>QKWP01000402.1:72583-188692 GCA_003550325.1 Gigaspora rosea | reverse complement strand
TAGGTAGTTTTAAATAGTTTGTTTATAATAATGAAGTTGCGCAATATCCGTTGCTTTAAAAAAAATCAACTTTATATATAATTAAATTTTTGTAGGACGCTATATAATTTTTGTAGGTTGTACAAAGAATTGATTGGTTAGATCATATGATGTTTACATGTAAATCATATGACATCATATAAATTGGTTACACAAAGTTGATCTACAATCGATTTTATATGAAATTGAAAATTTGTACACCCTACCCTTAAATAAATTAACAGTCGTACTCCTCTACAATCACCTCCTATATAATCACAACTCCTGTACAATCACATTAAATTTTGAGACAATTTATTATAAAAAAAGACTTATATAATCACACTCTTTGATAATAAATAAATTGTTAATATATTATATATTTTGCCTCAAATATACAATAAATAAAATATGAATATTGTAACAAAGTTTCTCTTTTTTTCTTATTTTAAATGTTTCTTTATAATTATTGGTAATACCGGCTTACTGATTTATTTGAATAAATAAATATATTGCTTTACATCTGTTCTATATATTATAAAATCATTCTCAATAATGGAATATATATATAATTCTAGTGATTATACATTTGATAAAAGTTTTTTTTTGAATAGTTTTTTTTATTGTATAATAAATACAGAAATATATATTTACTTTATTACGTGGAAGAACTAATTAATGATGGTCAGACTCAACATACAGAGCTGACTTTAGCTTCTTGCACAACTGTGAGAACTGAGTATATGGTAAGTGCTTTTACAGAAGACAACTATAGTACTTCAGATACCATATCTTCATCTCCTTCTGAAGTACAACTCTTTCTCTATCACTAACTGCTACCAGTTCTAACAACCACCCAACATCAGAAATCTATGATGAATCCTTACTTGAAAAAGACTTCAGTAATGAAGAAATTGAACTACCTACAAACTCTTTAAGTGAAAGAAACTACATTAATCCCAATCCTAGCCTTTTTGAAATATACAACCCAAAAGCATGTTATAACAAATTTCTTTACTACTATAGACTACAAGCACTCCCTTTTCTATAAACTGTGGGTTCTTTCTTGCATTACAACAAGAATATTATCCTATGTTCTATTCAAACCAATATATAAAAATTTCTATCAACCTCATCCCCGATTTGACTATATTTTCACAGAAGCACACATATATCTTCCATATGAAAATTTTATACCAAATCATATAATATTCCCATCTTTTGAAAATTTACTATATTACTCTGATGTAGAACTTAAATCATCTAACTCTAGACAATTACCTACAGACTACCCTCAAAAAATACAAATTAATTCCCTTAATATTAATGGTTTATCATCATATATTAAACAAAATTTTATCTATGTTCACATTATAGAAACCCAAATAGATATATTTGGTCTTTCTGAAACTCACTTATCATTAAAAGAATCTAAGTTCTTACAACTCTCTAAAAACTTAATTAACTACCAAAACTTTTGGAGTCCCTCTGTTAACAATAGACAAGCTGGAGTAGGTTTATTTATTCACAGCCAAATATCAAAGTACATTGGCAAAGTATTTGAATACAAAGGTTTTATTCTAAGTATAGAATTCTTTTTTCCATTAATTTCTCTTCAAGTTATTCAAATTTACTATCCTACTAAAGAAAAAACACAACAAAGAAAAAATGTACTTAAGCAAATCAGCACTTTAATTCAAATCTCAAAACACAAAATCATACTTATGGGTGATTTTAATTCAACACCAAATCCTAAATTTGACTGATATCCTCTAAAAAAAACCTCTCTTTCTGAATCTCAACTTATCAAAACTCTAAAACTACACTTTCATGATATATACCAACTTTTTTATCCAAACTCAACTAAATTTACTTGTTCTCACAAAAACTCACATAGCAGAATTGACCAAATGTGGACAAATTTATCTATTTCTCTTATAGACTATACTGATATTCTTGACACAGTCTCTACCAACTCTGATTATAACATAGTTTCACTTGAAGTCATTCTTTCTATTCTACAAAACCAATACAAATAGCCTTCTAGGAAGGTTTTTTTATAGAAACATGCTTCACAAACTCACATTCTTAATTACCAAGACTTTACTGATTCTAGACTTAAAAAAATCATTCCTAATATAAGTAAAATCCAAAATATCAATGATTTAAACTCAACCTGGCAACAAATCAAAAAAATAATCAACAAAGCAGCATTAAAATTTATACCCTCTAAAAAAATCTCTAAAAACCTCTCAAACAAACCAAAAATAAAACTTTCTCCTATATACTATCAACTCAAGCATTTAATTTCTATTAAGAAACTACTAAAATAAAAAAAAACTCTTTAACTCACTCTTTAACTATTATAACAAATATATACATAATACTCTTATCTTATCTCTAACTTTAAATACAAATCTCACACACTCTCAATATATTTCTATTCTCAATCTCAAAGAAAAACATCTAAAAAAACAAATTGAACTTGAGATAAAACAAACAATACAAGAAGAAATTAAAGCCAAACTCCAAGAGCATGACTTAAATTTTATTTAAAATCCAAAACTCTTCTTTAAAAAAACTCTTGAGAGATTCAGTTCAAGTATACATCTTGACAGACTTTTTACAAATAACAATCTTTTAACAAATCCTGAAGAAATTAAAACCCAAATTCAATATCATTTTCAAAACTATTACCAAAAACAGCTGTTTTCTATAATCTCTCCAAATTCTGAATTTTACAATCTTTACTTTTTACAAACTACACCCAGAATATGAACCTTGTTATGAAAATCTCTTATCCAAAATTTCTAATAAAGAGTGGTCTGAAACTATTTCTTTATTACCTAATCAAAAGGCATCTGGACCCTCAGGCCTTAACTATGAACATATCAAATCTCTCTCAACTCAAAGCCAAAATGCTCTTTGACTACTTCTTTCTAAATCTTGCAACTTCAACAAATTCCCTCAACCTGGAAATTGTCTCATATATATCTTATTCCAAAAAAATCAAATTGGGATTTTACACTTGACCAAGTTTGTCCTATCTTATCTTACTTATGGATTCTTTTCCAGGATATGTCAAAAGCATTTGATAAAATTAATATTTTAAGACTAGCCAAAGCATGCAAGAAAATTGGTATACCTCAAAATAGCATTGATTTCATTACAAATCTTTATACAAATCGCCAAGCCAAAGTTATTACAGCATATGGTACAATACAACCCATATCATTATATTCTGGTATGGAACAAGGAGAAACCTATTCTTCTCTCCTATGGAAAATTTATTATGATTCTATTCTTTGTTTTATTAACTCCAAATACCAAAAACAACTCCTTAAAATTCATACTTTATCACCACTAGAACAATTAACTCAAAAAAACTCACCTACTCTTACCATACCCCCACTAGCATTTATGGATGATACAGTATGGCATGTGAAGATCCAAATTCACTTCAAAACTTACTAAATGATGTTTCTAAACTATATAAACTTAACAATATACAAGTTAATCCCTCCAAATCAGATTTAATACTTATTTCCCCTAAATCTAAATACCAAAATACTTTATCCATACTTCCTATAACTTTTAACAATGAAACTATCCCTCTTCAAAAACACCATGATACAATTAGATATTTAGGAATCTTTTTTAAAAAATTATAGAAAAAATTGAAAACTTTATTAAACTGATCCAATATAAAAAACTTTTGCCAATTCAAATTTCAAGCTTTTCAATACAATTCTCGCACTTTCAATAGAATATCTTCTTCAAACAACATCTTTAACAAATCAACAAATCAACAAACTTTTAACTCTTCTAATTAAACAAATAAAAAGATCTCTTAAACTATCTCTAAATACAAGCAATAATATTCTAACAAACCCCTTGCTTCTCAATATTCCTACACTTCACAAACTTTGTATTTATACAGGAAGCAATATAACTGAAAAAATTATAAACTCTTCACCTCTCCTAAAACAAAATTTGAATATAGAATTAAAGATTAGCTCTTTAAAACATGGCAATACACTCTCATTTACCAAACTAAACACAAACACTTTACCAACTTTACTTGTATTTTCTACCTCTTTCAACTCCTAAAATACAATTTTTTATTTTTTTTATTTATTAATGTCAAGTACAGAAATTGGATAGTAAGTTACAATTATATCAGGATGATATATAAAGAAATACTATATTTAAAATTTCTAACTAATCATCTAATGATCTATGCAATAGGGCAAGCCTATCACTTGCAGTCAGGGCTAATCATTAAACTGCTACAGAAAGAAGATGTGATATTTCACCTCATACTTTTCTATTTTAAACTAAAAGGTTAAATTTTTAGTTTAAAAAGGCTAGAGGAAACCAATAAAATACAATATTAATATTAACAATTTAAATATTAATTAAAACTTCTTCCAAAATCAAACTCTAACTCTAAATGCAATTCTTCTACAATTAAAAGCCTTCAAAACAACAAAATTCTCTTTTTAGAACAACTTCTAACTGCTGACAATAATTATCTACTACCATGGAATAATATCTATTTTTGTACTTGCAAAACTACTCGTGGTCATACTCCTTTCTGGTTCAAACAACTCTCAAACAAAATTAATATCAAATCTATAATACAAACTTGGCCACAAATTAAATTAGATCCTATAAATCCTTTTTTAAATACAATAGATCTTATTTTACCTCCAACTTCAAAATCAAAAAAGAACAGCTGGGTTATCTATTCTACTTCAATTCAACCAAATCTTGGAATAATAATTTTAATTATGGAAAGTTCTTTTAAAATTGAAAATTATTCTTTAAATTTTGATACTTTTGGTACTTTACTCTTAACTCCATTATCACAAACACAAATACTACCACCAAAAAATTTAATTTATCTTATATGCAAATCACAAAAACAAAAAATAGACCAAACTATATCATTCAAATTATCTATTAACCACCAAGAAATCCAAACTCTTTGCCAAATACACTCTCAACTATATATACCCTCGCCTCTAACAAATCTTTCAATTAGCATTCTAGTTCAAAATACTGAACAGATTAAAAATATAGTTATAACTCCCTCTTATCAAGAAGAATTAATTCATCTCTATAATCTTATTAAAACAATACCCTTAAATAACCTACATTTCTATTCAGATGCTTCAATAGTTCATTCTCAAATACCAAGTATCCGAACTGGTATAGGTTGGATTTTAGATAACCAAATTAGAATTAAATTCTGTGCAGCAATACCAAATGTACGAAATTCAACATGTGCAGAAACTGAATCTATTTTCTATCTTCTGCTTATAATACCAAATAATGCATCAATTAATATTCATATAGATAATGCATCTACAATACAAATTCTACAGAATCTACCATACTTTCAAAACACTTTAATTAAATTTCCAAATTGGGATATTATACACAATATAAATTATCTTCTTAATTACCAAAATATTTCAATAACTTTACAAAAAATTCAAGCTCACTCAAATAATGTACTACACACAAATGCTAACCATCTTGCTAAAAGGGGCACTAATAAAAAGCTTATTGAAATAAATTCAAACTACTTTTTTTCTCCATTCTTCTTTTTTTGGAAAGAACTTACTATCACATTCAAACTTCGCAAATTTATTAAAAATATTCTTCTTATTCAAAATATTAATAACCTTCTTCGACTTAAATCTCTTCAAAATCTACCTTTATTTAATATTCAGTTATTTTTCAATATAATTAACTCTTACAACTATAACTTATTTATATACAACCTATCTCAAAATTCTACTCAACAATTTACCAACTATGCAAAATCTAAACCTTCGATACCCTTACTTATATATTACAACAAACTGTGCAAGCTGTAATCAAACAAAAGACATATTATATTTATTTAACTGCCCTTCAGTTAAAACTCTACTTATAAACTTTTTTTGCAAAATAATTACTCAAACCAAACATGAACTTCAAATTGAAAACATTTCTGTTATATATTAATCAAAAATCTTATTAAACCTCCTTTTCAACTCTCTTTTTGTATTCTACTACTTATTCTTGGCACAATACCTCAAAATATTCTTTAGTCTCTAAAACAACTTCTTACCGAACACACAACAAATTTTTTCATCAAACTAGCTAACAATCTATTAGATTGGTTCATAAAAGAGATTTGGATACCAAGAAATATAATTCAACACAATTGGGAATCTGCATGGAAAATTAATTACAAAACTAGAAACAAAAAAATATACTTTCCTCAAAGTACTATTAATACTACCCAATTACTATCTCAATTAAACTATATACTTAAATAGTACTCACAAAACTACAATATCTTATCTATTTTTCACTAATATCTAAATCTTTTTACTATTTTTGGTTTCCTCTAGCCTTAAACTAAAATTTAACCTTTTAGTTTAAAATAGAAAAGTATGATGTGAAATATTACATCTTCTTTCTGCAGTAGTTTAATGGTTAGCCCTGACTGCAAGTGATAGGCTTGCCCTATTGCATAGATTATTAGATGATTAGTTAGAAATTTTAAATATAGTATTTTTTTATATATCATCCTGATATAATTGTAACTTACTATCCTATTTCTGTACTTGACATTAATAAATAAATAAAAAAAAATATATTTACTTTATAAAGATATGAAATTCTGTATCTAGCACTAATTACATGATGCTTTAAATCACTTTTACAGGACGTAAAATTTTCAAAAGCCATGTGTTGCACAAAATTCTGCATTATAAATATATTATCTTTAGTTTCGTAATAATGTTTGAATTCAGCAAAAAATGCAAAAAATGGATCAAAAATTATCTACAAATATGAATGCATTGTATCGGGTATTATTATTATATAAATCAAAAAATTATCTACCAATAAAAACATTGTTAATGTTATTATCATAAATAGTTTTTAATTAGTATTTATTTATTTGCAGACATTATTTCTCACAAAAGACAATTATGATAAAAGAAATCAATTTGTTTTAAAAATTGATGAAATATTGAAAAACGAATAGCCTAGTTACGATATTAAAAGTTATATATTTGGGTAAAATAATATTACAAAAGTTTCCAAAACGACTCTTCCCAACGATCACTGCAACCAAAATTGGAGCAGAAGAAATTTTGAAATTTAAGCACAATTATATTAAGTAAATACTCAAAATAGCTTTAAGAAAAAAGCTCAAACAGGAAAAAACATACATAGTTTATTAGAACAGTTTTGCTCTTTTGCAAAGCTACAAGCCTTGAAAATATAAAAAATTTTTTTTTCAAAAAATTTTTACAAAAAGAAAAAGTTTTTTTTTTTGGGGAATCACTATTACCCTAGTTTGCAGATCAGAGTACAACAAAACAAACAGACGCGTTTGGAAAGTAAACAAACAGCTAAATCGGGACAATCAAACTAATCAATAGACGTGATATTAAATCAACAAAACAACAACAAAAAAAACAACAACAAAACAACAAACAAACACGTAAAAAGGAAAAAAACAACAAGACAGGAAATGGATAGATTTAACAAGTGCAAGAATTTTTTTATGAAACCTGACGATGAAAAAAGGAATATTCTGGAAGAATTCAAGCAGTTAGTCCTGAAAGAAGACAGAGAGCTGGCAGAGTTCTTGGGGCTAAATTCCCCAGAACACCTGACCTTTTGGAGAAACTTATGGGAGACATACAGATGGATCAAATATAAGGAAGCGACAAGTAAAAATGTAGCAGAAGAAAAAAAAATAATAACAACAGAAAGGGCTGATATAGTACACGATAAAGAATTGCAAGCAAATGTAGCGGATAGAATTGTAGGATCAAGGAGTGAGTCAATAGAAGAGAAATTTTTATGGATCAGCAGGAAATTAGTACTAGAAACAGCAGAAATCAGCACGTTGGACGAAGCAACAGATGATTGGGTAGAGATCATCAAACAAAGTCTTATAGAGTTACACAAAGAAAATAGCTTAAATAGTGAAAGCTTTATTAGAAAAATCGGAAAGCATGCTTTTAAGGATAAGTTGCTAAACAATCTGGAAATACCAAAAGTCTCAGAAAATTTGGCTGAAAAGCTCAAAGAAGCCGGTTTATTACAAAATAAAAGAGAATGGACAGAAAACATTAACAATAGGAAGAAGAAACCAAAAGAAGAGATAAGGAGCACTCAAAGAAGTAAAGTAAGTGGTTCCGATGGTGGGTTAGCAGAAATACAAAAGAAAGAAGGCAAAGGAAAAGAGGTAGAAACTGAAGTCAATACATTAGAGCAAGCAATTTCAGGTACACCCCTAAATGTTATGAGAAAAGAAAGTTCAGAATTAAATGAGCAAGTCAATAGACCATTTATCGAGCCAAATGTACCTGGTAGTCATTCAAGTATATCAGAAAAAGGAAGTAAAAACAGAGATCGTTACAACACAGACAACATAGATGATATAGTAATGAGAGAACCCTTGTCAACAACATTAAACCATAGAAGTGGAAAATCTCAGAAAGTAGAAAGGGAGAGTTCGCATATAGTCAGAACCGAACAATCTAAAACAGAGAGAAAAATCAACTTGACATTATGGGACCTTCCAGACGGATCAAGGAAAGAACACATACGTAGGCTACTGGCCAGCTTCGGCAGAGTTTCAAAATGTGAATTTTTTTGGACCCACAAAGGAAGCGGTAGAGCAGAGGTAGAACTTTACACATACTCAGTAGAGTCGAACAAGAAGTTAAAGGAAACTTGGGCCTTGCCCTTCCTGGGAAATAGAATGGTTAGAGTAACTGCTGAGGGTAAATGTAAGAATGAGTTAAAAAGAAGAAGGAAAATAGTTGCGAGGGTCAAAGGTTTGCCACAATTTGCAGCGGAATCATTATTGTGGAGACAGATAGTGAGAGTCGGAGGCAAAGCGGTTCACATATTTCGGAACAGCAACGGATATCAAAGAGGTGCGGCACTAGTGGAATTCGAATCACTAGAAGACAAAGTGAGTGCAATGAAGCATTGTATCTGGTACAATGATGTAAGATTAAATTGGGATGCAGACTTCGAAAAAGTGGAGTTATTAGATGAGAATATGAGGAAAAAAAGAAGGGTTGATATAGAACCTAAAGATGTGGAAAATTTAGGCATAGCAAATAAAAAAAAAAAGCGTTCTTACAAATCAATCGCATCAGTAAACAGAGTAGCAGGAATTGATAGCGTCACAACAGAAAGAGTCGAGGAAAAAACACAAGACAGTAGAAGGAAGAGTAGTGATAGAAGTGTTGAGATCAACCAATTGCATAGTCAAAAGGAGTTGTTTTTGGAAATTTTGGCTCGTTTAAACAAATTAGAAGGGAATATTGAGGCCTTAAGGCCTCAATGCTCCTAAAAGGCGCCAAAGGTGAATTAATGGAAATAGAGGGCGTAGTGGCTACAGTATCTGCGAGCAACCCTCTTTTAGAAAATACTGTAGATTTGGAAAGAAAAGAAGGAGATTTCGAAGCTCTACTAATAGGCTGTCATAATATTAATGGAATTAAGACGAACAAGAGTAAATTAGACAACTTACTAGAGTGGAAAAAACTGGAAAAAATTGACATTTTAGGGATTGTAGAATCAAATATTTCAGAAAAGGAGGGGAAATATATACTGATGGAAAACGGGGATAATAAAAGCTACTGGGCGAGTGCAGACATAGATAAAAAAAAGGGATCCGGTGTAGGTATCATAGTAAGTAACAAATGGGAAAAACACTTAGGCAAAATAGATAGATTTTCAGAATATATGTTAGTTGCCAGATTCTTTTTTAAACAACTGGAGTTAGTAGTAATAATCGTATACTTTCCACCAAACAACAAAACCATAGAGAAGCAATTACAACAAGAGCTAGTAAAGACAGTGATGAATGGAAATTCAAGCAGCAGCTTCATAGTAATGGGAGACTTTAACCAGGTGGTAGACGTGGCATTAGATCATAGCAACAGTAACAGAAAGAAACATAAGTTTCCTATCTTTAAATGGTTAAGGAAAGTAGGTTTCATAGACACTTTCAGAGAGGTTAACCCAGAGACGAGAGAATATTCATGGACAAATAATGTTACTGAAACTAGGATAGACTATATCTGGGCCTCAGAAGGTCTTTCCTCCGGATTGGTCGATGCAAGAATTCAGGAGGTAGAGATTTTCACAGGAAGTGATCATAAAGTAGTAACTGCAAAGATATTACTTAATCGCCTTATAGGAAAGAAAAGCATAGCTAAAATCAAGAGGAATGGTTCATTTAGATACAAATTTCTGTTCGAGGAGATGCAAGAAGAGGATTGGGAGGTTTTTAGAGAAGCTCTGTGGACATCGCTAAAAAAAAAAAGTAAAATTATGAAGTTTTTGGACACTGAGGTTAAGGATTGCAAGGAAGGGCTTTTAGATGAAACATGGGACATTGTTGAGAGAGGTTTGTTGGAAGCAGCAAGAATTGCAATACCAAGGAAAAAAGTTTGGAACAATGTTTCCCATAGAAAGGAAAAGGTTGGAAAATCTACAAGATTGGCGAAAGATACCACAGCATTGAGGAAGATCATATGGGCTCTGAAGGCGGCCATAAAGTCAAATACTAAACTAGAAAGTATAGAGTTTGCCAACGAAACGATTCGGAAAGTAGGAAAGGATTTAGACATAAATATACAGTTAATTGATGAAAGACAATACCAAGAAAGTCTAACTAGCCTGCAAGGCTGGTATAAAATCTTAAACAAAAGCAGGGAGCAAGAGTTGGAAGAACTCAAAAAGCGCAGTATTGAAGACTGTATAAATAAAAGATTTGAGATGATTAGAGATGACAAAGGAAGAATGCTAAGAAATCTGCTAGAAAGACCATATAGAAAAATAACATTAGATAGAGTAGCCAAGTTCGAGGATGGGAAAAGAATTTTAGTTCTAGAACCAACAGAGATGAAGGAAGAAGTAGTGGACCATTTCAAAACACAATTCAGAAAAAGGAGCAGTTGCTTTGCAGAGATGGATGATTTCTGGGCTAGCGAATTTGAACCATTAAAAAGAATAGACGAAAAGTGGTTTGAAAGCATTGACGAAAGCATAACAAAAGAAGAATGGGAGTTAACCCTTAAGGAATTGAAAAGTAATAAGGCCCCAGGAATCTCCAATATTTGTTATAGATTGATAAAAGAAGCAAATCCCTTAACGCAAAACGTATTTCGTAAACTGGCAGAAGCTTGTATAGTTACGGGATATATACCAAAAAAATGGAAAATTGCACAGTTATATCTGATACCAAAGAATGACGATTGGGGTTTCGACTTGCATAAGGTTAGACCAATAGCCTTGATCGAATCATTCAGAAAAGTGGTTACAAGAGTTGTAGCAAAAAGATTAAGTAAAGTTTGCAGGGAGAAAGAGATCCTAGAAGGAAGAAACTTTGCGGGCTTAAAGGGAGATGCGACAGAGAGTCCGATTCACATAATGAATGCATTGATAGAAGAGGCAAAGGAAAATGGTGAGGACCTCTGGTTGTTATTCCAGGATATGAAAAAGGCCTTCGATTCGGTTCCGTTAGAAGGATTGAGGCTAGCTCTGAAGAGAATTAAACTCCCAGAAATCACTATAAAATTTATCATGAATTTATTCGAAGAGAGACAGTTCCGAGTAATAACAGCAGAGGGTTTGTCTAAGAAATTCAAAGCAGGAGATGGAATCGACCAAGGGGAGGTACTTTCACCCTTGGTATGGCGAATTTTTTATGACCCACTACTGTGTAAGGTTCAAGGAAATAGCAAACTCGGATACAGGTCAGAAGTAGTGATACCAACCGATCTAGCAAGAAGTAAAAAAGTTTCAAGAATTGCAAGACACACGACATTAGCATATGCGGACGATACAGTGTGGATTGCCAATAACAAAGAACAAATGGAAGAAATATGTAAAATCGCAGATAGCTTCTTTAAATTAAACGACATTGAAATCAATAGCACAAAATCAAAACTATTGGTCGTGAAAGGGAGATTGAGGAAGTCTTTAGTCAAATCGAAAGAATTCGTTAGATTTGGCGGGAGTATAGTAGAAGAAGAAGAAGCTAATACAGCGATAAGATACCTTGGTGTATGGTTAAGTAGTGGTATGAGGAAAAAACCCATCATACAAAAAGCAAGAGCTACGGTAAATTTGGCAGTAAAGACCCTATATGGAAAAAAAATGTCATGGAGTCAGCTCGCATATATCAACAATATGTGCATACTACCAAAGGTGGAATACATGTTGCAAGCAGTATGGTTGGATGAAAATATATTAAAAAGTATCCACAGGCCCTTTTTGGTAATGTGTAAAAGGAAGTTGGGTTTAGCCAAAAACATACCAGATTGGGTTATCAGTGCAAAAGAAATGGGTGGAATTAAATTTTTAGATGAGGAAATAACGGCAAGACAGATAAGGGCGGTCTGCACATATCTAAATAGAAATGACTTAGTAGGAGAGGTAGTGAGAAATCGAGTGATACAAGGTTGTTCAAGGGCGAGATTAACGAGAGATATTTGGTTGACGCCAGATTTGAACAAATTTAAAGGGCTTTGGAAAGATAACTTAGCCTGTCGTACTTTAGTAGAAGCAAAGAGAAAAGGTCTTAATTTTGCCAGAAGAGAAGATCTTTGGAGAGTACACGGTGAGGGGGCAACCTTCGCAGAACTGCTTAATGAAAAAGAGCTTAAAAAAGCAGTTAGAAGCCTGCAAGGTTTAGGCCTCTTCTATATTAACCAAGTGATTAGTTTGGACGGAACAAGGCTAATATCATGGCAAATGCTTAAAAGTGGTAAAAAATTAGAAAAAAGGGGTAGAGTCGCAGAGTGGTACAAGATCTTGCAAAATCGACTGATTGATAAATCAGATGCAGGGGCAATTCTAAGAGCAGAATACACAGCTCGGGACCCGAACAGTTTAAGCACGTCCCGGCAAAAAGACATTATCTCGAGGGACAAAAGAAGGAAAGAATGGTTCTGTTGGAATAGCGAGGAGGAAAAGATAGTAGGAAGAACGGAAGTAAAGGGAAAAAAGTCCTTTGTAATGGAACACTGGTACGAAAAGGAAAACTTCGACCCCTCACTGGGTTTATTAACAAGGTGTACCGGTTGCAAAAACTCATCAAGTAATATAAGGAATCAATCGCCTAATTGTCTTATCAGACGTAAGTACAAAGCAACTGGAACAGTGATCCCAGTATCCAAAGTAAATGCAACCACGTGGAGGCTAGATGTGGCCTTGGATACTTGTTTACAAAGCAAATCTGTACTTGACAGGTACAGAGATAGAGAGAGTATAATGGTTAATGAAATAGAAATTGAAAGATGGGAATTAGAATTAATTAGGAGAGCACAGGTAGAACAGAATTTAGAAGAAGTGTTAGTAGATAAGTTGAAAAGAAATATAGAAGGAAAAACAACAAGTCTTAGATATTTTACAAGTAGTATAGCGAAAACAAACAATAGAGCAGGAAAAGTCAGTTGTGGTATAGGTTGGGTCAGTTATGATAGTAGAAGTGGAAATAGGTTAGACGAGCTGAGCCTTAATGTAGATAGCTGGCCCTCATCGCTGAATTTGGAATTGGCGGCCTTCTGGACGATTTGCTTGACGGTAGGATGTGATACTGAGGTGGAAATAATTTCAGGAAATGAAGCGGTACTAACAAGTTTAGGCATAGTGGGGCTGAATTGGAGAACCTCAGAAGTACTTAAAAGAAGCTGTTCATCAGCAGTAGCAAGTGTCTTGGATCTTGTAAAAGCGAAAAACATCAGTCTGACCTTAACGAAAGAAGAAGGAACCAGTGAAAACATTCCCATGCTCAATGCTATACAACTAGCAAAAGAAGGAATGTTGCAAAGTCTAGTGCTTAAAACCGAAAGTATCAATAGTGACGGACTATTATTCTGGCCAACATACGAGGGAAGAAGACTTGAGGTGCCAATCAAACAATTTCTTAAGAAAAGGCAGGATCTCAAAAACGAAGCAGCTTGGTGGTGTAGTGAAGGTATAAAAAAGTTAGAGCCAGATGTGACAAAGAAGAGGTTTTACTGGAAAGCTTTTTGGAATTTTTTGAAGAGCCTTAATGGGATCTGGGGCGATTCAGCGATTAAAAGTGAAAGAAAAAGTTTTTTACTAAAAAGCATGAGTGAGAATCTGCCGGTCCTAAAGGTTTTGGTAGAAAGGAAACCAGAACTCTATAAGGCTACAGCATGCGTTCTTTGTAAAACTGAAGAGGACGAAACACAGGATCATTTAGCTACCTGCCAGGTGTTGAGAGTTAGTTGGGAAAAGGTGGAGGAAATAGCATTGAAAGAAGCATGGAGTATGCTGGATAAAGAAACAACAAGAAATTTGAAAAGTTCAGCATTAAGAAGGGCTATTTTCGGACAACACGATTGTAGACAAAAAGATGTAAGATTAGCCGTAATTAAGTATGTGTTTCCAATTGAGATAATAGAAGAAGTGCAAAAGTTAGGCATCGAACACAATGAAGGAAAGTTACTGGTCGATAAGTTGCTTTTCTTTTTGTGGAAAGGATTTTTTGAAATCGTATGGAAAGAAAGATGTAAAATGTTTAGTAGATGGGAAAATACACGAGGAATCACGTCCGAAAAGAAAAGAGAGAAGTTACCTAAGAAACAGAAGGCTGTCCAGAAGAAGTTATCAAAGAAGCCCTTTAGCTCTACGGTAGGGAGGGCAAAGAAAGAAAAAGAAGTCAAAGATTTGTTGGAAAGGTTGATGGCAGAGTTTTACGGAAGTTTTAGAAAAACTCCAATTTGATGGTGATTGACAGAAGTTCTGGGCCCACAAGGGTCTGGTGCGACGAGTCACATCTGGGCGCCATTGGAGGTAGCCGGGTGGGGTCAAGCTTGACAATTAAGGCTCATTATAATTTCTTAGAATATAAACCATGTTTGTAGTAGAGATTATTAAATACTTAATAAAGCATTGACGAGACCGTCAAAGAGTTTTAAAAAATTACAAAAGTTTCAATTGATTTCTTCATTAATAGTTAAGTTCTTTTTATAATTTCTTTATATTCGTATAGTTCTTCAAAAATGGGGCTTGCAACGGCAAAATCAGATATAGGTATATGCATTACAACTAAAAATGATGGGTTGATAAATATATATATAATAAAAGAAGTTTTGGAAAACTGTAAGTACTAACTATTCGCAATTGGTATTGTAAAATTTAATATTTACATACTTTATAATTAGATAAAATGCAAAATATTCGTTGTATGAATGCTAGAGTTCCTATTATAAAATTTTAAGACCCAGATTCGTATAAAATGTTTATATAGGTTAATATTTGAAAAAATTATGGCCATTAATTTTTTCAATTGTTTAATCTGCTTGATTTTTATTGACGACATCATATTTTTCATAATCTTAATTTTTTTCTAACTATTTCAGAAAATTTTTATGCGATATCAACATTAATAATAAGGATGCCTTGGGTAATACCCGTTTAATAAAAGCATTCTTAAAAATTGATCCAAGAGTTTGAATCTTGGTAACAATTATAAGATATTGGGCGAAGCAAAGAGAACTGGGTGATGCTTGTATGTATTGATTTAAATTTTACTTCAAATTATTTCTGAAAAAATAATTTATTTTATCTTTAATTTTAGCGAATGATACTCTATTACTATACACATGGACTTGCATGCTTTTGAATTTTCTACAAAGATGTGATCCACCATATTGCTAGTGCTTCAAATTTCACAAAGTGGAGGGCAAATTTATATCAAAAACCAATTACAAAAGGTGTATAAAAATAATGAACCAATTGGTAAATTATTGTTTAGGTTTTTTGAACAGTAAGTTATTAATAATGTTTTTTTTAACAACAATATAATACAGTCTTTCTAACAGAATATTACTTTAGTTTTGCTTGTGAATTTGATTATATGAATAATGTCATATCTCTCGTCAAGGCAAATATTTAACTAAAAAAGAAAAAAATTAGAATTATCTATACCTTTGCATTGAAGAGCCTATTAACACAAAGAGAAATCTTGGAAATAGTATGAAATTGGATAGTTTTAAAAAACTAAAGAATGAATTTTGCAGGGCCTTTTCTATTCTAAAGAAAAGTTCTGATCTTAAGCATTGCTGCCTAAGTTATAAACTTGACAAAATTTATTATAAGTGCGAACAAAAAGATGGTTCATTAATGATTTCTTTAGATATATTACATTAGGTAAAGATCTTATTTTCTAATATTAAGAACATATATTAAGAATATATTTTGCTAATTTAATCATGATTAAGTCTGTTTGAAAATTGCTTTTCTACATGTATACTTGTACCACTTTCAGGAATTATTTATATAGAAATTTTAAAATACTTAAAAAAAAGTCCTTTTTTATATATATGCTATATATATTCATTGGAACTATAATATTCTAAGACACGCAGTTAATAAACTTTTTAATTCATTTATAATATTTTACTTTGTAAAGGTAATGCACCAGCTTCAATAGCAGTCAATTAGTTTGACAAATATGTAAAAAACTTTAAAGGCTTTAAAATTACATGTTTCGTTATGAGACATGTATAAGAGTACTGACACTACTAAGCTGACTTTTAATCATGATCAGGGCTTTTTAATACTAACAATTTTCTAATAGAAATCAGGTAAAATTTTATTCCAGTTTTATATAAGTAATATTGATAATATATGGACCTTTGCTAGAAAAATCACCCTCCGACATTGTCCGATTGGGTAATTTCGTACAAATTTTATAATCTGACCAAATTTGATTGACACGAGTAAAGTCACAGGAATTTTATTTTCAATGAAACTAATCGATGGAACTAATTGATAGAACTAAATGAAACTCATATGATTTATTATTTAATTTTCATTCACTAACTAACAAAATAAATTTTCTCATGCAATAAAAAATCAAAGAAAATTTGTAAAAAAATTATTCAAACAATTATTGTTATATTGATTCATCGTAATTTGGTCGAAAGTCATGGAAATAATGTTTTCATCAAAATAAAATTAAAATAAAACCAATTTATTATTTAATTTTTATTCAAACAAAAAACAAAGAAAAATTGTAAAATTGTAAAATCACAATCAACTAACAGTTATGATGCTATCATTATCGGAATCCAACCCTTAGAGTTCAAACTGGTTATAGTAAACCGGGTCACCCATGTCAAAACGAGTAACCTGGATCACTGATTTGAAACCTGGGTCAAATCGGTTGGTATGTTAATTCATGTTGAATAATTCGTTCTGTATATTAAATCATGTCGCTTCATTTAATAGCAAAGCCTACTTTATTGCTATTTGACTCAAAAATTTACTTTGGAGATTGACTAAGAGTATATGACTTATTAAAATTTACCTTAACAAAAACGAATACCTTCATAGGGTAATTATTTTGTTGGTTTACCTTATTGATATTAGATATGGATATTTTGCAAAATCACAAAGTTTGAGTACAGATTTCATTTAGTTTTGTTTTATCTCTACAATCTTGCGGATAAATTACTGATTTTTAACTTTTAAACCAGTGACTTGTCAAATCTCTAATATGGGGGCTTTGCAGTAGAAAGGGCGGATGTGACCCCAAAATAGAAAATGGGTTTTTATTAAATTCTGGTAAATTTCAATGTGATCAACATTTTTTAATTATAAATGAAAGTCAATTTGCATAATAAAAAATCAAGATACATAATGTAAAAAGAAAGTTGCGCGAGGTCGAAGCCAAGCAAATCATGAGATTACCCGTTAGTCACATGCTATATTTAACTAATCAAAATCGTAAATTTGGATTAACCCGGATCAGTCCAAAAATCAAAACAAAGTAATTTCAAAATTATATATATTGACACATCCGCCCTTTCTACTGCAAAGGCCCCATATTTGTTTTAAGAAATTCACGGATTTATATTATCATGATTATTATTCTAAACAAAAGAATAAACTGTAAATAGGTTTTTATTTTTATTTGCACTTTATTAATAAGTGACAATTATTCATTGATTCAAAAAAATTCTGTACTAACATGAATTAATAAATGACACATAACATATATAAACCCCATTTTCATCTGAGCACCCGATTTCAATTCACATAGGTGACCCGGGTGAAGAAATTGCATCCAGTTCGGACCTCTACTGTCACTTTTTATTTTTTTCTTCTAATTGTTTCTCTATTTCAGGATTAAATTCATTTCCATCTTTCGCAATATTTTTATTGCTCTTATTTTATATCATATTCTTTTTCTGTTCTGATATTGCATTCACCATATTCAAGAAATTTTTCAGAAGATCAAGATTCTATTTTGTTGCATCAATAATCAAAAAGATTTTATTATTGTATTTAATGTTCAAATTTAATCCTGCAGAATATAAAAAAAAATATTTGCAAGAAAATTGATGATGTATTACTAATTAATAACCACGATAATCCTGCGAGTAGCAAAAAAACTATAAATTATCGTAATATCACCAGTACCACCATTTCGACAAGAAAAACAAAAAGCAATATTCTACTTTAATCTACTGCTGATTTAATAGAATTTTTAGTGATTTATTTGTAAAAAGAAAAGCAAAATCATTCTCTTTTCAACCCTATTATCAATTTTATAATTCTTCTTCAGTTATAGAAAAAATATATTCACATTTAACTTTCGAATATCAATCCTTATGAACAAAAATGAATGACCTCTCAGTCAAAAGAATAATAATTGTTTACTCCTCAAACAAGAAAATGATCAAGTCAGAAAAGAAAGTTTTCTCTTTAGGCTAAAGAATAAATGAGTCAGAGATGAAAGTTTGCTCCTCAAACAAGAAAATAATCGAGTTAAAAATAAATATTTGCATCTTAAAAAGAAAATGAGCAAAATTTTACAATCTCGGAACATTCAAGTGATATCGTAATGAAAAGAGAAAATAATTTTGTCAAATTTGGAAATAGGAAGACTTTTAAATATATTAAATCTAATCGATCCATTATTTGCCAACAAATGGTGTCAAATCTTTAAATCTGAAAGTGACATTAAAATTATTGAATCAAAGATTAAATATATAGTAAATCAATGAACTTTAATCGCATCGCATCACATAATCCTGGACACCCTATTCATGAGCAAAGACGATGATTTTCTGCAAAATGCAGAATGTTACAGAATTCATGGAGTGAGGAGTATTTTGCAAAATCAGATTTTATTGCAGAAAGACGTGGAATTTAGACTAGAATTTGATTCTGAGCAATCAAATTGCTTATTTATTTGAATTTTAACAAAAATCCTTGGAAGGGTAGATAATCAGTTAACACAAAACATGATTGTAATTTGTTGGGAAGTTTTAGTACATTAACAATTTAATTTTTTTTGCGCAGAAATAGAAAATTTTTTGTGCAAAAAATCACAGAATTTGAAATTTTTTTATGCATAAATATAAAGTTTATTATTGCAGAATTATTGCAGAAATTTGGAGTAAGTAACCGCAAAATTTGGGTTTAGTTGCCGCAGAAAATCATCGTCCCTGCCCATGAGCCATTAAGTCATATAATTTATTAAGATACTTAAGCATTAATATAAAGACAATTTTTAACTTACTTTTTTGTAGCTTTATGTAAAGCTTCTATAGTAATATCCAATAATAAAATAAACTGATTAATGTAATTTTATTATAGTATTATAAAATATAATATAAATATAGTAACATATTTATAGTGTTGGGCAATTTGCAATTTTTTCAAAAATCCCACGCAGGATGCAGAATCACGCGTGTGATCCACGTGGAATTTGCGGGATCATATCGGTTGATTTTTGGAATACTCTAAAAATTTTTGGGTTCAAATAATATATATAATGATCTGCATATATATACAGTATTATACTGTCGAATTTTCTTTTTATTTTTTTTTTATTTTTTTTTTTGATCATTTTTTTATTTTTTTCGTTTATTTTTAATTTTTTTCGGTCATTTTTTATTTTTATTTATTTCATTATTTTTTATTTTTTATTGTTTTATTATTTTATTTTTAATTTTTTTTTACTTTTTTTTCGCTTATTTTTTTATTTATTTTACTTTTTTTATTTTTTTTTCGCTTATTTTTTTTTATTTTCTATTTATTTTTATTTTACTTTTTTCTATTTTTTAAATTTTTTATTTAATTATTTATTTTCGGATCATCCCCTGGATCAAAGATCTAAATCAGATCTAAATTACTTTAATCTTTGCTTCACTAGACCGACCGGAATCTGTAAGATAAGTGCTTTTTTTTTCTGTTTGTTTTTTTTTTATTTATATATTTTATATCTTTAGCTTGAACTTTCTGTAGGTTTATTTCGTTAGAACGCTAGTAGTGGAAATTATAGCTGGGATCTGTAAGATTAGGGATTGGCCCGAGTAGTTTAATAATACCCGAGCAGGAATTTTCTTGACGGGACCAATCTCTATTCAAGATAAGTAGCTTTTTTTTGTTTTTTTTTATTCTTGGCTTAAGTTGTCTCTTTTCTTTCGTAGATTGACTTTGCTAGAATGCTGAGTATTGGAGATTCGAACCAGAATCTTGTATGTATTAAATAGTTTTTCGTTGTTTGTCTTTTTTTTTCTAACTTACTAATATATATTTTTTTCATATATTAGTCTTGCTAGAATACCGGATAGCATGGCCACACCATCATTACCTGAGTTATTACGGTCATTGGAATCGTTTTTTGGTTTTCGTCAGTGGAAATTTAGGCTTTTGTCATTTCGTGGCATATCTAGTGAAAAGTTTAGCATTCATCGTTATGTTGGGTATACGGTATATGCCGTTGTGGTCGTAAAAGTTGAATGTTGTTGGTGGCTTTGTTATGTCATGTTTAATATGGTCTGGAATATTTATTACAAGACGTTTTTTAGGCTCTCAGTGTTAGTTGTTAGAATTAGTTAGTGGTAAATGTAATTTTTTTTAATAAATAAAGAATTTTTTGTTATGCAAGTTTCTTTTTTTAATAAAAATTTGGATTCATATGAGCTAATTTTTTGATTGGTTTCGCAGGATCTGATCTAAGTTAATTGAGCCTAACTAAATCTGGTGTAGTTAAACATTAATCATATTTATTTTTGATCCATTAAAGAACATTTTTTTCTTTGACAAATAAACATTTTAATATTTGATCAAAGATTTCACGAGCAAGAGTTGTATATTCTATATTAAAAAATTAATGAAAAAGGTTTAAACATTCGAAAGCTTTACTCATTTATTTTTTTTATACAAATTAATATAATTAATATAATGTAATACGCGTAGTATAATAATAGTTTAATAAAAAATTGAAAATAGACAAAATAATAATAACAAAACCCGTCATGTACAGTATCTAGTTAACTTGTAATTAAAATATATAGCGCAAACCCAAACCCAAGCTAAATATGTATTGCGAAACCCAAGTAAATATATATACCGTAAAACTCATGCTAAATACATATCATGAAAACCCAAGCTAAATACACGTCACTCTGGTTATATCGACATTCTCCAGCAATGGAAAAATTGTCGATATATTCAGATGTCAGTTTAATAAGCATCTCTATCTATACTGATATTATATTGATATTGCATAGATATGTCGGCTTAGGCAGAGGTAAATTTTTTTGTTTTCACCAAGCTTATACTAAAAATAATAAACTTAGCAAAATGAATTATTTTAGCACAAAATGAATTTGTTTTATGTTTGGCATAAATAAATTATCATATATTTGTATAAAATGATGAAATGAATTTATTTTATGCTTTTGTTTCATGCTAAGCTTAGTATAAAGCAAATTTAAAAAATTAATTTGATCGGTACACCTATAATGACAGTCAGTTTATAAAAATTGTCGCTATATCCAGCAATAAAAATTATCTTAAATAATTTTTTAATATAAAATTGTCGTTATGTCGTTATAACCAATATCTCTTATGATTGTCAGTATAACCAATAAATTTTTAACATTATAGATTTTTTTTTGAAAAAAGTGTCGATATAACCAGCTGTCGGCTAATCCAGCTGTCGGTATAACCAGAGTGACGTGTACCAAATTGCTAATACTAAATGAAGCCCAAACTAAATATATGTCGCAAGATCTAAACAAAACTAAATATGTGCCGCAAGATCTAAACAAAAGCTAAGTGCGCATCATGAGATCTAAACAAACTAAAAAGTTAAACTTTGTAAAGTTTAAATTTTTAAAAAATTTAAAAAACAACTTTTAATTTAAAATTAACTTCTCTTACTTTTTATTAAATTCGATTCTTTCTAAAAAACTCATGGGTTTTAAGGTAGGATCATGGGTTTTACTATATTCTCTAGAAGAAACCATGAATTTGACATGTGATTTTGGGGTATGTTTTTTATTTACATCCAATCAACATGTGACCTTTTGCAGATTATTGAATATTTTGGGGACTAAATTAAGGTCCAATTCCATAAATCGACCGATATGTTGTTTACTGGAAATCTGTAAATTTCAGCTAAAATTATGGTATTGGCCCGAATTATCCTGTGCATCACGTGATGGATCATGCATAGGATCCTGTGTGATGCCCATCACTACATATTTACTTTAAAATTATTTATACCAATATGTACGCATTTATACATTATATTATAATAAATTCTAATACTAAATGCGCATGGCTTTAAAATAAATTGTAAGATATTACATATCCTGCCTCAAATATACAGCAATAATAGTCATGACTCATGAGTTATGACTAAATCAATTGGACAAACTAAATTTTAAATTTACTTATTGTACTAAATAATGTATTCAGTTATTATTTGTTCATATAAAGAGCCCTTTGATTCAGAAAATCCTCGCTATACAAGATATGGTTTTCATACAAATCCTCGCTCTTCAAAATTCAATTTTCATACAATTTTAATAAAGCCTAAAACCTTCTGCCTGAATGCCTAAAACTGTCTGCCCTCGTATATACAGTGATAAAAATGGATTTATCTCTAGTATTTCGATTAGAGGAAATATAACTGCAAATTTCAAATTCAATAAAAAACATTACCAAAACTCAGATCAATAAATAGAAGCAAGTTTTGCTTCAGTTATATTACAAAGTTCAAAAGAAAAAACAGAAGTTATTAATTTCAATCTTGAGAATGTAATTTACAACAAATTTGGCACGAATTTAACTGTTGTAACAGTTACAACAGGATTAATTAAATTCCATTCCATGTACATAAAATCAGAGAAAAAAATTACAAACCTGACTTTAAATTTAGAACATTAGTTTTCTTAATTAATAATTTTAATATTTCTTATATAAAATTATTTCTTTTGGCTTTTTTTGATGTCAACCAATATTAAGTATGCATAGATTATTTGTCTTGAATGTATTACAATTTATTTGGTTTGAAATTTTGGAAGGTTTTTTTTTAAAATTAATTACTTGATTTTTAATAAAAGTGATTATATGATTTGTAACTGGGACATTTTACAAAAAAATTATAATATTATGCAAACGTATTGAACAAGCTATATAATTATATTGAAATTATTTTGTCAACACCTAAAAATTATTTAACTTTATTTTAACTTACTGGAGTTCTGTTTTTGTTTAAAATAAAAATGCTCGCTTTGGACAACAATCTTCTTTTAATTATTATGTCTTTGCTATAGAGATTTCTTACAATGTCTTCTGTTTTCTTTAATTTTTACTAATATAATTTTAAAGTTTAATATTATTCAAAATTTAAAAGTCATATAGTATTAAAAGTTAATAATATATACTTCAAGTTCATTAAGGACGCAATAAATTTCTTCAAATAAATAACTATAATATTATCCTTCTCTGATGGAACCATACATGAGTCAATTCTACCAAAAAGATAAATTCCTTCAAACCAAGACATTGAATAAAATTTATTTCAAGCCCTAAAAAATTTTTAGTTCAGTAGGGGCACTTATAAATTATGTTAAATATAGTAAGATTGATATACCATCTTGTATAAATCCATATAGAACCAATGATTTTCTGTCTTCATCATTAATGTGCTTCCATTGCTTTAAAGCCTTATTAATTAAATCTCATAATGGATAATTTGACTTTATCGAGATACATTTTTTTTCTACTTGCTATCGATAGACCAAAAGGACCTAAACCTCTAGTTACTTCTCTATACAATGCCTCCAACTTACATGAAGTGTTTACTAATATTCCTTTCATGTCTGCTTTGTGGCCAACTTTGGCTTACTGAAAAGGATTATTTGACTTATTATGGGTTCATTCGTTGCTAAAGACTGAATTCTCTCCTAAAATTAAGCAGATTTTCAGGAATACACTAACTTGTTCACTTTACCCTTAAACAATGTATCTTACCATTTATCATCTATTACTTTTAAAGAAAATGTTTCATGAATTAATAGAAATATTGTGGTTATTTTCAATTCCTGTTCACTTATAATTTTTTTTAATCAATTCATGTTTAATTTGCTGTATAATCAAATAAGCTGTTTAGTAAAATTTAAAAAAAAAGGGCAACCCAAATCTCACTTACATAAATTGAATATAAATATGTAAACTTTCAAATCCATGAACAACAACTTTGCATTTGTTATTAAAGTACTCATGCAATTCTTTAGGAGCTGGTTTCGGAAGCCATTCAATCTTACTTGTGAAAATCTGTGCTGCTGTATTCAACAAATTATGATTGATTTCTTTCTAATCAAACAAGCTCTCTTTGGTAAGATCTAATATACCCCAACACGCCGGTCTATTAAACATAAGTAAAATAGATACATCAATAATTAAACATTAGAAAAATATAGATATACACAGGGTTAAAGATTATTTTAGACCTACGTTACTAATTTTGTTGAACTAGATATCGAATTTTGATATTTAATAAATGAATTTTTTAAATTTTGATTAAAAGAGCTTAACTAAAAATAATATAACATTTAATGCATATTATCTAAAATTTGAACTAGTAAAATAAATATATTACCAGTTCAAGTTCAATAGTTATTTCTTCAGATTCAAATTCTGGGAGGCTCGTTTCTTCAATTTAACTATCATCATCTATTAAATCACTAAGTTTCTCTTCATTAAAATCATTAAAAAGGAAATTATAGTCTTCTTGCGATTGGTAATTTTCAGGTAAACTTGTACCATAATTTTCATCAACATTTAATCTAACGTATGGTTCTAGTTTCAAACACATATATAAATTTAATCATTATTACTATAAACTATACTAGATTAATTATTTCAAAAAGATACCTTTTATTTTTTTAAGATCAGACCACAAATTATTTACATCAATATTATTTCGTTTACCCTATATAAATGATAAAGAATAATTAGTCAAAATTCTTAACGAGCACATATTGTATACGTTATGCCTCAGAGATACCATAAATGGCTATATAATTATCAAAAGCAATATCTGTTGATATATATATCTTAGTGATAAAAAGAAAGTACCCATTGCCATAATATGAAAGACAATACCTAACATATGCAGAGCATAGTAACAATTTAAAGAAGACTTAACTTAAAGTATCTGTTTTAAATTATAACTATACGGTGATAATCAAAGTAATGCTATCTTCACAGCTAAGAGATACAAGTAATACTATCGATAATATGTCTCAGTGATATCGCAAGAAAAGAACAGCATGAAATAGTACCCTTTGACATGATATAGTCCATGAAAAATGTACTTGCCTTTGCTTGCTGCTGAATCATTTCTGCTTTTTTAACTTTCGCATTATCATTACAATGTTGGATGATTGAACGCCGACTTTTCGCAAGAGCATTATTTGCTTTTTAATATTGAAGTTTTCCTGGATCATTTCTGAATGTTTTTATCCAATCTTCATGAAAACTTAATATACTCCAATTATCAACTTTAATAGTATCAAAATATTTATTCCACTTTCAATTTGTTTAGTCATTATGGTGTTAAAGTGTTAAAAGTGATTTTTGTTTTGATTTCGGAAAAATTACGTAATTTATGTTGGTTATGTGATGATCAGAAATTGTAGATCAAAAATTTTTGAAGTTGAAATCCAATGATAAGCAATTCGATTTTTATTATTAAATATGATTTCTTACGATTACTAATATATTAATTTCCTTGAATACTATGCCTCGTTGAAAAAATAATAGATCAACATGTGATTCCGACAATCAACTGTGAAAATTTTTTTATTTGATATTTTTATCAAAAGTGAAAAAAAGCGCGATGTTTTCGATCTTATTTTTTGCATGACTTTAAGTCATAGAACTTATTTTATTCACAATTATCAACACGTGATCAGGGTGGATTAATAACGCTAATTTTTTGAAAATAAATTCATAATTCGGGCCACGTCATATACTCATGTGTCTTGAATTATTGCCCAAAATCTATTTTCCTTAATAAATAATTTTTCTATAAAGATAATATTATTAAACCAGACAAGAATTTAAATTTTTGCCGTTATTTTGCATCTTGATGAAACCCTACTATAGTTACGAATTTTTTTTGAGTTAATAATACTACACTAATTATTTTTACTAAAATTACTATTAATTCTCCTAATTATTTTTATTAAGATTATGAATTTATTCTGCCAAAATTGTTTACCGGAATTCTACCAATGTTTTTCAGAATTACGAATTAATTCTACAAAAATTGTTAACAAATTTTGAATTAATTTTACCAAAATTATGTTTACTAGAATTACGAATTAATTCTGCGAAAATATTATTTTTACTAGGATTATGAATTTATTCTGCCAAAATTGTTTACCGGAAATCTGCCAATGTTTTCCAGAATTACGAATTAATTCTACCAAAATTATGTTAACAAATTTCGAATTAATTTTACCAAAGTTATGTTTACTAGAATTATGAATTAATTTTGCCAAAATTTTTTACCGAAGTTACAAACAAATTCTACCAAAATTATGTTTACTAGCATACTAAAATTATGTTTACCAAAGGTATGAATTTATTCTACCAAAATTATGTTTACTAAAGTTACGAATTAATTCTGCCAAAATTGTTTACAGAAGTTACAAAATGTTTACCAAAGTTACAAATTTATTCTACCAAAATTAAGTTTGGCCAAAGTTACGAATTTACTCTACCAAAATTATGTTTACTAAAGTTACAAATTAATTCCACCAAAATTGCTTACCGAAGTTACGAACTAATTCTACCAAAATTATGTTTACCAGCATTACGAATTATTCTACCAAAATTATGTTTATCAAAGTTACAAATTTATTCTACCAAAATTATGTTTACTAAAATAAGAATTAATTCTGCCAAAATTGTTTACTGAAGTTACTTAAAAATTAATTCTACCAAAATTATGTTTACCAAAGTTACGGATTTATTCTACCAAAATTATGATTAGTTATCTTAATGGAATTGAATTGAAAGGACGAATATCAGGCATTCACTTATTATCAAAAACTGCTAATATGGTTAATACAAAAGTTTAAAATCGCAAGTTCAAAGTAGTGCATAATTTGTTTTATTATCATATGAGATGTTTTATATTAAAAAGGCCCATTTTGCAATATAAACAATTATGAGTATAATACAATATAAATATAAATGCCGAATTATTTGTTGTACATACAAAAATCAGTGGTTTATATAAACAAAGTTAGAATAATTTTAAAAATTAAAATAAATTAGTCGAAAACAATTTAAAAATTGATTTTTAATCTTATGTAAATATAACCAGAATATTTCAATATATTTTTCAATTTTTCAATACTATAAAATTTTGCGAGGAGTTGTTAATTTTTACGAGGAGATCTATATAAATTATTAACTCTGATTGGTTAGAATCTATGTAAATCATATGATCATCATATGATTTGTTATGATTTGCATAATTTGCAACGTGATTACTATTAAAAATAATCTACGTTATACTCTACCTTTAAAAATTCCTGATATAACATGTGATCAACCAAAATTGTGATCTAAAAATAGCAATACAACAACAATGCAACTGTTCCAGAAATTTTAGAAATTTCTAAATTTCTTTACAAATTAACCAATCATCCATGTATATATCGCTGTAAAGATTTATTACCATTAAGCTACTATAGTTTAAACTAATGAATAGGTTCATGATTGCTAGTAACAGAAAATTATTAGTAAACTGGATTTGCATTCAAACTACTAGTAATATCAGATATAGGTCTTCTCAGTAAAAGGCAGGTCAAAGCTACCAGTTTTTTTGAATTCTATTAGGTTGAGTTCATAACTACTAGAGTGAATGTCTTTCAGATTCTAAAGGCGGGTTCAAAACTAGCAGTAAAGATCTTTTTTTAATTTCATTAACTTGGTTCATAACTACTAGTAACAACAGTAACAAAGGTCTTCTTTAGGTTCTAGCCTTGGGCTCAAAACTACCAGTAATGAAGGTCTTATTTAGGTTCTAGTCTTGGCTAGTGCTCCTACAGACCGGACTCGAACTAGACTTTAGTCAAGTCTGAGTCTGGTTTGATTTTCAAACCGGACTCAGACTTTTATATTCAGACTTTTTAGTCAAGTCTGAGTCTGGTCTGGGTCTGGTCCGAAGTCTGCAGACTGGTCTGAGTCCGAATATATTTATATGTATTTTTTGGTGCTGAACAAGTTTACTTAGTGCATTTTGTTAGAATAAATTAGTAAAATTTTATGAATCATAAGATTTTATAGAATTTTATTAATAAAATTCTATAAAATCTTATAATTCACAAATTTTTATTAATTAATTCTAACAAAATGCACTAAGTAAACTTGTTCAGCACCTAAAAATACATTAAATCGGCAGGGTTGTTTTTATTTTACTTGAAATTTGGAGAAAAGATGCATAATTTTGGATTTTTGATCAAAAAAGTCAAATTTAAGCATCTTTTCTCCAAATTTCAAGTAAAATAAAAACAACCCTG
This sequence comes from Gigaspora rosea, assembly GCA_003550325.1. Lineage (NCBI taxonomy): Eukaryota > Fungi > Glomeromycota > Glomeromycetes > Diversisporales > Gigasporaceae > Gigaspora > Gigaspora rosea. Next base: position 159,740 of record QKWP01000402.1, on the reverse strand, counting down.
CCGATTTAATGTATTTTTAGGTGCTGAACAAGTTTACTTAGTGCATTTTGTTAGAATTAATTAGTAAAATTTTATGAATCATAAGATTTTATAGAATTTTATTAATAAAATTCTATAAAATCTTATAATTCACAAATTTTTATTAATTAATTCTAACAAAATGCACTAAGTAAACTTGTTCAGCACCTAAAAATACATTAAATCGGCAGGGTTGTTTTTATTTTACTTGAAATTTGGAGAAAAGATGCTTAAATTTGACTTTTTTGATCAAAAATCCAAAATTATGCATCTTTTCTCCAAATTTCAAGTAAAATAAAAACAACCCTGCCGATTTAATGTATTTTTAGGTGCTGAACAAGTTTACTTAGTGCATTAAGTTAGAATTAATTAGTAAAATTTTGTGAATCATAAGATTTTATAGAATTTTATTAATAAAATTCTATAAAATCTTATGATTCACAAAATTTTACTAATTAATTCTAACTTAATGCACTAAGTAAACTTGTTCAGCACCTAAAAATACATTAAATCGGCAGGGTTGTTTTTATTTTACTTGAAATTTGGAGAATAGATGCATAATTTTGGATTTTTGATCAAAAAAGTCAAATTTATGCATCTTTTCTCCAAATTTCAAGTAAAATAAAAACAAACCAGCCATTTTAATACATTTTTAGGTGCTGAACAAGTTTACTTAGTGCATTTTGTTAGAATTAATTAATAAAAATTTGCGAATCATAAGATTTTATAGAATTTTATTAATAAAATTCTATAAAATCTTATGATTCATAAAATTTTACTAATTAATTCTAACAAAATACACTAAGTAAACTTGTTCAGTGCCAAAAAATAGATATAAATATGTTCGGACTCAGCCCAGTCTGCAGACTTCGGACCAGAACCAGACCGGACTCATAGTTGAGTCTGAGTCTGGTTTGAAGTCTGAAATTAGTAAAATTTAGAGTCTGAGTCTGGTCTGATCCCTGACTGGACCCAGACCGGACCTAGGAGCACTAGTCTTGGGTCAAAACCACTAGTAAAGATCTTCTTTTTTTTAAATTTTTTTTTAGATTGAGTTAATAATTACTGATAGCAAAGGTCTTTTTTAAGTTCTGGTCTTAGGTTCAAAACTACTAGTAATGAAAAAGATGGGTTCAAAATTACTAGTAAAAAAATTTTTTTAAATTTCTATTGGATTAGGTTCATAACTACCAGCAGTGAAGGTTTTCTTTAAAAGAACTTATTTTAAATTACATTGGATTAGTTCATGACTACTAGTAGTGAAGGTCTCTTTAGGTTCTAACCTTGGTTCAAAACCATTGGTAAAGATTTTTTTAAAATTCTATTGGATCAGATTTATAACTCCTAGTAATGAAAGTTTTCTTTAAATTCTAACCTTGAATTCAAAACTACTATATAGTAATGAAAGGGCTGTTCAATAAAGGATTGGGTTCAAACCTACTGAGTAAAATTTTTTTTTAAAAAAGGTCTCTTTAGGTTCTAACCTTGGTTCAAGATAAAGATTTTTTTAAAATTCTATTGGATTGGGTCTATAACTGCCAGGTCTTCTTTAGATTCTATAATCTTAATTCAAAACTACCAATAACGAAGATCTTCTTTAAATTCTAATTTTAGATTCAAAACTACCAGTAATGAAAGGGTAAGGATTGAATTCAAAACTATTAGTGAAATTTTTTTCAAAAAAGAATCTATTGGATTGGGTTCATGACTACTAGTAATGAAGGTCTTTTTTAGATTCTAGCTTTGGGTTTAAAAAACTACCAGTAATAAAAGGGTGGGTTCAATTACTAGTAATGAAGGTCTTCTTTAGATTCAAGCCTTGGATTTAAAAAACTATCAATAATAAAAAGGCGGGTTCAATTACTAGTAATAAAAAATTGGGTTTATAACTAAATATTTTTTTTAAAAAAAAAAAAAAGGATTAGGTTCATACTACCAGTAATGAAGGTCTTTTTATGTTCTAATCTTGGGTTCAAAACTACCAATAATGAAGAATTAGATTCAAAACTACCGGTAGTAGATTTTTTTAAAAAAATTCTATTGGAATGAGTTCATAATTACTAGTAATGAAGGTCTTATTTAGTCTAGCCTAGATTCAAAATTACTAGTAACAAACTACTGATAAAAATTTTTTTAAAAAAATGGATTTGGGTTTATAACAAGGGGTTTTAACCTTGGGTTTGAAACTACCAATAGTGAGTATAGGTTTAAACTACCTTTAATGAAGGATTGGGTTAACCTGCTAGTAGGATTTTTTTTTTGAATTTGTAACTATCAGTAGTGAAGATTTTTTTAGATTCTAGTTTTGGGTTTAAAATTACTAGTAATAAAAGAATGGTTTAAACTTTTAATAAAAATTTAAATTTATAGTACTAAGTTTTTTTTTAAGTTTTAATTTTGAATTTAAAACTTTATAATAAAGAATTGGTTTAAAAGTATTATTATTGTATTAAATTTATAATTAATAATAAATTTAACTAGTGGTGAAATTTACCAGCTTAAGTATTATTAAAGTTAGGGTGTAAATTTAGGATAAAAGAAGTGTTTTATACTAGTGTTTCACAAAACAGATCCAAGTGGATCCGAATGGATCTGACATTTTTGATACAAAAGGTACTCGAGCTAAAACTGCATGTATAATTAATACAGAAAACACTTTACTAGCAACAGGTTCCATTTGTCTCTCATGTATATCTGTAGTGAGTAGTGGTTATTCAAAGTTATTATATAAACCAGATCTGGATCTGGGTCTGTATCCAGATCCGGTTTATATAATAACTTTGAATGACTACTACTCACTACAGATTTATGTAAGAGACAAATGGAACCTGTTGTAAGTAAAGTAATTTCCGTATTAGTTGTACATGCAGTTTTAGTTCAAGTACCTTTTGTAAAATGCTACTTTCATATTATCAAAAATGCCGAATCCATTCAAATTCACTTGGATCTGGTTTTACGAAACACTATTTTACACTAGTCAAATTAAAGCATATTAGGAAAACATTATAGTTTTTTAGTCCTGATATAGACTAATTAATAGCTTGAATCATGTTATTTTCTAGGTTTATATCAAAACAAAAGAGCTATTGGCAAAATATCAGTAATTTAATAGCTTTACCAGGAATGTAGTACAAAGTATGAAGAGTATGGTTTACTGAAGAGTTAAATAAAGACAGCAAAATCTGAGAATTAATTGGTTGATTAAATCTCATGACTTCAGATATTTCTATATCTGTGTATGTGAATATACCAGGAATGAAGTACGAAGTACGTTTACAGGCAAGTTAAGTGGTATAGTGCATCTGATTGAATGATCTATCCTCATGACTTCATCAGGATTCTGCCCATATCAGGATCATTGTGTACTGATGAGTATAGTCTTGATGTTTCTATATTTTGCATTAAATGAGACTTTTTTTCTAGTATCGCATGCATGATTTTTTAATTAGTGCAATAAAAATTTTGCGCATTAGATAGTGCGTGATTAGAGAATTATTCTAAACCATTATGATGATATATTAATTTCTTCGTCTGGTATTGATTTAAAAAAAATATGTTAGGAACAGAGAGTAACAAAAATTATGGTTTCTGTGAACAGAGCATAACGTGCATGTTATAGTAAATGGCTTGTGCAATTTTCTAGAGCACAATAGAAAAATGCGGTATGAACCAAAAACTTTGTTTTTATTGTATAAGCGGTGAACTGAAAATATTGTTCTATTGTATAAGCAGTAGCATTTATAATTATGTATTAAATTCCTTATTAGTTATCTGACACTTGATTTGAATATCAAATTTTAAATTGCATGCTTGTATTAAATAATCTGGTTTTAAATGGCGTGTGCAATTTCCTAATGGCGCGATAAAAAATGCAGTATGAAGTGAAGACTTTATTTGACACTTGATTTAACATCAGATTTTTTTTTTAAACTACAATAACGTTGTCGTCACAACAAGCTATTCCTAAATATATCTGACAGGCCACAATTTTTTGCCTACTGTCTCAGCAGGCCAATCAAACCAACATTATGGTCACAATTTATAGCTGCCATCTCATAAAGCAGTGTTACTTTATTTTCTAGGGCAGGAGGGAAGGGTTGATGTAACCAAAATGAAAGTTGGCAAAAAGATTCACATCGACTTCTCATGCTTACTAAAATACTATGATTCAATTACCCCATACTTAATTTATACATACTTGCTAATACTAAATTATCTTCATTTTAATACATCATAATTGCATAATTAATTACTACATACTTATATCACAATTACAGCATGCTTAAGATCTCTTGATCGATTGAACATGTGACCATAACTGGGCCTATCACATGTTCGATCGGATAAATAGATTCGAGACAAAGGCTGCCTCAATACTTATGTATCAAGCAGCTATTGTACACCTATAATTAAATGTCCAAAGAAACTAGTAAATTGATCCATTTTGGGGGAACATCTAAAGTGGAGGCAACTCATATTTAATAATTTTTTCAATTAACTTTAGGGTTAGGGCTGTCCTATATTAGGGTTAGATTAGATATATATAAGCAAAATTGCCTTCACGACATTTTTGATTAACCTATCAAGGTAGGTTTAGACTGCCATTTTTAGTATTTTTCAGGTTTTTTGCTTTTATTTCTGTTTTGCTTCGCTGACGATCATCAAAATTCTATAATTTGATTGGCTGTTGATCACATGATTTGCCTCCACTTTAGACGTCCCCCATTTTGGACCTTGCCCAGCGTACTATATCTTCAATTAGTTCTTTTTAACTATATAGTGTAATATGAAATATCAAGCCCTTGAGTCCGGTGTTATTTAGAAATAACTCTGCGCCTTAAAATCTTGGCATTTCCTTATTTTACATCGACCTTATGATCATCATTTTCCTTTACATAATAAGTAATTGATTATGCTTCCGATCATCCTTTTGCTAATTTTATCCTTCATCACTTTCCTATTTTGTATATCTATACTTACCCTATGTTATTACCTTATATAGATCTTTTCTTATTACTATCTATAGATATGCCGTTTGTCTTATATAGGGTGTTATCTATTAAAACAGCCCTTTTTTACATATATTTTATTTTAAGATAATTGAGTTTAATCATTTGTTTTGATTTTCGGACTGATCCAGGATTCATAAATTTCATGATTTTGATTGGTTAAACATAGCAGGTGACTATCGGATAATCTCATGATGTGTTGGCCTTACACGGCCTCATGTAATTTTTCTTTTACAATTATCTTGATTTTTTATTATGCAAATCGACCTTCATTTATAATTGAAAAATATTGATCATGTCAAATTTTATATAAATCTAATGAAAACTCATTTTTCAAAAAATTGCAAAAAAGGGCTGTTTTAATAGATAACACCCCATATGTGCATCTATAGATATGTATAATTACTATATCCGAATTTTATACTAAATTAATCTGTGACGCGTAATAAGAATTGGTTCTATGCAAGAACAATATCAAGCATCGTGGAGCCTTTAAATATTATCGCAAATCTGCTAGCCCAATGAAGACTTAGAATAAGCAGATGTCGAGATTAATATTTTGAATATTTCAGGTGTAATAACTTAATTCTGGTAGTAATGCGAAGGGAAGTTTTATTGGTGTTGAAGGAATTAAAGCTTAGTAATATCGGAAGGACATTGATCCGACAATAGAATAGTTTAATTATTTATGTATATCAAATATGTATAAGTCTGATGTATTCGCTCTTCATGTATCTTAGACGATTAGATATTATCTTAATGATTTCTCCTTGATAATAAAGACTCCATAGTGAATGTTTGTTATATCGTATCTCATGACTTTCATTTATCTCCTTGAATCCCGATTGTTATATTTATAAACTCGATCCTATATATTCCTTCTTTTGTTTATCTATCACTGATCTAAATCTGGCCCTAATCTGACGCTCTCCCAATTCGATAGTGACACCGGTAAGTTACTATCGTAATATTTTCTGCACCTCAATATCACGATAATAACTTATTCTACCCCTGCCTTATGATTATGCGATTATGACATTATTAAATTAATCGTACCTTCGATTATCCTTTATTTTTATCGTTCGCCCTTTCCTAATTTGTTTCTCTATGCTCACCCTTCGTTATTACTAAGGATGGCGGTCAGTCATCGGTCGGTCATTATTAGTGTTACTATAATAATATTTCTGCACCCAAACATTACAGGATTTCCTTATACTACCACTGCCTTATAATCATCCCACCTTGTTACTGATTTTATCCTTCGTCCCTTTCCTAATTTGTTTATCCATACTTACTCTATGTTATTACTATATATAAAATTTTCTTATTACTATATAGTTCTTCCAATTTCTATATATGTCCTTCTATATATATATTTAATTACCTTACCCGAATTTAATACTACATTATTTTGTGACACGTGAAAGTGAATTGGTTCGATGCATGGACAATACTAAGCATCGTTAAACAATTAAAGCCTTTATATATTATAGCGAATCTGCTAGTCTGATGAAGAGTTAGTAGAGCAGATTGAGATTAATGTTTTGGATATAATATCTTAATGCAGATAGTAATACAAGGGGAGGTTTACTGGTGTTCAAGGAATTAAAGATTAGTAATTTTGGAAGGAAGTTGATCCAACAATTAAATAATTTAGTTATTTATATATATCAAACATGTATATAAGTCTGATGTATTCACTCTTCATATATCTTCAGAAAAGCATTAGGCATAATGATTCCCCTTTATAATAAAGTGAATGCTTATTATATCATATCCCGTGACTTTTATTTATTTTTGAATCGCTTCCTTTTGAATCCCCTTTCCACATATTTATAAATCTGACCCTATGTATTCCTTCTCTTGTTCACTATCGCTGACTAAACTTAGCTCTCTAATCTGACGCTCTCCCAATTCACTCATAGCCGGTTGACCATGATCGGTCATACAGTTAAGTAACCGGTTATAGCCAATAAATTATTTATCCGATTATTCAATCAATTAAAGCAAGTGACAAGTAGGGATGGGCACTGTACAGACTGCCAAAATAGAAATAAAGCACAGTGTTTATTATCACATAATCATAAAACCATTGGCAAATCATTTGACCACATTTAAAGTTGGTTTGTTCTAGATCTGGCCAAATGATCTGCAAATTTGACCAGAATTATTAACGATTTGTTTTGACCAGGCATACCACAATTTTTGAACTTAATTATTTGCTAATCAAAAAAAAAAGAACTCTCCACGCAAAATTAATTTTTTGTTTTGCATAACTTGCCGACCCAATTTTTTTTTTAAAAAAATTTTTTAAATTATGCCAATTATTCTGTTTCGCTATTTAATTTTTCTCAGATGTTACCCAAAGATGACCTTAAAATTACCTGATAGATCCAAAAAAAAATACAAAATTTTCTGATTCCATGTTATGCAAACTAAAAATTAACTTTTCATGGCCTTAGATGTGAACATGAGTATATTAATTTACAGTAGATTAAAAAAAAAATAAAAATCCAACCCGCCGACTGAAATCTTAGAACACCATGTTATGCAAAATTAACTTTTCATGGCCTTAAATTGCATATTAATCATTTTGTAATATATTTGACTAACATTTTTGTAGAAATACTGTAGAAGTTATAAATTCATTATTTTGTAACATAACTTTTGTAAGAATATTGTTTGCGCATTTATCATTTTGCAAAAAATTTGAGTATTTGTAGGCTAGTTCACTCTTAAAAAAAAAAAAAAAAAATACACAACTATAGCTACATGTGTAGTATTTAAGCCAGATTTTAATAATCCTTTAGTGAGGTTACAATACTAGATATTATTACGTCGCGCAGCTACTTATTATAATTTTATTAATAGCTTTATTAACTCTGATATAAACCAAGATTTGAGCTATTAATTAGTGCTATATTGGGACTAAAAAAGCTATAATATTTGCTTAATATGCTTTATTTTAACTAGTGTTATATAGCTTAGATATAAGATTTTGAATTTAGCTTTTATAAAGTTTTCAGAAGGTCTAACCATTTTTATTTGATCCTATTTATTTAGAATATTTTTTAATTCTTTATTAATAATGATTTATAAAAAATTTAATTTATAATTTTTAGTTATAAATTAGATTTAAGCTTATTAATAATAAAAAAGCTAGTTTATAAATTATAAAAAATTTTTTTAATTTTAATAAATTTATAAAATTTGTTAAATTTATTAATAAAAATTTTAATTATTATTTAGATTTTACTGGTTTAGTAACAGTAGGCATTGGACAAAGATCATCTTTTTTACTAGGATTTTGTACATGATTTCTTATTTGTTCAAATAAATACTATTGCCTTTCTGCACTAAGACCAGGTAATTTTTTTTCAACTAATTGGTTAAAATTTTCTTTTTGTTTAATTTTTTGAATTTGAATAATTGTTTTTTCTCTATCTGAATAAGTACTAATTTTAACTTTACCTTTTTGTAAACTATTAAATTCAAAATAATGTTGTTCTAATATTTCTGGAATTGTTGTAAATTCTTGTTTTAACCAGTTAGTTCATTCATAAAAATGTACAACTTGCTTTCTATTATTATCAAAAACTGTTTGTGCTATATTAAATCCACCAGAAGTTGAATTTTCTACAACTTTAACTAAATCATTAAGATTATCTACTTCAGATTTTCTTAAATATAATTTTATAAGTCCAAAAAATCTATCAGGACTAAATTTAGTATGATCTGCAACCATAAAACAGTAGGTTATACTATCATGTAATCCTGTTAAGACTCTCCAAGCTAAATATGCTATAATTGCATTATTTTTGTTTTGTCCTGCACAATTATTAGCATGAATTACTAGTTTTTTTCTCCTAAACCATGTAATTCAAAATAATTATGAACTAAAGAAATAACAGTATCTGCACCTTTACCAACTAATTCACTTTCTTTAATAAGATAATTTACCTATAAAAATTATAAATATTTTAATATAAAAATTAATTTTAATAAAAATATTTACTATAATATTTACTTGGCGTAGAAAAGCATTATCACATACTCCAAATAAATGAACTTTATATAAAAATTTAAAATAAATTTTACTCAAATAATAAATTAATTTAAATTAATATAATAGTATTATTAAATATAATAACTATAAATTAATTTACTTTTTGTTGTGATGAATATGGTAGTTGGATTTGTTGAGCATAATTCCAAAAAAGATGTATTGTAATATCTAATGTATGATATTTGGTTTTCCAGGATGTGTTAAATTATTAATTCCAAAATTTCGAATATCTTTATATGCTATTTTAATAGATTTTCTAAGAAAAATTAAAAAAATTAATATTTTTTAATATAATAAAATAAAATTATTAAATTGCTTACTTATAATATTCTCTTTCTTTATGTGCCCATTCAATATGTTTATGCCATTCTAAAACTTTAATGTCTTTTTCTTCAACAGACCAATAATTAGCATTAAATCTCATATTTTTACATTTTAAACATAAATCACTACATGGAGTTAATTTTTTAATATGTAGAATTTTTTCCAAATTTTATAAAATGTTGTTAGTCCAATTTCAAATTGATGATCTTCTTCAATAGCTTCCAAATATTGAATATGTAAAGATGAATAAGTAATATTTGCTAGTAAATATATCATTGCAACAGTATTATCATGAAAACTTTGTCCTATAAAAAATAATATAAATTAATAAATAATTAATTAATAAATTAATTTAAATAATAAAAAAATAAACAAGATTTTATCTTAAAAAATAATAATAATAATTTAAATAAAATTAATAAAAATTTAATTTAAATAATACCTGGAGAAGGAAGACTATGTTGTTTAGTATAATTTCCAATAAAAGTAATAACTTTCATAACTGTTTCAAAAGATAATGCTCTATTTCCAATTTTTCTAGTTTTTGAATCAATTCGTAAAGTAATATCATGATTGTTAAAATGATCTCGTAAATTTTTCCATCTTCTATCACCAATTCCATAAATTATTTTAAAAGCATTAAAACAAATTAATTTTCCTTCAAAAACATATTCTGTAGTAAGTTTTGATTTTTTTTGAATTATTTTTAGTTATTTCAGGTCGTTTAGTAGCAGCAATAATACCTAATAAATACATATCTTGAAAAGATTTAGCAAGATTTTTAAAATTTAAATTTCGAGCCAAAGCAACTGAATAATTACAATTTGATTGTAAACAATTTTTTTCACAACTACCTTTTTCAAATAATTCTTTAAAACTATTATTTTGTAATAAACTTATTTCTTCTTCAAATTTTTGATTATCTTCTTGTTTTTCTAAAATATTTTTTGTTTTATAATATAATGATTCAAATTTTGTAATTTCTTCTTTAGTCCATATTTTATTTTTTAAAGAATTAATTTATATCTTCAATAATTTCTGATGTTTCAGATAGAGGTAAATTATTTTCTGAAGTTAAAAATTGAAATTGTAAATTTGAAAGATCCAAATGTAATTGAGTATTTTCTATATGATTTCTTCAAAAATATTTTGATTTAAAGAAAAAGTAGACATTTTTGTAAAAAAATTTAAAAATTTAAAATCTAAAAAAATTCATTTTATATATAAATTAAATAAATAAAAACAATCATTATGCAATTTACACAATAAATATACTGTTTAATATAAATTAAATGCCACTATACATAAATTTTTTAACAATATCTATAATAATAATACAAATATAATAAATAAATTTAACTAAACTAAATTTGATAAAAATTTGATTCTACTTTGAAATCTTGAAATCCAAAATTCTAGCAATACATAATTCTAACATATGTAATCTTGACAAAAATAGTTTAAAATTTCAAGTAAAACCCTGATATTCAAAATCCCAAATAATCAAAATTTCTAATTTGCATATACTTTAGAGATTATGTCTATTCTGAATTTTGAATAGGTCTAATATTGTTAAGATCCTGTTGAGTGTGCCAGGGTGACTACCAGAAGTACAGGCACATAATAAGATTCTACATCATAGAAAATTGTTGAATCAACTAGCTCTTGTATGCAGCTTTATTGTGAAAATTTTACAATGAAATATCAAATATACTAACTGGTTATTAAGATATGGATGTGTCATCTTATCATGTCTCATACTTTAGTGGTTGCTCTGGTGCACTTGATTCTGTCTTAGTATTTTAAGATCATGTACAGTCAGGTATTTTGGATAGGATTGAATAAACCCCTTTTTAAATTATTCACATATTGTATACTAGAATAGCAAATCTTATTTCGAGTACAAATCCTTATTTGGATTAGTAAATTTATATACAATTGACACATTAATTTACTAACTAAAAAAATACACATTTTATTTAATTTTGCTCAATATAAAATTTTGATCAATACAATTAAGATTTACACGATATGAACCCCAACTGTTAATTATGAACCCAATCCAATAAAATTTAAAAAACATTTTACCAGAAGTTTTGAACCCAATCCTTTGATACTGATAGTTTGAACCCAAAACTAGAACCTAATAAAAACCTTTGTTACTAGTAGTTATAAACCCTTCACTATTAGTAGTTTGAACCCGCCCTCTTGTTACTAGTAATTTTAAACCCAAGGCTAGAATCTAAAGATCTTTGTTACTGGTAATATGAACCCAATCCAATAATTTTTTTTTTAAAAAAAAATTTTTGAACCCACCCTTTTATTACTAGTAGTTTGAACCCAAGGATAGAACCTAAAGAAGACCTTCATTACTTATTGTTATGAGCCCAATCCAAAAGAATTTAAAAAAAAATCTTAACTGCTTACTGATAGTTTAAACCCAAGGTTAGAACTTAAAGAAGAACTTCGTTACTAGTAGTATGAATCCAATCTAATAGGCTTTTTTTTTTAAAAAAAAATCTATTGGTAGTTTTGAACCCGCCTTTTTGTTACCAGTAGTTTGAACCCAAGAATAGAATCTAAAGAAGACCTTCGTTACTTATTGTTATGAACCCAATCCAAGAGAATTTAAAAAAATCTTTACTAGTTACTGGTAGTTTAAACCCAAGATTAGAACTTAAAGAAGAACTTTGTTATTGGTAGTATAACCCAATTCAATAGGTTTTTTTTAAAAAAAAAAAACTATTGATATTGATAGTTTTGAACCCACCCTTTTGTTACTAGTAGTTTGAACTCAAGAATAGAATCTAAAGAGCTTTATTACTTATTGTTATGAACCCAATCTCAGAAAATTTAAAAAACAATCTTTACCAAGTTTAGCTGGTAGTTTAAACCCAAGGTTAGAACTTAGAGAAGAACCCAGTCAAAGAGGTTTTTTTTAAAATTAAATCTATTGATAGTTTTGAACCCACCCTTTCATTACTGGTAGTTTGAACCCAAGGATAGAATCTAAAAAAGATCATTACTTATCATAATGAACCCAATTCAAAAAAATTTAAAAAAAATCTTTACCAATTACTGGTAGTTTAAACCCAGGTTAAAGAAGAACTTCGTTACTGGTAGTATGAACCCAATCCAAATAGGCTTCTTTTTTTTTTTTAAAAAAAAATCTATTGGTAGTTTTTGAACCTACCCTTTCATTATTGATAGTTTGAACCCAAGGATAGAACCTAAAGAAGACTTTCATTACTTATTGTTATGAACCCAACCCAATAGGTTTTTTTTTTAAAAAAAAAAATAATCTTTACTAGTAGTTGAACCTGCCTTTTTGTTACTGGTAGTATTGAACCAAACACTAGAACCTAAAGAAGACCTTTATTTATTGGTATATGAACCCAAATATTTACTGGTAGTTTTGAACCCGCTTGGTAGTTTTGAACTCAAGGCTAGAACATTCGTTACCGGTAATTATAAACCCAATCCTATAATTTTTTTTTTAAAAAAAAAAAGTAGGTAGTTTGAACCTAATTCTTCGTTACTGGTAGTTTTGAACCTTAAGGCTAGAACCTAAAGAAGACCTTTAAAAAGAAAGATTTTTATTGGTCGTTACTGATAGTTTTGAACTCAAGGCTCTACCTAAAGACCTCATTACTACATTAGTGAATTATATATACGTAATCTTACATAAGATATTACAGCTCATAATATTACAAAAATCTTACGATCGATGCAGTAGATTACGTAATATATTATATTAGATTACGGTAATACAGTATTAAAGTTATTATTTCAAAATATTTCGAAATATACCAAATAAAAAAATGCAAATTACCCCCTACAGGGGTCACATACTCATGCAGATCAATATACTAATGCATGCAGGAGGTAATATTTTGATATTTTCGCATTATTTCGCAATATTTTGGATCTTTTCGCATTGTTTCGCAATATTTGGCAAATTTTCGCAAATTTACAAATTTTTTAAAAAATAAATAAATGATATACATATTCACATAATCATGCTTTTTTACAGGTTTTTGCTTTATTTTGCAAGGTTTTGCAATTTATTATAAAGTTTTACATTTTTTATTTATTATTATTATACAATATATTTTACATTTATTAAATATATATTTTTAATTAATATTATATACTTTATTATATATTACATTATTATATAGAATTATTTTTACATTGTTACAAATATTTTAATCTACTTTCGCACTTCGTCACATCTAATTCTATTACTATATACAAAAAACTAGCTCTACACACTTATTTTCACTCACCCTACAGTTAGCTATTATTTTCGCTTCTTTGTTTTCTATTGTCTTCGCATTAACTACTTTTGTTTTGGCTATAAAATTCATTTCACGCTCTTTTTCTAAAAACTTCAAAATAAAAAAACACTTCTTGGAAGTGTTGGTGTTCTTGCAAATTGGCGAGGAAAGTTGCAAAGTATTGAAGAAGTGAGGAATAAATAAACTAAAATAAAAATTAAAAAATAAGTAAAAAAAACAAAAAAACAAAAAGTGTAAGTAAACTAATAAAAAAATAAACGAAGCCCCAAATCTTTATTTCTTTTCATGTTCTTGCAAATTCAGAAATTGCGAAAGCTGTGTTAATGTTCTTGCAAAATGCCAAAAAAGTCGCGAAGTGCCGAAAAAGTCTGGGCTAGTTTTCTTGCAAAGTGACAGGAAGTAATGGTTCTGTTCTCACAAAGTGCCAAAATAAAATAAATTAATAAAAAAATTTAAAATAAAACAAAAAAAACAAAAACAAAAAACATGAAACGAAAAAATAAATGATGCGAAACCTTGCAAAAACTTGCAAAAATGTGCAAAAACTTGCGCCTAACTAAATCATTTTTCTAAAGAAGTGTTCTCAGTGTTCTTGAAAGTGTCAGAAGTCTGAGTAGGCATGTGCAAGGTTTCGAAAAGTTGTATTTCTTCTTGCAAAGGTTTCTTGTAAAGTGCCAAAATAAAAAATAAAATAAAAAAAAATTAAAAAATAAAAAAAATGAAAAATAAAAGCAAAAAAACGAAATGAAAACAAAAAATGAAACGAAAATAAAAAACGAAATGAAAAATGAAACCAAAAAAACGAAATGAAAACAAAAAATGAAACAAAAATAAAAAACGAAATTAAAACAAAAAAGTGAAAAAAAACAAAGAAGATCTAATTATAAACAAAAGATCTAATCTGATTTGTAGTACAGAATTTGAACATCATTGAACTATTTCGAACTATTTTGAAAAATCAGTCTAATGCGCGATCCAGGTTACAGAACTACTGATCCTGATCCAGCTTGGTTTCCTAGTCCTAAAATATTTTGAAAGGGTTCGAAATATTTCGTAACCTATTTTGAAATATTTCGAAATACTTTCAAAATTTGATATTTGAAATAATTTGAAATATATTACGTAATATTTTGCTTATATTACGGTTCGTAAGATCTTATGTGAGATTACGCTATTATAAATTTGCTGATATAGTAGTTATGAATCCAATCTAACAGAATTTTAAAAAAGTTTTTTACTGGCAATTTAGAACCAAGCCCTTGTTACTGGCAGCCCTTCGATACTGGTAGTTTAACCTAAGGTAGAACCAAAAGGAAGCACTCGTTACTGGCAGTTATGATCCTAAATTATCAGAATTTAGAAAAAGATCTTTACTAATTATTTTGAACCAACTTACTAGTTTTAATAAAAGACCTTTATCGCCGGTGGCTTAGTAAGTTAGGTTTATAACCCCATCACTGGTAGTTATGAACCCAATCCATTAGAATTTAAAAAAGATCCTCAACTCAGCATTGGTATTATAGCAGTAAAAGATAGTTTTATATTAAGCCTATTAGAATTTAAAAAATCTAGTGATCTTTGTTTCTAGATCATTCTTTTCGATCTAGAGATCGATCTGTGCTATTTTTAGATTTCTTTGGTGTAACGAGTTTTTTGATTTTATAGATTTTTTATTATGTAATTTGTTATTGTAACTTAATGCAAATCTTTTCATTGGATATATATCTATTCGAAAATCGAATAAAACAAATTTTTAAAAAATTGTCAAAATGGGCCTTTTAATATGAAGCACCCCATATGATCTACATGGTATATTAGATTTGTATTTAGTAAATAAAACAGTGCCTCTAATAAATCTTTTTAATATCTTAAACTAATTTGTATAAAATTTATATGTTTTAACCATTTTTTTATAATAAATAAGTTGTGCAAAATGCATTGCTTTAAAAAAATCTACTTCACATACAGTATAATTAAATTTTTCTTGGACACTATATGTTTTTTCTAGGTTGTACAAAGAATTGCTCATCTGAAAGCCAATGTTTATATATAAATCATAAGATATCATATAAAATTCGTTGCACGAAGTTGATCTACAATCTATTTTATATGAAATTGGAAATTTGTACACCAACTCTTAATGAATACTACTTAAAGTTTTGGTATATAAGTAATAATAACTTAGAATTTAAAGCTTTCGGTATTTGTACACAATAACTATGACATAATTTATACCAAAAAATACAATCATCATTATTAATTATGTAATAATTGCATCACGATTAAAATACGTATCTCAGTTCAATTCTTTATCACAGATGCAAATGTGAGATTAATTTCGATTCTCATAAATAATTGTTACTAATACTGATCTAATCGATAAGTAATCGCCCAACACAGCTGAAATGACCATTTTTATTATACCATACAATTAAACTCCTACTTTAAAACTATACTTTAATAGCAGATATGTTCTATAATAATTTTCATGTGTTACAATAGTAAGTGTCTATTTAAAAATTGCGTTTTCAAAATACACCAAGATGCTGAGTATTTCACTACAAAGTGTGAAGAATTGATATTAACCCTTTAAATCTTTCGGTGAGAATGTTATATAAACAATATGTACGATTATCTAAACATTCAGCTATTCGGGTCTAATTTTATTTATTAATGGTTAATGAGATTTCCCATATTTTTTTGTTTCAAAAATATGAGAGTTGCTTTTAATAGTCCAAATATTCGGTATTTCTAATTCACGTAATTTACTACCTTTAAAAAAAGATTATCAAATAATGCATTATATATAAATTATATTAAATAAACAAAATTTATAATTACCTTGACATTTATAACTATTATTAAATGAAATAAATCTGCTTTTATATTCTGATTCAATATCTAATTGCATATCTTCATTTTTTATATTTTGGAGGTTTTTATCAGATTCAGATAATTCTAATAAAATAATTTCATTATTCTGCCATTCTACAAAAGTATCATAAATTTCTTTTGCTGTTGGTCGTTTTTTTGGATCCATGTTCCAACATTTCTTCATTAAATCAGCATAACATACTGCTGTATTTTCATAAATATGTGGTCGCAAACCATTACATACCTGTAACTGAAATTGTAAATCTGATTTCTGCTCAAAAGAAACAGGTTTACTATATAAAATTTCCCACATAATTACACCAAATGAATAAATACCAGATTCCTTAGTATATATACGCTTGTTCAAAACTTCAGGTGCAATATATGGTAAAATTCCATAAATTCCATCCGAATTTGATTTTGAAGCAATGTTAGCTGTTATCGAAAGCCCTAAATCTGCAATGTATGCACTTTTTAGGCTATTTAATAGTATATTTTCATCACGATGAATAAGATCTTGAGAATGAATTATCAGAAGATCAGATGCAATACATTGTAACAGATTTAATTTATCTCTCCAATCTATTTGTGATAAGGTATGTAGATTTTTTCGTAAGCAACCTTCTAAAGCATATTCCATGACAAGACAATAATCTTTAGAAACTTTATCTTTTGATACACCGAAACATCTTAAAAAAGTTGGATCTTTAAGACCGATATCACAATATGCTTTTAACTTGTAATTAAAGAAAATTTGAATTGTTAACTTTAATGATAAAACATAAATAATATAATTAATAAAAATAATTAATAAAGATTACCTCTCTTATAAATTCTTTACGATAGTTCTTTGATCCATGAAGTAATTTAATTGCAACAGTTCTGCTCAAATATTGAATTTTATCAAACCATACAGCACGGTATACGGTTGCAAAACCACCTCTTCCTATCATTTCAGCATCGTTAAATTCATCAAAAGAGATCCAAAATAACTGATATTTACTTTCGATAAATATTTTTTTCAAATCATCTTCGATTTCTAAGTTATGTATCCATTCATTTTTAACTAATATTTATTTATAACATTTAATCAAATTTAAATTATAAATAAATTAATAAAAATGTCAGATATAGCTTATAATAATTTAAATATAATAAATAGATAATACCTAATGTTGAATCTTTTTCTCTACTCCTTTAATCGGCAATTTAAATGTAAAATATATAATAACGATATATAATGAATATTATTGCAGTATTATAATTTATTACTCTGGAGACAGTGTTGGCGATGGGACCAATGGAGTTCAATGGTTAGCTACTGAGCTGAAAAAAACTAGTATCCATTAACTTCATTCGGATCTCCATTGGCTCAATTTACAGTTCCATTTCCAACCCATCCTGGAGAGTACCAATCGAATGCCAAGATCAGATGTAATTATTTTATTTAGTTCTTATGAAATCACTTTTCTAAAAACTTTTACCTATAAGAAAAGTGGTACGGGTTGTGGTACGGGTTGGTGTCGGGAATGCTCGAAATGGCACGGATCTTGTGGCACGCACAGGAACGTTTTACGGAATGGCACGGTAAAAATAGCATGGACATTACGGTAAAGGGTGGCACGTAATATCACGTCATATGAAATGGCACGTTCAGATGGCACGTATGTGTACGTTACACACGTGTTGGTTCGTGGTAATGTTGGCTCGTTTCGTGGAGAGCGAAAGATCAGTAAAGGATTTTTTTTTAATGAATTCACTGATGAAGCTTCCCTGTATGCCTTAACAAAAAAATTCTTTACAAAATTTTGCTTCATATGCAGTTAGCTCGTTCATCTTTTATATTGATTTACTTATGTAAATTTATGTTTTAAGTTAATCCACATCGTTATCGCGGTGGCACGTGAATTTACGTTCATTACCCGTGCCAAATCCCGTGCCGATTCGACTAGTTGCAAAACCGAGCCATTTATGGTCCAATTGGCACGGGCATACGGTCCCACACAGTCCACTGAATCCGTACCAATTCGACCATACCCGTACAAATCCGGATCTTGACCCGTGCCACAAAGGACCATACCTATCCGACGCAACCCGTGCCGATCCGGTCCAATTTTCTTATAGGGTTAGGCCATCTTCTTGTCCACACCCTTTTCTAACACTAACATTAAACCAATATATTTTTTTGATTTCAATTATGCCTGATCTTACGATTTACAATACTCCTGCTCGGATTTAATTAAATTTAAAATTTACCTTTGATACCAATATTTGGCTTTATCCAGATCTCTTATTACACCGATTCCACATCGATAACATTCTGCCACACTTGACATTCCACCAGTGTATCCCATCTCTGCTGATTTTCGATAATATATGAATGCTTTATTTTCGTCCTTTTCACTCCAATTCCATGTTGATAACAATTTCCAAAACTATGTGTTCCTTTAACATGTCCCATCTCTGCAGATTTCTGATAATAAATGAAAGCCTTATGTTCATCCTTTTCAACACCGATACCATAACGATAGCAACATGCAACACCATATGTTCCATTAGCGTCACCCATCTTTGCTGATTTTTGAAAACAAATAAATATTTTACGTTCATCTATTTCAACTCCAATTCCATAAAAATAACAGGTTCCAACTTCAAAAAATCCAAGAGCGCATCCCATTTCTGCAGATTTTTGATAATAAATGAATGCTTTATGTTCATCTTGTTCACCCCATTTACCAAAACGATAACAACTTGCAAGAATATTTTGAACTACAGGATTGGTTTGATCTTTTAAGCAAAAATTGATAATGTTAACTGGATTTTGCCGCTTATTTATTAAAAATTGTTCTATTATGTCAAGAATTATACCATTTTTCCATTCCAATAATTTTTTATAATATAAATTACACATTTCTTTAACAATTTCATTCATGCAATCCTGTGATAAATCTTGAAATTTGTCATCTTTTAAATACAATTGGGAATGATTATTGGCTATTTGAGCAATATCTGACGAGCCGACGATTTTTTCGTTCTGATTTATAAATAAGTTATTGTAATTTGACATTTTGATTTGGTTCACAAGGGCGAGTTGGGGTTCAATCACCAAAAGGGAAATAATGGTTAGAAAATAATATGAGCCAAAGTGTATATGTATATATATATATGTCACGAACTCTTGTGGTAATATAAAAAGAATATTTATTTGAATAGAAAGAGATGATTTAATTAATTTATAGCAATGAATTATAAAGTATTAAACGGGAGTAGAAAAATAGCAAATCAAAAAAGATAATAATAAAGGTAAAAATAAGTAAAAATGGAATAACTATTCCATATTTAAATACAATATAAAACTTAAGCATTCAGTAAGAATTCAATCCTTATCATTTCATTAAAAGAATAAGTCGACTAAAGAGCTTTATTATAGTCAAATTCGAAGCCTATTTATAAAGAGAATATCCGACAACATAAACATTTTAAATTGATACTAACTCTTTCTAATGTTACGCGGTTAAATTTGAAAGTTAATACAAATAGCATGGGAATATATAAAAGAGAATTTCTATTTGTACACTAAGTGTACGTACACGGGTACGTTGACACCTCAAAGTTCTGAATATGGGAGTTCTAAAAAAAAAAAAAATATATATATATACCATGTCAACGTTTAGCATAAACTATGACTCTAGTCAAACCTTACCTAACCCTAAAGAAGGTTAATTTTTTTCTTATAATTTATATACGTGTTACATTAATGTGTAATTCAATTAATTATAATCTGTGTATAAACATTATTTTAAGCTAAATAATTTTCTTTATTTTTAAAGTTTTACTAATTAAGGATTTATTCTTGTTTATTTTATTTAATAGTTTATCACCTATTTACTATGATATTGTTGTACAGTACGTCAAATTAAAATAAGTTATGCGTCAAATCAAAATAATTATAATGCCGCTATTACCTACCCTTACCCTAACATAGGGATTCACCCTAACCCTAATGAAACTCAGTATAGAAATTTTTGATCTGACGCAAATTTCAATTTGTCAGATATAGTATTTGAAGATCGACAACCAATTGACGCTGTTTGCAAAATGATGTAAATTTGTAGATCGCGGATCACCTGATTGTTGTCCGATTGCGTGATTGTAAAAGATTACAAAAAAAATTGTAAAGTGCATTTTTTGGCCAACAATTTAATATAAATATATTATTTTCATAATATTTTGTTGGCCATATCTATGCTAACTAAAATATCTTCGTAAAATCGCGCAACCAGACAACAATTAGGTGATTGTTCAAGTGATTGTAGTGATTGCAGCGAATAAAGATTTTCCACTATCATATTGTCACAAATTCGAATTTGTGACATTAGAGAATCGAATTTCCTGATTAGTTTACCCCGCCGCATTAGTAAATAGATCATGTTCTTTTTGTAAAAACTTCATAACACGTTAATGTGTTAGCACGACTACGGTTTAAGGGATAAAGATTATGAGTGTTCTAGATCAGTGATGGCACATTGTCATTTAAAAATAAATGACACCTTGTCATATGACAAGTCATTTTTGTCATAAAAAAATCATTTATCTTTATATGACTATACTTGTCATTTATAGTTTATATAATAATTATTAATAATCACATTGATATTTGCATTGACACGAAGAATTTTGAAAATATATATTTAAAAGCTCATTATAGTGACATCTATCAATTAAACATTGCCGTTTGTTGATGAAAGACTATAATATTTGACCAAATGTCTCACGAATCATGAACCATACCAAAGATGGCACCGAAACCTTTTTTGCCAATTCCGAAAGTTTTGAGTTTCGGATTATAGCTTCCGAAACCTCATCCGAAACTCGAAACCTCACCTGAAACCCGAAACCTCACCCGAAACCCGAAACCTTACCCGAAACCCTGAAACCTCAACCGAAACCCGAAACCTCACCCGAAACCCGAAACCTCAACCGAAACCCCGAAACTGCCAAAACATTAATAACTTATTTGTTTATTCTCTCTATTTCATTCTGATATTGTGTTAACATATGGAATTACCCTTGTTATCATATGTGATCATGATCGATCAGCATAATGAGGAATGATCCCGCATGAGAGTGTGATAGTTATACGCGATCAATCGATCAGTGTAATGAGGAATGATCCCGCATGAGAGCGTGATGGTTATACGCGATCAATCAATTAGCGTAATAAGGAATGATCCCACATGAGAGCGTGATGGTTATACGCGATCAATCGATCAGCATAATGAGGAATGATCCCACATGAGAGCGTGATGGTTATACGCGATCAATCGATCAGCGTAACGAGGAATGATCCCGCATGAGAGCGTGATGGTTATACGCAGATAGTTATATTGAGACAGAAGATCATTACTACTGTATATTTGTTTTTCTTTATTTATTTGTTTATTTGTTTGTTTATTCTCTCTATTATCATTCCAATATTGTGTTAACATATGAGATCACCCTTGTTACCGTGATGCGATCATGATCGATCAGCGTAACGAGGAATGATCCCATGTGAGCGTGATGGTTATACCAAGACAGAAGATATCATTACTATATTTATTATTTATTTATTTATTTATTTATTGTTTATAATTATACCGTATTCACTCTATTATCGGTTTTGATATCATGTTAACATATGGGATCACCCTAGTTATTATGATGCGATCATAATCGATCAGCGTAACAAGGGATGATCCTGTCAAAGATTCGTAATGTAATACCGATAGCCTTACAGAAAAAGATACAATTAGTTGGAGATTAAAAGAGCAAAATATGTATAAAAATGCCTGATTTTTGACTATGTAAAAATAAGTTTTCACTTATCTTAAAAATAAAAGTCTTTTAAAAATCTAAAACCTTGACAGCTATATTACAAAATTCTATTTAATAACTTCTTATTCTTAAAATATTTACCATTTTTTAATATGTCAGAATCTAAAAAAATTAAACATGCTGATGAAAAAATTATTGGTGGTCGTCCATTAAAGCCAATTTGGAAATTTTATAATAGAGGCAAACAATTGGATAGCTCAGGCCATTATGAAGCAATTTGTAAAGCATGTGAAAAATTATTTTCACCTGGAAAACCATCATTAATGGAAAAGCATATTATTAGTGACTGTGCTTTTGTTTCTGAAGAAGTAAAAGAAGCAGTTATATATATTGTTGAATCTCGTGAAAAAACTTCAAGTATTAGTGGAACTAAACATTCAAGTGAACAAATAAGTTTAGATGAATTTCTTGAAAGTACAGCTATACCAGATAAACGTATTGAATCAATAAATAGAGCACTTATTAAAGCATTTGTATGCTGTGGATTACCTTGGAGGCTTATTGAGCATCCATTTTTTATTGAATTTTTAAAACAACTTCGCCCTGCTTATACACCACCTAGTAGAAAATTTATTGCAGAAAATTTATTAATAAATGAAATAATTAGAATTGATACAAATTTATATAAATCATTAAAAGATTCAAAAAATTTAACATTAGGTATTTAATTGTATTTATTTATTTTTCATTTAATTTATAATTTAATTATACTATATATTTAAAATAAGCTACTACTTAGAATAAAATATTTTTGTTAATTTATTTTTAGCTTTAGATGGATGGACCAGTATAACAGGCAAATCATTGTGGAATTTTATTATTTGTCTAAATAATGGTAAAGAAATTCTTTGGAAAATTTTAGATTTTTCAGATACAAATCATACTGCAAATTTTTTAACTAATGAAATTCAAAAAGTTCTTATTGACATTGGTGTTGAAAAGTTTATTGGTATAGTAACAGATGCAGGAGCAAATATTAATTTAGCAAGAAAACAAATTTCTCAAAAATATACACATATATTAAGTATTAGATGTATTGTACATGCATTTAATCTTATAACAAAAGATTTAATTAAACATCCATTTGCAGCAAGAATTATCCAATGGTGCAAAACTTTAGTTACATATTTTAAAAAAAGCCATTTACCAAATAATCTTTTAGCAGCCAAAATTTCTGAAAAAAAATATCAGGTGGTGGATTAAAAACTTATATTGATACAAGATGGACAACAGTTTATGCAATGTTAAAATCAGTTTATCAATTAGAAACATGTTTAAAAGAGGTAATCATTATTTAAAGTTTTTAATTTATATTTAAAATTAATAACTTAAATAATTTTTTATTTAGATTGCTATTGAAAATCCTTTAGCTATAACAAATGAATCTGTTAAAGCAATTATTTGTAGAAAAAAAGGATTTTTTTATGATGTTTATGATTTAGCAAAAATTTTTAAACCTATTAATGATGCAATTATTAAACTCCAAAGAAGAAATATAACGTTAGCTGATTGCTATTTTGCATTAATTTCTTTAGGAAATTCAATTTATAAGCTTTCTAAAGAAGATCCTAAAGATCCTAAACAATTTTATAAATATGCTATTAACAAATTTAATTCAAGATTTAGTGAATATGAATATGATGAATATGTTTTAGCATATTTTCTTCATCCACTTTATAAAGGTAAATAAATTTTATTATTTAAATTTTAAATTATTTAATTTTAACTTTATAAATTATTTAGGTGCAGGTATTAAAAAAAGTCAATTTTTAAAAATTGCAACCTCAGCAGCAAATATTTGGCAACAAATGGTAAAAATTCCAGAAATTGCAACACAATTAAAAAAATATAACCATTCTAAAGAAAAATCAGGAGATATGATTATTTCTCAATTTAGAGAATTTTACTTGCAAAGAGAACCATTTAATGCACCATTCTCATTAAATATTGATACAGCCTTAAGTTGGTGGAAAACATGTACAATATCACCACCATATTTACAATTACTTGGAATTAAACTTTTTTCAATTACTCCACATACAGCAAGCTGTGAAAGAATTTGGTCTATTTGTGGATGGATGACAGGAAAAAGAAGAACAAATTTATCAGTTGAAAATTTAGAATCTTTGGTTAAAATTCATTCTTATTATATTAATAACAAAGAATCTGAATTGAATTTATATAGCAAAGAACATGCAGCAGATGACATTTATCAAGAATTATATAATGCACAAATTGAAGAAGAGGAAGAAGAAGACCAAAATGAAACAGAAAATATTAATTTAGATGAGTATGATTTAGATGATGATGAAGGAACTGTGTGGGAAAATCTAAATTTATTAGAAATAATTGATTTAGAAAATCATAATTTTGATGACACAGATGATAATCAAATAACAGAAGACTTAAATAATGATGAAGAACTAAATACTTTTATTCAAGATTTAGAAGATCAAGATGATTATGATCCTAGCCAAATAGCACAAAAACATTTTGATGATATTGATGAAATTTATTATTATTAAATTTAAATAATTATATTTTTATTTGTATTTAATGTTATATTATATATAGAGATTTTTTCCTTAAATATTAAGGTTTTTTTTATATCACCTATAATATAAACTTTTTTATTAATATTATATTATATATATTATATTTTATATTTTGTAATAATTTCTATAAAATTTATTCATATTATATTATATATACTATATCTGATATTTTATATTTTGTATTAATTTTTATAAATGTATTGTTTATTAAAGATATTATTAAAATAAATATAAGTTTATAATAAATTTTAAAGATTGTATATTATATTTTAAGTTTCGGATTATAGCTTTGGGTTTCAGATAGTTTTGGGGTTTCGGGTTTCAGAGTTTCGATTTTTTTTAAAAATTCCGAAACTAGTTTCAGATTATAGCTCTCCCGAAACTAGTTTCGGGTAGGTTTCGTTTTGACGCCATGTTTGAACCATACCATATCTCAACCATCCTAATCCAAACACTAAATGCTTATCCGAAGGAGCTTGTTAGAATGGCAACAATAAAGAGCCATTAGGATGATTATTTAACATAACCATAAGGAGTTTTAGAATGGTTATTTATCGCTAACTATAAAGAGTTGCTAGAATGATTATTTAATATTAATCATAAAAAACTATTAGAATGATTATTTAACACTAATAATCAAAAGCTGTTAGAATAATTATTAATGCTAACAACTAACTAATGAGCTGTTAGATAGTGATACAAATCGATGAAAATTTTTCAATCGATTAGTTGATAGATCATTTTATTCAACTAATTGATTAATCGATTTTATTTAACTAATCGATTAGTTGGCCAATCGATTAATCGACTAATCGATTAATCGAATAGTTGACTAATCGATTGACCAATCGATTAATTGAAACGAAACTTGGTAAAATACACGTAAGGTAGCAACTGAAAACAGCCGGGTTGATATTCTTAGAGGAGGGACAGAAATCAGGTGATTTCTGTTTACTAAGTGGCAATACCCCCACCCCCCACCTGATTGAATATTAGCCAATTAAATCAAATTATAACAATATAGACCTAAACCCCCCACCCCCTAAAAAATCAGCTGATTTCTGTCCCTCCCCTTATATGATCGGTTGATTAAACGACCAATTGACTAATCGATTAATTAGTCGATTAATCGATTAGTTGGCCAATCGATTAATCGATTAGTCAACTAATCGATTAATTGATTATGTTGGGTCTGTAAAATTCAAATCGATTAGTTGTCAACTTTACAACTAATTGATTAATTCGATTTTTGATTTGTATCACTACTGTTAGAATGATTACTAGTAGTTAGGCGCATCCAAATGTCTGTACTTAAATTAATTTTTTTATTCGTATTTTTTTTTAGATTATTTTATTATTTAATTTTTAATTATATATATTTTTTACAATCAAAAATTGAAACCGCCTAGAAAAAAAAGTTTTTTTTAACAATTAATTGTTTAATGCGCCTAATAGTTTAACTTATTTAGGTTTTAATACCATTTTGCTTAATCTAACAGTATAAAGAAATTTTTGTGCAGCTAACTAATTTTAACTCTTAATAACAATCTGCTTATCTATGATATTTCTTAAATATATGGGCCAAATTGTTTCATCTCCATAGTAATTTGATATGTTATGAACACGTGGCAAAATGATTGTAAAATTATCAACGACGATATTGATAAATAGTTAATTGGACAAAAAATAAAATGAATAAGAAAAGTTAATATTTCATCTTTTTTAATTAAAATAATTAGAGGCGAAAATAAAAATAATTTGAGTGCTGCAAAGAGAATATGAGGTTGTGGACTTTCAAGTTTATCTTTTAAATTGATTGGCAAGTAATAGATTAAATTAAGTAACTTTTCTTGGCATCATCATTGATATTTCTTTTTTAGGAGTTCAAAATGTGAATGATATAGTCTGTTTCCTTTTTAGGAGTTTAATAAGATCAACAGATCCAAAATTAGCCAACAAAATTGGTTAAAAGTGAAAGATGAATAAACAATTCTTGTCTATCTAGGGTAAATGAACTTTGTTGAAATGAGAATACAGTATGTTATCACTTCTGAACTTGGTTACGTATACAATTGGTTACGAATTTAGAAGATAGATATAGATTAGTTGCAATGGTAATTAATCCCGATGACATTATTATGCATAAATCACCTGATGACGATTCTGATCACAGTACCCAAATTCGACCAATCAGATTGTTTTAAGCGGACAGACATTTAGAACTTTAGTAATATAGATTTAACACTAATCATAAAGAGAAAGAGCTGTTAGAATGATTATTTAACACCAATCATAAAGAGCTATTAGAATGATTATTTAACACTAATCATAAAGAGCTGTTAGAATGGTTGCTTGATTCAACTATTTTGATTCTTTGTACACTCACATGACTGTCACCTTCATTCGATATTATTGGCATTTGAGATCCGAATTTCCAGATTAGTTTACCCCAAATTTGTACATACAGCATATCTTCTTTTCTTTATTTAAAACTTACATTTCTATTTTGTATAATTCATTAAATGTTAGTCAATCCATGTAAACTTTTTGTAAAATCATAACACGTATACGTGTTAGCATGTATGAGTGTTAAGGGGCACAGATTATAAACATTCTCGATATCACGTCAACGTGTTAAGCTTAGTAGTACTATTGTTGAAAAGCACATAGTGGTTAACATGGCAAATAACGCATCATTGTATTGTATATTAAATTCAAACGAATGAATTTGACTTCAATAAAGAGAGACAGATGAAGAGGGGTTCCCTCCGATTTTACTTAAGGAAAATAAAGGAAGTAAGCTAGTGTAGAGCTGAAGAGACCTTTATTCGAGTAAATCAGAAACTTATCTCCTAGTAATAGTTTCACAATTTTACACCTCGTTTATTATGTAATGGAAATTTGAAAAAGACGTAGATTGTTCACCTATATTTTGCAGAATATTTTAACCACAATATAGAACTTGGATTTGTTATCACTTGTATACTAAAGTTAATAATAAAATCNGTCTAAACCTACCTTGGGTAGGTTAATTAAAAATGTAGGGAATACAATTTTGCTTATATATAACCATCTAAAACAATCCTAGCCCAAATCTAAGATAACCCTAAATTAATTCAATAAAATATATCTTTAAACATCCATTATTTAGGAATTAAAATTATAAGCAATTTAATTTTGTTTAATACAGTGATCAGCGATTTGGGTGAAATAGATATTTTCCTACTAAAAAAAAAGTTAGAAGGAGCTCAATAAATTTAGCTTAATTGATGTAAAAAAAAAAAAAATCAGTGCAAGACTAAAGATTGTTCTTGTTGAAGAAACAGTTCACAATTCGCTATGTACAAGAATGTGCGAATGTATGGATATGTTTTATATTTGACATAAAATTTATTAATCAAAAAAAAATTTTTACTGATTTCACTGATTGAAAGTAACATAAATTGAAAAATGATAAACAGTGGTAATATTTATTAGAGTGTAATTTAACCAACCAAATAAAAATTTATCAAAACTTATTACCATTAAGATCATGGTCGAAATTGAGACTATGTTTTGCTAAATAAAATATTGAGAATAGTAATTGCTTGAAAAAAATCGGGATTTCTGCATTTTTGATACTTTATATAATCTTTGATTTTATTGAATTAATCACATTCTCTGGAATGGTCATATAAAAATAATTTTCTTTAATTTGCAAGAATATGAAAACCAAAATGAAAAGATGATAAAATATTATTCAAAAGAGCAATAAAAATATTTGGTTGGAGCTGGGGGAAATAAAGTCAACGCCTTCAATTATTCTACGAAGTTTTCGGAAATCTCCGGTTCCGGTAGACTGATCCAGATTTTAGGTTGTTTATCCAGAAATCGAACTTAAATCAAGTTCAATGTCTGGATCCCAAAATTTTAGTAAAAACTGACTCCTAATGCAGTAAAAACCTTAGTTTAATGTATAATAACGGACTTTTAAATCTTCAGCATATTTATTTCATTCTATTACGATATTGTATGTCAAAAATTTAATTACGGTAATTACTTACTATATAGAGCTTATTACGATAGTTACCTGCTTCATATGTAAAGCATATTTTTATGCAAACCAAAATATCATTATACCATAAAATATGCATCATAAGTAAAAATACAATTTGAAAACTATTTAAAATGCTAAAAATGTACCTTCCGAAATGACAAGTGATTTGTTACCTGTTATATTTTTATCAGCTGAGTTCTTTTAATATTTTAATATTAAGTTTTAAAAATTATTAGGGCCTTTTTTGAATTTTTTTTTTTTTTTTTTTTTTTTTTTTTAGAATTAGGTTAGGGTTTAGGTTAGTTTTATTAATAAAAAAAGTAGAGAAGTATAAGTGAAATTTAATAGGTATTATCATTATAGATTTAAATAGATACCCAAATCTCAACTTCAGCTGATCTCATCTTCAGCCGCCACAATGTTTATCTCCAATTTCTGGACAAACCAAAGATTGATAAATTGATAGTAGGAAGAACGCCACTATCTCAATCTACGGTAATTTTGCTTTGCATCCAGTCTAACGCTATCTCAAATAATAATCGTATATTACCTTTCATATGCAAGTCCCTTTATGCCTAGCATGTACAATTACAATTCATAAGTCACATGGCTTAACATCATCACAAATCATAATAAATCTTGGGATTAAGAAATTTGCAACAGGTCTTAAATTTGTAGCCATATCAAGTGTTTGTATTCTAACGGAACTTCTCTTCAATAGTGCCTTTTCTTTTGGCGATTGTAAAAATTAGAGCAAAATATGCATTTACAACAAAAGAAATAGAAGAACCAAATTGCTTTCTTTATAAATTTATTAATTAAAGTAATTTAAAAGCTAAAGGCAATTATAAAATTTTAAATCTAATTTTAACAATTAAGGCCTAATGATTAGAGCTCCACCCTCAAATGATATATCAATATCTAAAATAAACTTATAAAATATTATTTAAAAAAATTGTGATAATAACTATAATGCAGCTGTATCATACAGTAGATGCAGAAATATTAGAAAAAAATTGATGCAACTACCGTTAAAAAATATGTTTATAATATGTTTTAATAAATTTCGATCATCAAGATTATGCTTTCAAAGTTTTTCATAATTTAATTTTCTGCGTTTCTTTACTCAAAATACAACAATTTACACAGATCACAATAGAACTGCATTGCAGCCAATTCCTACAGCCCTACAAACTGCACAATACAAGCATTCTCTGTCATTTCTGACATACGAACTCACTAAGCAGTGTGAAAAAATAGTCTCGCAACTTCATCTCCATAAGTTTCTTGTACGAAAATAGTTCGTCGGGGAACATGTTTTATACTTAAAGGATCAACCTTTTTAAAAACCACTTTCAATTTACCTACGCGGTCTCCTCCTTTGAGTTTTTTTGTGCATGGACAAGCGGTACCTGTAATACCTAGTGATACGGGTCGACCCCGGCCCAACGGCCGGGTCGACGGGCGGGTTGACCCTCGGCCCGCGCCTTTGTGGGCCGGGCCGGTTGGTAAGAGAAATGTTAGAATCAATTCTCTTCTAAAGCATATTTCAGGCTAGGAATTAAATAAAATCGTCTAATCATTTATAATAATGTAAGAGAATTGGCTTATTTAGGTAATAAACTGGCAAATAACGAATATAATCTAAATATCATAATCATAGACAATCAATCAACATAAAATACTAACATGCTGGAATTTTTCTCAAGGACAAAAAGAATAAAAATTAATTATTTAATATCACTAGAATTCGACAAAAAGACTACCTGATGGTCTTTTACACGTTTAATATAGATAAATATTAACTGATTCTGATCAGAAAAAATTACACTAGCAAAAGGTCGGCCCGGTCGACCGGCCCGAGCTTTTTTGGGATCAGCCTCGGCCCACGATTTTTTCATCGACCCGTATCACTAGTTAAATTGAATATGAAAACAGATAATGGATCCAAGCTCTACTATAATAGATTATATACTGTAAAATTGATTAAAAAATGATTAAATCTAACCTATGATTTAATGATAGGTCTAATATCTAGTAGTGATTTTAAAAAAAAAGGTCGATTCAAATATAGATATAAAACAAAAAGAACGATTTAAGTATAATTGAAAAAATAATACATAAGACACTAAAAGAACTATTTAAATTATTATATCATTAATAAATATGAACTACGTTTATTATTATTAATCTATTATGTCAAGAATTGCCCGAATCATTTTTCAATAAGTGAAAATTGAAAAATGACAACTGTAAAGTACTGACTCTATGATTGGTACCCGGAGAAATTCATATTATATACGAAGCTAATGCATTTATGCTTTGGAAGATAACCTGTTAGTGCAAAACACACTGAAAACTGGCAAAGTTGAAATAAAAAACATGCACACCAGATACATCTCAAACTGAGAAATATTATTAGTTACCAATCCATAGTTGTGATTTCTGTAATATCGTTTAGTTGATTAATATAAATTATAGTTAGTTGATACCTAGTTGATAACTAGTTGATAACTAGTTGATAACTAGCAATTAATTGTAATCGAACCAGTTGATAATAAATCAATTAGTTGTTTAACTTTTTTTAAATCGATTAGTTGAAAAGTTGCCAACTAGTAGGTTTTTCAACTAATGATATGAAACACTAAGTTACATTTAAACCAGGAATGGATGTTAAACTATAAAAAATGCAAAATAACATCTAGACGCATGGTTTGAGTAATGGCCAGGATTAAGTTAAGCTTAATTCGATCATAATTCGAAATTACACTTTTGGGAGTTATTTTGCATTTATAAGGAAAGCTCAATTTAGAAATGTTGAATAACTCCGATATAGATAGTATCGAATTCAGCTGATTTGAAGGAATGTGATGAATTTTATGATCATCGATAATTATTTTTTGGTAATGTTTTTGATAATAGTAATACTGTCATTTATTTGTCATTTTAATGTCATTTATAAAAATATTTTTTATGACTTGTCATTTTGCCATGGTTTTGTATAAAATTTTTTTATAATAAATAACATGTCATTTTAAAATGACATATCATTTATAGTTATTTTCATAAAAATTTTTATGACTTGTCATTTGCTATCACTGTTCTAGATAGCACGTCAATGTGTTAGGATTAGTAGTACCATCGCTTAATAGCACATAGCGTGTTAAACAACACGTTAACGTGTCGTATATTAAATTCAAATGTATATAAACAAATGAATTTGACTTCAATAAAAGATACATGTAGAGAAGTTCCCTTCGATTTTACTTAAGGAAAATAAAGGAAGTAAGTTAGTGTAGTGCTGAATAGACCTTAATTTGAGTAAATCAGAAACTTATCTTCCTAGTACTATTATACACTCTCTCCTTGATACATGCAAATGATGATCATTTGAAATGTGACAAAATCATGTCAATGTGCATTATAAAAAATAATAATAACATATATTAAAACCTTTTCTAAATCAGTCTACAATAGTAATATGTGCTGGCCCAGTTCAACGTCTGGGTCGATTGTCGACCCTTAATCTGTACCTTTGTGGCTAGGTGTTAGAATTGCTTCTCTTATAAAGCATATTTCAGGTCAAGAAATTAACTAAACAATCAACTAGTTTACAACAATATAGATATTCATTAGTTAGTTAATTTAGATGATAAATTAGTAAACAATTAATAGGGTCGGAACCAGATATCCATTTTTGCATCCGTTTTATTAAAATCTATATACAGATAACTATATAATATTGCATATTATGTCGTCGATTTATCGATCAATACTGGCATTATTTTTTTCTACGGAATCTTAATTTATCCTTGGGAGAATCCTGAAATAGTATATATGATTACCATTCAATTTGTGACGAATCAAGCCAAGAAATCACTTTTTATACCTTAATATAAAGTGGATTTTTTGAGTAATTTTACTGTACATCATACTAATTTATAATGCTGTTATACATACTATCCTAACATAAATGAACTTTAAGGTATTTTCTTATATAAAAAACAAAGAGATTATGAAGATCACTGGACAGAAATTGTTGAGCAAATTAGGGTGTCCAGAATTATGCGATGCTATGCTATGCGCATAATTGACCATTTTTTCGCATCGCATATGTTTTGCATAATTAAGCAAAAAAAAGCATTCAGGGCACGTACCTCAAATATGATTGGTAGATACGATAGCTAATGCGGGAAAGAATTCCGAAAGGTTCTGATGTAGAAAATGAACGAACTGAAAATACAAGCAAGGTCGAACTCTGAAAGGTTCCGATGTAGAAAATGAATGAACTGAAAATACAAGCAAGGTTGAGGCAATTTATTTGTCAATATCCGAGTAATTCTGAGAATAGTATATGTAGCATAACACTATAAAGATCGCATAAATTTAAATATTTCACATAATTTTAAATTTATTTCGCATTCATCGCATAATCATAATAATTTACCTCATCACATCGCATAATCCTGGACACCCTAGAGCAAATCCAGCGTTACAACCAGTCGAGAGGAGCAATCATGTGATTGTTATTACTGGTGTCAATGTTGTTGCTTGCTAGTATTTTAGTGGTGGGTCGTGTTCACGTTTATTATCTTTGTTTATTTTGGCGCGTTGTATACTAATATCGCTTTCTAGTATAGTTGTCGATTGTTATAGTTTAATGGTCGCTGTCGTTTTATTTTCTGGCTTATAGAATACTTTCATCGTCCACTATTTTCCTCACATTGTATTTGGTTTTCATTTTGCGATTCACTGCACCATGGTTACATCGTGTCATGTTTTTCATTCTGGATTTTTGGCTTTTGTAATGTTGTAGTTGGGTTTTAGTGTTAGATAATTAATGTTTAGGGTTAGGATTAGGAATTAAGATTAGTTTGAAATTGAGTGTTTAGAAAAAAGAAGTGAAGCGGGGCGACAGCCGTAGCGAAGTGACTATAAGGTGAGCAAAGCGAATCCTGTAGGTGTTGCTGAGCATTAGCGAAGCAACACAAATTATGCCAAATATAATAAAGTGGTGCATAGGTGTGTTTGGTTGCATGTAGCTGAAAAATGGTTAAAACCGTGATTAATTTTGTGTGATAGTATTTGTTTGTTATCGAATAGTAAAGGTTAGTAAATATGGACTCAAATCGTTCAATAATCGTAGTTATAACCCTTACATTATAAATTTATATTGTGTAACGTTTATGGTTATCTATAACCATCTGGTAAGGTTAACCAGTGACGCAGGTTAAAAATGTCCTATAATAATATATTATATTATATAGTAAAATTAATAGGAAAAAAGTTGAAATAATATATTATATAATAAAATTAATAGGAAAAAAGTTGAATTAACAAACAAAAAAAAACTTATTAATAAATATTTATATAAATATTATTATACTAGGAGTTTCCTAGACTTCGCACCCTTACGTTGCGCTTGTATATCGCACCCAAACGATCTATCAATTAAATTTGAAGATTAGGAGTAACGTGCAAATTTCTTTGTGTAACGATATTTTCAAACATTCGTAATATCAAAAAATTTCGTCTACATAACCACTTTTTGAGTTCTAACAAAAAAAAATTCCTTGCAAAATTATGTTATAAGCTATTGCTCTCTCTAACCTCTAATCCTAACCTTATATTAAATTATTTGTCGCAGATCTACAAATTATGTTTACCTATATACTGCGATAAATTAGCACATCGCAGGGTGCGTTGTATAGGATTATCCATTATACTATATATAGTTTGAAAAATAATATAAATTTTTTTAATTTATATAATCAATCAAATTATATAAAAACCGAACGTATCAATCATTAAGTTAACTATTCTAATGAAAAAAAGACAACTAAATAAAAATTTCGGGTCGGATCGGGGCGGGTCCGGGTCGGGTTAATGCTCAACCCGAACCCTACCCGACCCCGTCAAAAATTTCCAACCCGAACCCGACCCGACCCGAAATTTCGTATCGGGTTTCGGGTTGGCCCGACGCACTAATTACGTCATATATTTTACGGCAATTAGATGATTAATTCTACATTTGTAAAATGGCGTAATTGCGTAATTGAGTAATTCTACCACCATCTATAGTGCAGGAACATAGTGAATTACAGTACTTCTATAAGGAACTTTTAAAAATTTTGACTATAAGAACTGTCAGTTCCATTCATTTTTATTCATATTTTGGCATTCCATTCGTTTTTATTCATATTTTGACTTTCCATGCGTTTATTATCAATCCATTCGTTTGTTATTCATATTTTGACAAAAAATAAAGGTGGCCTCATATAAGGACAGCCACCCAAAAAAAATAGATATATATCAAATAACATTAAATGACGGATATAACTGACATATATGTAATGGATAAAGTACTGTATATGCCGGATTTTAAATTCAAAAGTTTATCATGAATCCGTTCCATACATACCGGTAATTATTCAAAAATTTTTATTATAATATACGTACTGTTCATTGAAAATGAGTCTGATAAAATGAGAAATAAATGCAGTAATACTTTGATCGATCTGATTAAAAATAGATATAAATATATACATCAATAAAAACCCAGTCAGTGATTGATCAAATATATTTTTTAAATTTATAAATATTTCAACCTTCGACTTTTTATTAATGCCTATTAATATGAAATACATTTACTTTTTATTATTTCTTTTTAAGTTCCAAAAACATTTAATTATAATTAACGCTCAAGAAAACCCATTAGCAAAATTATGGGGGATAGAAATAAATGAATTACAAAATTATATAGAAAGAGAATTAAATTTAATTGAGGCGAATAATATAGTAATAAACTATTTAAATGAATCAGATTTCGCTCAAACTTATATAAATACAAAAAATAATACATTAACAGTTTATACGGTAGATATGTCTAAGGTTCCT
Organism: Gigaspora rosea; assembly: GCA_003550325.1. Lineage (NCBI taxonomy): Eukaryota > Fungi > Glomeromycota > Glomeromycetes > Diversisporales > Gigasporaceae > Gigaspora > Gigaspora rosea. The sequence continues at coordinate 123,783 of QKWP01000402.1, read as the reverse complement.
GAAATACTTTCTATACCTGAAGTAAAACCATATGAACAATTCTTAGATTTTTAAAAAGTAAACAATTCATTATCTTATTTAAAATCCTTATTTAATGAAATAAAAAATTTAGCTATACAGAAGAAACCAATAGCTATTATGTCCGGGATTTTTCCAAAGTTAAATAACATTCTTATAATGGTAAAGAGATGCTAATGAAACAGAAGTTCTTCAAGAATTTTTAAGATTTGTCAGTCAATATAATCCAGAAATATTTTTTGTAGATCCATCAGATTCATCGCATACTAAAAGGATGAGCTTTAACAAGAGAATAATATCTCAAATGTTATTCTGTGGACAATGTATACATAATGATTTTTATGGTAGCTTGTGTTCAGCGGGCTTCTTTGCAACAGCTCAAAATCATACATATCTTGTAACTGCAGCACATTGTAATAATAATGACTTTCATAATATAATACCATTTTCTACATATACAATTGATCCTTTATTAATTGGAGAATTTGCACTTTACTCTGAAAATTATGACTTTGGTTTAATCGATATAAAGAATATGAGTGAACGTCTCATAGCATTAGTGATGTTACGGTCCGGCAAGGACCGCGGTCTGAACCAGTCTTTTGGACCGGTCTAAGCGGTCCACAGTCCATAAATTGTTGGACCAGTCCAGATAGGTCCGTCCGTAATATATATTTTATGCATTACTTTAAATACATAACTATGCGATTGAGGCTAAATCAAACTTGTTCTAAAAATAATATTGCAAGCACATTCTCAGTCGAAATCGATTTACTTTTAATTGCTAAAAACTGAATTAAGGTTAAAAAATCTGACAACCCAAACAGGATAATTTCTATATCCATTTCTGCTTTGCAATTATTCTTTTTTTATTACAAGTAATTATACTTTTACATTTTTATTTATATAAAAAAACATAATATAGTTCATTCGAAATCTCAATTCTAGTCAAAATTCTCCAATCCTATTGGCTGCAGGTAGACCGGTCCTTTAACCGGACTAAAATAGGACCGGTCCATGGACCGGTTTATGAAATTTGGTCCGGTTTGTGGTCCGCTGCTCAGACCCGGTCTTTTGAACCAAGACCAGACCAGGACGGACCGTAACATCCCTACATAGCATCAACGAGTGTATATTTTCCAAATCCTGATCATTATGTTGAATTATTTATCAATGATATAATTTAAATCAATCTTTTGCCAGTGTCTTGTGGGTTACCTAAGAGAATCTCAACACCAATGTCCTATATGTGAAGTTGAATTGACTGAACAAGAAGTTAATAATTGCTGTCTTTTCTGGGACAATTCAAGCTTCAAAATTGATATCGAAAGCCTCGCTCAAGCGCGCGCTGAACTTTCTGGCCCAAATGATGCAAATTCTGGTGTTTTTTTCGTTGTCTTATTGAATGGAAAAAGATCACGTTAAAATTATCTGAAATTACTACAGTTAAAGCTTTAAAATATGCGTTAAAAGATGCTACTAATATAGATATTTCGAAACAAAAATTAATGTATAATGACATGGAACTTAATGTATGCTATTTACTTATTTTATTTTTATATTTCTTATTATATTCTGATATTTTAATCATTATTTTTATATATTTTCTATGTACAGGATTTTCAAGATGATTCAACTAATAGCACACTAGAAAATTACGGAATTCATGCAAATAGCCATATTCAACTTATCGTTGTTCTTTATTCTATCACACAGGATCAAGCTTTAACAAATTTGGTTTTCGATTTGTATTGGGGATTTCCCCATTCAGGGCAAGATTTTCTTGACGGTACTTGTTTGATATATGAAGGTGCTAGTTTGTGGAAAAAATATGACTATATATCTACGTTTTATCCTAAAGTAGAATATATCAGGCATTCTGGTGACATCATTGACCACGAAAATTGTTGGTATCTATATTAAAATTTTTACTAAGTTACATTCACATTTATAATTAATGTATTTTAAATTATATATAGCTAGAGGACATCACAATATAACAACTAAACTTGATAACCTTCCGAATGAAGTTGGTCAGCTTTATTTAATTCTAAGCTCATGGAGATCTCCAACAATTGGTCATTTTCGGAACCCAAGTTTTAAATTGCATGATGAAGCTGATCCGGATAAGCAATTATGTAATTATATTATAGAACAAGCAAAAAATTCTCAAGCTGTTATAATGTGCCTTATTAATAGATCGAATAATGGTAAGTCTTTATATTGAATTTTGTGGTTATAGAACTTTATTTCTTGATTTATTTATTACTGTTATTTGATGTTAATAGGAATGTGGCATGTAATCGAAGTTGGTGATACTTCAAGTGGAAATGCTAAAGACTATGATCCAATCGAGAAAAATATTAGCCGATTAATGTGGTTCAATAAAATTTTGTAATTTTTCAACTGTTATAATTCAAATGTTTTTACTTTTTTGAATAAAATTGCCTATTAAGATATTCAAATTTCTTAAACTGTAATGCATTTTTGCATACATAATAACCAGTGTTGGCAAATAGAACAATAGAATAAAAGCTCAGTTTTTTGTCATTACAGTATATAAAAAAAATTTTTTTTATTAATAATTTGTATTGATTTAAATATATATTGTTAGAATATTAGTAAAATAATAAATTTAAAATATTTTTATATTTAATTAATATACAAATTCCTTATAGAAAAAAAATGAATAGAATTATAAGCCAATAGAACAAACATAGTAAACGTGACAACCCTGAAAAATAACTGAATAGCCATCCCCACTAGGAAAGTGCATAGACACGTATAGATTAGTGACTTGGCTAACACTAGATAATATTACATAATAATTTTTAAAGATATCGAATATTATCCTCATAATAAGGCAGAGTTGGGGATAACGGTGCCAAATAAACCTTTTTTATGATGATGGTGATATTTGTAACGGGGTGGCATTTTTGCTCAGCGATGCACTTACGTAAAATTCGTGCATTTGTGTGCACATCGTATAAAGACTAAGTATATTCGTACATTTATATGTCCTGTATTCTGTTTTTTTTTCTCACGAATTTTATACTTGCGATAATGATTAACATAACAATAAAGATTCTACGGCAATACCCGTGAATCGTGAATCCTGGTAATGATCATTGCGACAAGTTTTTTTATATATGTTGTGCATTAGGGTAATCATTCATGATTAATATGGTGAGTAGACTCTGTTAGTAAGTAGCATGCATACAGGATTTTTCGTATATGTTAGTTGATCGTGATTTGCTCGCGCGTGATATCCGTACACTGATCGTTGTGTATCAATGTAGTTATGAAAAAAAAAATTTTTAAAACCAATTTGTAACGACACGTTACCTCGGACATGCGTAACACATTATTTTAAGAGACATCGGTATCGCTTTTTGGAAATTTTGCAGTATATTTTTAAAAATTTGCTAAATGCTAAAAGTTCTGTATTTGAAGGGCTGGGGGGGGGTAAAAAAAATGCAGGCGTCGAATAACCTTTCATAAGATGGCGGTGCCGAAAACCTTTAATGACGATGGTGATGTGGTTTCTACCTAACAGGTTTTTGCATTTATTTTGTTCATTTCATATATGCACGATTGTGTTTCACATGTGGTGAATGACTTAATGATAAATATTTCGAAGCATTGCATTCACATGATATGTACTGTTAATTGGGTGTATCTAGCTAATGATGCAAGATGTTTATTGCAATTGAGGTAAAGCTAAGGCGGGATACGCTCCCAGGAATAGCAAATATAATTGCTCCAGTATTGCCATCATCAGCTGAATTCGTGATGCCAACGTCTCCCATACTGCATTTAGTAGGCTGACTTTGAGTTGAGGCTTTAAAATGCCACAAAATGGCAGGATTCTATGTGGGTTTGGAGATTTGTCCGACAATCGTTATTAGTGTTGTACAGTGCCCGAATAGGCAACTAATTAAAGTTTTATGTGCTGATTCACATGAGATTGGCTTATCTGCGCTCCTGATTAGGACTAATGGCTGTAGCATGTCCCTGCTTAGTGATTTGAACCGGTTGGGCTATAATCGGTTAACCGACCCGAACCGAATAAATTTCGGGTAGCCGGTTGAGTAAATGCTTAATCGGTTGATAAAATGAAATAACATCATAAAAGAGCAAAAGTCCCGAAAAGTTCCGAAAAGAAAATGAATGAACATAGTAGACGAGACAAAAATTTGAGTAAAGGTCCGAGAATTCTCGAAAGTAAACGTGAAGTAATCTTATTCGGCTGAATCGGTTGACAGCAAATATTTCAGTTCGGTTAACCGATTAAGGAAAATTTTCTCGGTTCAAATCACTAGGTTAATTATTGCAACATTTAATCGTTTGGATGACTACGTTATCACCAATCTATGAATTATAATAATCGTTCCAGGGTGATTATGAAGTTTAATTCGGTTCACTTCAACGATGATTTTTAAGAGAATGTATATATAATTTATTTGTTCGATTAATTACCAGGTGAGTACTGTTTAATTCTGTTCACTTTAACAATTGTGTTTCAAGAGAATGTATGACTAACTGTAATCATTTAATCATTCAATAAATTACCAGGATGTGTATGAAGCTTAATTCCGTTCATTAACGATTGTGTTTTAGGACATTGTATGGTTAACCGTAATCATTTATCATTCAATAAAATCAACAGGGTGAGTATGAGGTTTAATTCAGTTCACTTTAACGATTGTGCTTCAAGAGAATCATCCAATCATTCAATAAATCATTAGGGTAAGTATGAAGGTTAATTTTGATCACTTTAATGATTGTGTTAAGACGATGTATGATTAGCCATAATCATTTAATCGTTCAATAAATTACCAGGGCGAGTATGAAGTTTAATTCTGTCCACTTTAATGATTGCATTTCAATAGATTGTAAGTACAAATAACCATAATCATTTAATCATCCAATAAATTGCTAGCATAAGCATAAACCTTAATTCTGTTCAGTTTAACGATTGTGTTCCAAGGGAATGTATGATTAACCGTAATTAATCGTTCAATAAATTACCAGGATGAGTATTAAGTTTAATCTGTTTATTTTAACAATTGTGTTTCAGGATAATGTAATCATTTAATCATTTAATAAATTACCAGTGTGAGTATGAAGTTTAATTCAGCTCACTTTAACGATTGTTTTTCAAGACAATGTATTAGAGTTCCAATCCAGATAGCACTTATCCAAATAATTATCGGATATCCGTATAATTCAGATACGGATAAACGGATAACAGATTTATTTGTATTGAACCACTACAATGTATAATTAACCGTAATCGTTTTTCATTCAATAAAATCATTAGCGTAAGTATGAAGTTTAATTCTGTTCACTTTAACAATTGTGTTTCAAGACAATGTATATTCACTGTAATCATTTGTTCAATAAATTACTAGGATAAGTATAGCATGTGGGAAATTTGTTTTTATTGGCTGATCATCAGTAATTCTGATTGGTCGAAATTAAAGACTAATTTATATATCGACACCCGATATCATTACACTCACAACTCTATATAGTATTTGATAATCTTTGCATCTTTCACGATAACATCTTGCTCACGTGAAGTTCAATATTTTGACGTCAAAAAAGCATGTTATTTTATCTTGGTTATTTCGCTTTAAACGATAAAAACTTAATAATAGCTTTATATTAAATACTACTATTGTCAAAATCGTCTCTAATTAAAGTTGGTGGAAACATTCGATCCCATTCGATCCCAAACGCTTATATAAAAAAAGCGTTTTCAAATTATAATTTCGCAAAATTTCAGTCAGATTTAATTATGAAAAATTTTTTTTTGCTATTTACAGGTTCATTTCTCTATTGTAAACAATATAAATAATCTGTGTAACATTGGTTTTTCAATAGAAATAAACAACCAATAAAAATAATTCAAAAAAATGCATGATTATAATCATTTATTGCTGTATTGCGGATTGCAAAATGATGCAATTGCATGCAACAATCCACAAATTTGATCAAAAAGTACATCAATTTGCAAACCACGATAATTTAAATTGACTGCCGGTATAATTCCTTAACCCCGTGCCGGAGGCATGGGCTAATAAGCTAGTGTACGACATATTAGAACGAACTTTCAAAAATATTAGAGATTGTAATCACATACAATTTTCTGATTGCTTAACCGTTTGGCTTTAAGATAATTATGGAATACTGTTTGTCAGAAGTGTTTTTCTAAAAACAATAAAATACATACATGATATAGATTTTGAAAACGTCGAATGAATAATGCAGCACAAACATCCTTCCTTTTCTAGTTTAAAGTTATTTTTTTTTTATTTATCATGACTGTAATACCGACGGGTCATTTTGAAACGTGAGATGAAAAAATTAGACATTCCTATCGGAAAAAAAAAAATACATACACTCTTTTTTAAAAAATTATACACATTTTTTACAATTATCTATTTTGGTCGCTAAACAAAATATACTTACCAGAATGCAATACTCATCAATGTTTGTGAGAGGCTACCTCCGGTTTAAAATGCACACAATATGTTGTCTGACTTGCTATATTTAAAATAAAATTAATGACTGTCGTCCCAACAGGCGACTGTGGGTCGATCGGGTATGGGCGAGATAGGAAAAAATGTTACATCTACCACATCTTTAACATCAGTTCTTCGATTATGAGATACTATTAATCTTTGTAAAATAACATGCGCTCAAATTATTTATTACATTATTTATTGCATATACAAGAAAAAATATTTATGCTCCGTTTAAAAAAGATGTCACGTAGTCACTACCGTTGTTACACTCGAAAATTAAACTTTTTTTTCGCCCCTGCTTCTTAAAAGTCAACTTTAAAATAAAACCCTGTGATCATTTACGCTGATCACCCCTGAACATCACTAATTTTGATCGACAATTGATCGTCACACAAATATTCCTTTATTTGTTATCTTTTTATTCATGCGCATTTTATCCCATCTAAAATTTTATTTATTATTGCTCGTCTCGTGGTGTGCCCCTTCCTCACACACAACAGTCGTGACCAACCTCTATACCTACAGTTACGTCCTCTTATGTAAACAATGAACAACGTAATACAGTATGAGATTGTTGACGAGAATCGTAGCATTTTGGCTATAAGAATGTACCCATACCTGTACACCACTCCGTAACCTCACCTCATGTGACATCCTGCAACACCTTCTTAGCTCTTCTGGATCTTTCCTATATAGCTTAGCTTGAGAGTGGTGTGGGTGTACACACTTGCCTCAATATATACACATACCTGAACCACTCCTGAACCTACACGCTCACGTGGTCCTATGTATATTTCCTTAACCATACTTAAAGGCAATGTGCCACCTCACCCATACCAATGCATGAGCATATGTTTGTATACCTTGTTTATATCTCTACCTCAACATGTGTGTTCGGTTTCCCTCTTCTTCCTTTATTTTTCATACACAATCTACGTACTATACCATTACTTAAGAGCGGTGTGGGTGTACACATCCGCAACCTATACGTTCATATACTCTATTTATACCCTTACACAAACATGCATGTTCGTTTTCATACAATGCTCTGCACTGTATACTCATATACTCTACCTATGATTTTAATTTGAGAGCGGTGTGGAGTGTACACACCTGCCTCCTATATACAACTGAATTCTCTTAACCATATCCATAATTAAAAGCAGTGTGGGGTGTTCACACCTGCCTTACTAATACCTACTCACGAGCATATGTATCCATATGCCTCGTTTGTACCCCTATACGAACATGCGCATTCGGTTTCCTTTTCCCTTTTTTTTCAATACCTGATCCATATACTATACCATTCTTTAGAGGCAGTACAAGCGTCCATACCTGCTCCATTCTATACCCACATGTGATATATGCTTTATTCATACCTATACACGAACATGCATATTCATTTTCTTTTTACAAAGCCCTGTTCTATATACTCATGTACATGCTACCTTCAATCTAATTTGAGAGCAGTGTGGGGTGTACACATCCGCCTCACATATACAACTGAATTCTCTTAACCATATCCATAATTAAAAGCAGTATGGGGTGTTCACACCTGCCTTACTAATACCTACTCACGAGCATATGTATTTATATGCCTCGTTTGTACCCCTATGCGAACATGCGCGTTCATTTTCCTTTCCCTTTTTTTTTCAATACCTGATCCATATACTATACCATTTCTTAGGGACGGTACGGGCATCCATACCCACTCCAATCTATACCCACATACAATATATGCTTTATTTATATCTATACATGAACATGTGCGTTTGTTTTCTTTTTACAAAGCCCTGTACTATATACTCATATACATGCTACCTTCAATCTAATTCGAAAGTGGTGTGGGGTGCATACACTCGCCTCATATATACAACTGAATTCTCTTAACCATATCTCTAATTAAAGCAGTGTGAGGTATTCATACCTGCCTTACTAATATCTACTCATGAGCATAAGTATTCACATGCCTCATTTGTACCCCCATACGAACATGTGTGTTCAGTTTTCTTTTTCCTTTTTTTTCAATACCTGATCCATATACTATACCATTCCTTAGGGGCTGCACAGGCATCTATACCAGCTATAATCTATACCTACATGCGATATATGCTTTATTCATACTTATACACAAACATGCGCATTCGTTATCTTTTTACAAAGCCCTGTACTATATATTCATGTACATGCTACCTTCAATCTAATTCGAGAGCGGTGTGTGGCAGTGTTGTCACTTGGACATGTCTATACTATGTTTTTTGTCCAACGTCCAAGATTGTCCAAAATCGTCCAAGCCTATGTCCCATGTTTAACTAATCAATAAAGTAATTTAAAAAAATATATAATTTTATATTTTTTTAGGTGCTGGACTCATTGGTAAAAAAATTAAAATAGATTATCTTAATAAAATTTTAAGTAATTTTAATTTGAAAAAATGTCCAAAATGTCCAAAAAACGTTCAAGTGTTAACACTAGTGTGGGGTGTACACATCTGCATCACTTATACACACAAATATACATATCCATATGCCCTGTTTCTACCTCTTTTCAGTCTTCTACCCTGCCAAATTTCTATCAACAGCCTAATCTATACACGAACATGCATGTCCATTTTTCTTCTTACAAAGCTATGTACCCTATACTCATGTGCATGCTATCTTCAATCTAAATTGAGAGCAGTATGGGGTGTACACACCTGCCTTGCTTATACATGTGAACATATGCATCCATATGCCCTGTTTCTACCCCTTTCTTTCTTTTTCTTTTTTTTTCTGATCTTTTTCCCTGCCAAATTTCTAACAACAGCCCAATAATAGTACATATGCGCCGATCTGCAGAATTAGACCTTAAAATTAGTCTACTGATCTGCAAAAAGTCACATGTTGATTGGATAAAATTAAAAAAATTCTGCGTCAAATTTATTTCCCCACCTAAAAAAAACAACAAACCATAAGTAAACCCATTTCTCCAACCCAAAACCCATTTCTCACTTTTAAGAAGTAGTAGAAATTAAATAAACATAGTAAAACATACTTAAATATTTAAATATAGAAATATAGTGGGTAAAAATTCATTATTTAAAGTATATAATCTCTTAATACGGTATTCATTTTATTCAATATATTTATCGCTAATTAATTTATTTATACATATCTGATATTTATTAATAAGCAAACATTTAACTAAAATAAGCTATCAAATTTATGTAGAGGTTTGACTCAGTCAAAAAAAAAAGTTATCGAAGTAGAATTTGGGTTTGAGTTTCTTTTTTCAAACTGAAAGCTAACACTTTTTTTTACAGGTTTTCGCTTGTTAAATAGTTGGAGTTAACTTGGGCGGGTTAGTTTAATAGAATGGCGATTGAGACCTGCTACTACAATATGCCATAGATTTTTTTTTTGTTTTTTTTTAAAAATGTAATACGAATTATCAAAATATTTTATTTTATTTTTTTATTAATAATAAAATGATTCAATTTGTATATTGATATACGATACACGAGTCTCAAATCTGTGCAACTATATGGCCCTCACAATAAACGTAGCTATTAATTATGACAATGTAAAATCTGTACGTGCAACTATACTGTCCCTTACAATAAACGTAGCTATCAATTACGATATCGTAATAAATCATAATTATTATGTTATGACTCTCATCTTTTCGTCATTTTTAATGACTATCTATCATTCAGCTTTTCCAATATCTCACAATTCCAACAACCTAACAGGGCAAAAACCTACTAATATAAGAAATTGTTAGTTCATATTCAAAAAAAAATGAAACCAGAATACAATTGAGATCTATACTTATCATTGCAATCTCCCGCCCGGATCTAAATTCTCAACTTTGCATTCCAACAAGTCAAAGGCCTAAATGATCTATACGATCTCCCACCTGGATATAAATTCCAGAGTTCAACTTCATATTTCACATATTTCAACAAGTCAAAGGCCTAAAGACCTACAAAGAGAATATATTGAAGTTATAATTCTATTCAAAGAGGAAAAAAAAATCGAAATTAGAAAAAGAGTAAAAAAACTATACTTACCATTACAATCTCCAACCCGGATCTAAATTCTCAAGTTCAACCTCACATTCCAACAATCAAAGACCTAAAGACCTCTGAATAAAAAAAATTGTTAATTCATTCATATACAAAAAAAAAAAAAAAACTAGAACAAGAATGAAAACTAAAACTTATCATTAGTCTCTCGTCTGGATCTAAATCGTTTCCTCATTTCGCTCAGCTCATTTCCCCGTCCAGATCTCATTTCGCCAAGCTCATTTCCCGAACATACATTTCTGGTATTGTACTGATTGTACTGCATGTTCTCATTCTAACAAGTAAAAAGCCTACAAAAAAAAAAAGTATTACTGTATTGGTTTACTTTTTAGAAAAAAAAACATTCAGAATAAAAAGTAAAAGCTGGTACTTATCGTTTTAGCAGCGATTTTCCATATGATCGGGTCATGGCCCAGATCAATATCTAATAAATTTAATTGGCCAATCTGTGTGTCAAATTACTGACGCACCAATGTGATCTGCAGATCCACCAATATGAGTCAAATTTAGGTGCGTCAAAAATTTTGGGGTGATCCGCAGATCCGCCCATATGAAAAGATTCATTATCAAATGCTCCTTTTAGGTTATACCTCTGATATGATGACTTCAACCCTATGGATATCGGCCTCCTGCACAAACGGTTTATCTATTTAATTTCTGACACTGCATATGGCATAACACCATTAATCTCTCCTTTAATGTCGAAAGTCCTAAATTTATATTGTATACACTTGGATTTCTTTATCTGATACCACAATATGTTTTCCACTCTTTGGGCAACTCTTGATCTCGTCATGAGCTCATCCTTCCATTGTACCTTTTTCAGTATTCTGGCTCTACTCCTATTATTGCTGTCAACTTTAGCCAATTTTTGGTAACAGCAAATGCCTTGTGTTCATCTTCTTCAACTCCAATTCCATTATAATAACCAACGCCTACAATGGCCTTCTTCTTCTTTTCTTTTGTTACAGCACTCGCCTTCATGCATTCGATAGCATTATTAAAAAGTGTATCTGCTAATGCTTCCCTTGAAATTTCTAGCTCTATACATATTTGCAGATTTTTGGTAATAAACTGGTGCTTTGTGTTCTTCTTTTCAGCACCAATTTCATTGTGATAACAGATACCAACAGCTTTATTTTTTGATAGTATCATCTGTATCTGCAGATTTGATCACAGATGAATGCTAAATATATCTGCTAATACCCTCTCAACTTCTCCACAAGACTATTTTACCAGATCTAGCGAGGTAAACGTAGTGTTCTTGCAGAATGCATCTGCTGTGCTTTTCCTTCCTCTGGTCCCTGAAATTTGTCATGAAGATTTGACTTTTCTACATCATGCATATCAGCAGATTTCTAGTAATAAACAAATGCCTTGTGTCCTTTATTTCTAACTCTCATTCTATCATGATAGCTGTCACTGTCGACTTTTACTCCAACAGCATCATCGTCCAAATCTGTTGATTTCAATTATAAATCGATGCTTTATGTTCCTCCTTTTTAAACTCTAACTTCTTTACACCCTGATTTCCAACCTTAATACATTCCATCAATCTCTCTTCATTATTGTAAAGTTCTCCCAATCTACATCTGCTAATGCCTTCTTTCTACTTGTCAAGACTACCTTTATCAAAATCCAGAGGGTCAGTATAGCATTCCTTGTCTGCCTTCTGGTTCCAGATCCTTACCGCGAAAATCAAACAAAAATTTTTTGCAATACACGTTTTGCAGATTTTTGGTAATAACAATCGCCTTGTGTCATTTTTAACTCCAATTTCACTATAAGAAAAGATACCAATAGCTCTATTTCAACAGCATTACCCATATCTGCAGGTTTGATCATAAACGAATGCTTATGTTCCTCCTTTCAACTCCAATTTCCTTTTTTACAATGTCCAACAGGATACATTTTATCACTATTTCCCATCATTATTGCAATGTCCTTGCAATATATATCTGCTAATGCTTCTTTACTTCACCCAAGACTATTTATACCAAGATCCAGAGGGTTCAGAATAGCGTTATTTTCTTCTTTCTCTGGTCTCAAAAAATTATTACAAAGATCAAATTTCTTGCATTACACCAAACAGTGGACCTTTGGAAACAAATAAATGTCTTGTGTTCTTCTTTGCAACTCTAATTTCATTATAACAACAGACACCAACGGCCAGTGTTGTACATGGGACGTGTCCACACTATGTAAAATGTCCAATATCCAAGATTGTTCAAAATCGTCCAAGCCTATGTCCTATATTTAACTAATCAATAAAGTTATTTAAAAAAATATATAATTATATATTTTTTTAGGTGCTGGACTTATTGGTGAAAAAATTAAAATAGATTATCTTAATAAAATTTCAAGTAATTTTAATTTGAAAAAATGTTCAAAATTGTCCAAAATTGTCCTATGTACAACACTGCCAATGGCTTTGTTTCCAACTGCATTACCCATCTCTGCAGATTTTGAGCACAAATGACTGCTTTATTTTGCATCTATTGGCAACTCCTATTTACTTTTTACTTTATGTCACAATGTCCAACTGCATACATTCCAGCAGAATTTTCTATTTTCATAGCAACGTCTTTGCAAAATACATCTTACTTAGGTCCAGAGAGATCAATCTAGTAATCTTTACAATGTATTAGCTATTGTTTTTTCCTACTTCTGGTCCCCGAAATTCATCATAAAGATTGAGCAAAGAAATTTTTGGGCTGTCCAATATGATATGGCAGCTTGCGTTGGTAATGCCATAATAAAAATTTCTTAAAGACTTAAAAATTTCTCTTCTTTCTTTGCTAAAGACTGGCTTGTTCATGCAATGTAGCTGGACACAATGTCAAGCAGAAAATTCCAAGAACAATGATATCAATGCAGTTTGTCAGGTTATTCAAATACTATTTCGTCTGTGATCTGCTATCATATGAAAAGTCTGTGACTCACAATAATTGCCCACCTTGTAACTTTATTCACAAGCAGATCAATAAGAAAATTAAAGTAGATATAAGTTAGGCCAAGGAGCATAGGTTTGGACAGAATTAAGGAATATGGATGCAAAAAGTATATTTTTTGAAGAAAAAATAAAAGTTCCAAGAATTATACCATATAAAATCTTGCACATTTTATATAATATGCATGTATTATAAAATGCACATTTTCCTATCACTAGCCAAGAGGCATTCAAGTATTTTCAGGAATCATACTATTTCAAAACTTTTCAAGAAGTCTTATCTATGGGCATTTGGGCAATAAAGTTTTTTAGACTTTAATCTGTCTTATATAACCTCAAATACCTATAAGTCAGTAGAGTTCCGCAATTTGATTTGATCTTCAAATATTTGAATCAAATATTTGATCAAATTCAAATTCAAATTTGACTATATTTGATTTGATCAAATTCAAATATGGCCAAATTTGATTTGATTTGACAAATATTTGATTTGATTTGAAAATTACTATTAAAAATTCAAATTCAAATCAAATTCAAATTAAATCAAATTCAAATCAGGATCAATTTGATTTAATCAAATTCAAATTGATCCAATATTTGATTTGATTTGAATTTGAGGAACCCTATAAGTCAGTAGGTATTTTAAAGTTAAAGACAACATATATAAATTTTATTTTGCATAATCAAATTCTTAACACTTCTACAAATAAAATTTGAAATTAATAATCAGTATCATCAGGTTTGCAACTTAATGATAATGATAAATTTATAATCAGTTAGATACATTGACTAGTCAACTTGTCTAGTTGATGTTTATAAATTCTACTAGTCAATTAGGATCCTGATTAATGTTCTTTTCACTGATTACAGCTAATTTGAAAATTAGTGGGACACGTGATGAATTTTGTGATCGACAGCAAATTTTGGTAATTATTTTTCGGTTAAGTTTTCGATAATATAATTTTTGGCCGGTACAAAACATATCGCGATAATATACCAGCTGAAAATTATATTATCGAAAAACTATACTGAAAAATAATTATCGAAATTTGGATGATCATCACAAAATTCATCATGTGTTCCGCTAATTTTCAAATCATCTGTAAAGTACTAATTATAAGTCAGTAAACCATGCCATATAATATCATAAAGAATAACACATTTATTTCCCACTATGGGAAAAAACTGGGTAGATCACTGACCATATGAGGGCCCAAAGGCCCAATTATAACCGGTGGGGTTTACTTCTTATTTGCATATGAGAACTGGTCTAGGAAATGTCAATCTGGGAATTAAAAGATTGTCATATATGATTAAAGTTTATTGTGGGTTAAAATTTAATAAATTTAATAATCAATTCGAGAATCTATTAATTTCCCATTCGACATTTTTCTAGACCAGTACTCATATACAGATGATTCTCTGTATATACACCACACACAACCAAAAATCATATTAATTTTTTGAGACATGGTGATTTTAAAAAAAGTCACATGACCACTGCGATTAAAATTGACCAATTGAATTGCAGGTAAGATTCTAATAAAAGGCTTAAAGTTTTTTTAATCGGATCCAATTTTTTATTCTGTCATTATTATTTGAATTTCTAATAAGAGTTGCAGAGATGAAAATTACCATTCCAATAGTAGTAAACACATCAAAAATGGCTTAGTGTATCACAAGATATGAGTAAAAAATTTTTGCGAATTTTTAAAGTTTTTTAAAAAAACTAAAATTTCGCGAAAATTTTTTTACTCATATCTCTTGATACACTAAGCCAATTTTGATGTGTTTACTACTATTGGAATGGTAATTTTCATCTCTGCAACTCTTATTAGAAATTCAAATAATATTGACATAATAAAAAATTAGTTCCGATTAAAAAATCTTTAAGCCTTTTATTAGAATCTTACCTGCAATTCCATTGGTCGATTTTAATCGTAGCAGTCACGTGACTTTTTTAAAATCGCCGTGTATCAAAAAAGTAATATAATTTTTGAGGTACATTTAGGAGTATCAAAAAAATAAGTGCAGGAGTATCAAAAACGTAAGATTTGCCACACTTTCTCACTATAAATACATTTCACATGCATTTTCCTACAATTTGATTGATCTAATATAATTTTGTAACATTAAAAAAATTCCTTGGAACTGTTCAGATTTTTTTGTTCAGAAAATCGACTTCCGAAAATTTAAGGATGTATGGTGCATGTAGCCTAAAACCAACATCACGTGACCTTTAATAACTATATAAAATAAAAATAATTATCCTTTAATTTGTTATGCAGGCATATTTGCCTGCAAAAATTTTAAAATTTTAAATTTTTTAAATAAAACCTTAAATATTAATTTTGGCTATATATTTTCTAAGTAAAAAATATAATATTAGTTCTGTTTTATCAACTTTATTATAAAATTTTTTTAAAATTATTAAAAAACTTTGGTGTAATAAAAGTTTAAAGTTTTTGTTTTGGAACTTTTACTATAGAATCTTTTCTTTAGGTTTTCTCAAATTTTATATGTTCCTGTCTATAAAAAAAATTTTCACTTCTAATACAAGTCCTAATTTTTACAAGTAAATTATTTAAAGTCAAATAATGAAAGTTGTCATCCTTTATATAAACTACAAAGTTGTATAAGAAACTATATTTTTAAAACCAATATTTAAAGAATTCGCCAAGATATTGTAAAATATTTTTTTGGTTAAAAAATTTCTTTAAAATTTAATATTTTCAGCTTATAAGCAATATAAACTTTTTGTCTTATAATATAAGTTTAAATAATTCAAAAATATAATCCTTGTTCTTAAATATTATAATTTCAAATTTTATTTTAATATCTTAAATTATTAAAAAACTTGATCAGAGGTATATTTATAGTAATTATACAGGCAAATTTGCCTGCGAACCTCTACAAAGTAAGGGATAACTAATAATAAAAATATTACAACAAAAAAATATTTCTGTAAATCAATTATTTAAACTTTGTATTATATTAGGCCATTTGAAGTTGATTCTTCAGTTAATAGCACTTTTCCAGGACTCTCAGGAGGGGGGAGGGGGTAAAATTAAACGAACATATGAAATAACATATAAAAATGAACAAAGATGGGCCAATTTCATTGGTGATATAAATCAGGCGACTGGCGAGTGTCATCTAGCGTTTTGATTGGCTGTTTGTTTAGGGGGGAGGTGGGAGACTTCAGCTGGGGGTGATGTTAACCGAAAAATTAACTTCAAATGGCCTTAATTAATTAATCATATAATATATTCATCAGAGAAAAAGAACTTCGTACGTACGTTGTTACCCTTGCATACCAGTCCCCTGCCGTATATAATGATATGTCACGGGACATGTTACAGGATTACTGTGCTAGATGTGCCAGATGTACCACATGTACCGCATGTGCCTCATGTGACAGAAGTGTCACATGTGCCGGTTGTGTCAAATGTTGTAGTTAAGGCATAAGTGGTAGAAGTAGCATAGGTGATAGATCAGACACTTGAGACACAAGTGCCACATGTGTTTATTAGTAGATAGTTTCTTATATATATGGGCGATATTCGCTCCACTTTGTAGGCATGTTTGTCATGATCTCTTAATATATAAATAAAGGACATTATGATCGATTCTATAAAATATATCACACACTCTTTCGAATTGCCAAATTACATTATAAATATAAACCCTCTCGCTTGTATAAATACTAACAACTACGATACACCACTGCACAGTTTGTGTCTCTGTGCTCACATGACTCCCTGTCGATAGTTGCTCTGTTAGCCTCGATTTCCGAGAGGTATTTCGAAGGTCAACAATTGGTGGTGACTGTAAGATTCGTAACGGGAATCGACGTTGGATTTGTAAGAAGAACTCTGTATGAGTTAAGAGGTTGCTCTGTGTGAGCTGTAACGTATAACTCTGTGTGAGTTTGAATTTTGCTCTGTGTGAGCTGCAGATTCTGTGTGAATCGCTCGAAGAACCTTTGGACAGTCAAAAATAAAAGGATTCTGTAATGAAAGAGGGATTTCGAAACCAAAGATTGTGGAATAAAGCTTGCTTTGCCCCTACAGTACACTCTAAACACCTAAGGCGACAATGTCCCCATTGCAGAAGGAAAACCCACTCTATTTGGAAGTGCCCAAAGGTGAAATACCTGGACGAAAAGTGTACCAGTCTCGCTAGATCACTTATTCCGAAACAACTTGTAAAGTTGCAAGAAATAATAGATGAGAACTTTTGTTGTCCCCTTAATGATGAACAGATACCTGCTGCCCTAGATCTTATATTAAAAATAATGGAAGATATAATTATAAGAGATAGAGAATGTGGTGATCTAGTACAAAAAGAAAGTTATAGTTTGGTCAATGATGATTATAATGAACAGTCGGATATTGAATATGACTACGGAGCTGAAGCCAGGAAGGTTAAACGTGAGACGTTTAAACGTTATTGAAAACTGGCCAAACTGGAACATGCTGAAGAAATGGACGATGTATACGATATCGACTGGTATTATGAAAATGGTAGCAGACCGAAAAAGGATAAAAAAGGGAGGCGCAGAAGCCCCAAGATAAAAGTGAAAGCCATCGGAAGGAAACTAGTCAATACCTATCCAAAAATGAAGAAGAGGAAAGAATTAAAAATGAAGAAAGTGACCTCACCAAATTACTGCAAGAATTACTTATCGTATATAATGCCCTATTCAAAGAAATGGATAAAAAGAAAGAAGAGATTGTCGAAAGGAATGCCATACTGGAACTCAAGGATCTAGTCGTGAATCTGAGTAAAGACGCTTCAGAAGAAATCCTAACTGGAGAAGAAAATATGGACAGAACAATCAGGTTCTACCAAAGTGCAGAAATAGATCACGGGAATAAAAGAAAAGAAATCGAAAAAGATAAAACGGTAATTTACCTTGATAGCTTCAAGACCTTTGAAGTCAACGATGAAGAAACCTGGAAAACTGAAAAAGATGAAAAATATGGAAACGAGCGCAAGGACGGTTTAAAAGTTAGTGCAAGTAAGCCCGGAAAAAGTTGCTTGAAGCATGGGAAGGGCCGAGTCAAGGATGATAATAATGGTGAGGTAATAACTGAAATGAAAGGATTGAATTGTACCATTTATGGTGGAGATGGAATAGAAAAAGCCAACGAAGTCAATGATATCGTAAACAAGGAATGGGAGGAACACGAACTTAATGATGTGGCTAAAGATGAAGGCAAACTGGTTGCTGAAATGGATAATGCAATTTATAGTAAATTCGATCAGAAGGAGAAAAAAGAAATGGACTCCATACCTAACGAATCGGGAGAAATTATAAGCAGCAAGACTCTGGAGTTTCTTTTAGGGATAGTAGAAAAAAGCTTCTGTTCGATATCCTGCCAGAACTACTTCTTAATGACCCAAGAAGAAGAAGCCGTGTACCTTGGTGTTCTTGACACTTACTACGACCTTGATGAGCCCGTGGAAGTACCCTTGGTAGATGCTGAGTTTGGCCCCAACGAAAAACAAGAAAATGGATTGAAAGTTCTACTTAAAGAAGTAGCCACCGAATGCGACGCTCTCGTACGAAAATTGGCCCCTAGAGAGAAGGAACCCATCCAAAAACCTGGAAGTGAAATTAATGTTAGAAATAATAAAAATGAAGAAGTAAAGGTGGAAATGGAATTAGATCCATCTGAAGAAACAAAAGAAGAAAAAATAGAAATCACTAATGAAATAATTATAGTTAAAATTAATTGTGAAAAGAAAACGGAAGTTGAAAACAAACCCTCAGAAATTAGAAGCGCTGATGGGACCTATACGGTTGGATCTTGCTGTGGAAAAGAAAATGGAGATGAAGATAAGAAAACCAAGGTTGAAGTGGACAAGGAGGTACATGATTACTTACGAGACTCTGCGCATATGAATGGATCCATGAAAAATGTGGTCGAAATAAATAAGGTCGAATATCATTGCCAAAATATGAGCAGAGTAATAAGAGATGAGACATATGGATGGCGTATGGGAAGTGCCGAAGGTGCTAATTCAACTGGCAAATTCGATCCAGGTGGATTTTGGCGGCGAAAGCCGCAACGGAAAAGGATAGAGGAAGAAACATTAGAAGAGAATAATGACAACAATGACGAAGAAAAAGGTAATGGAACCGAAAAATTCCTGAAAGAAAAAGCTCTAAGCCTCGCGTGCGAAAAGTGGATAGTAAAAGTCAGCAAATTCCGAAACACCGTCTATGAAGCAAAAGAGCCTGTCGAAGTCATAGAAACGTTGTATGTCGGTGATTGCTATCAAAATAAATTTAGAGATGATGAAGTGAGAAATAATAAAATTAATGCATTATTTCCTTATCGAAAATTTGCTAAGATGAAACTTGCTGAAAAAATGCACAATGTTGATAGTTGTTTCGACTATGAAATAGGCGGAAGTAAGATCAGTGTAGAAGTAAGCGAATTAGAGTATGCGTTCTGGTATCGTTTAACTAAGGAAGAAACTCCCACATCAAGTTGGCAATATAATAATGGAAATTGTTATGAGGGCGATAAAGAACATAGACTCACCAATCAAAGTTTATCGGATATAGATGCCATTAACAGACCATACGATCTAGAGCCTTGTTATAAAGGCAAAAGTAGAGTTGAGATAAATAAATGCCGCGTATCCGCCAATTATAAAAGTCAGCAGATAAAGATTTTGTGACCGAGAGGAACGATGCTGATAAAATTGAGGCAGGGCTTGGCAAACTCGAAGTTGATGTTAAGATTCAGACAAATAAGATCAAAGCATTGTTGCAATATAAAAAGGCAGCGGATACGAAACACGTGGATAAAAGAATTCGGTCAGTTAATCGAAATGCAATGAAAATTGAAAAGGGAACCCTAGTAGATTATCAAAAGTCAGTGGAAAGGGATGAAAGTAAGGAGATAGAATTTGAAATGGATGAGCATAAGATACTCGATTATTACCAAAATGGGATAAGAGCAAAAAGAGATAGAACATTTGAATGGTACCTGAAACGTGTTGAAGGCAATGCCCTGAATAAACAATGTGACCTTGAAATCTGCTTTCAAAATCGTATATGCAAGTTAAAGATAAAACGATATGGGAAGGGTATCCTGGTATAAAAGGTCTTAACAGTCTTGAAAAATGTCAACAAAAGGTCAGGGATGTAGATGTTTGTTTAATCAATATAGAATTGGTAGTTGTGAATGAATTCAACAGTAGTGGTACACAGTTAAGAGACCAATTCCGGAGGCCAATGATACAAATCGTAGAGGATATGAATAAAGATGTTGGAAACAATATGAATAATGGTGTAGTAGTAATCTGAAACATGGATAGCGAAGAAAAAGACAAGGAAAGGAGGATAGTAGTTAGCGATGATAGAAGGTGTCACGTGAATGATGGGAAAATTTATGAGTTACCTGAATCCAGTAGAAAAGTACAGAATATCGAATGTGCTGATAAACAGTGGAGTGATTCTAGAGCAAAAATGTACGAAGATAGTGATAATAGGAAAGATGGTAATTGTATGAGGGCTACCGAAACTATCGATAGCGAAATGGATAATCCCCTATTCGATCCTGGAGGAAGTATTTTCCCGAAAACTAAAAAGACCAAGTTAGAGTCAAAAATCAACACATATGTAAATCCCAATTACCTACTCATACGGCATTGTTATATTTATGCGTGGAAGCATAAATTTAAGTGGGGGAGATTGTTACCCTTGCATACCAGTCCCCTGCCGTATATAATGATATGTCACGGGACATGTCATGGGATTACTGCGCTAGATGTGCCAGATGTGCCACATGTACCGCATGTGCCTCATGTGACAGAAGTGCCACATGTGTCGGTTGTGTCAAATGTTGTAGTTAAGGCATAAGTGGTAGAAGTAGCTTAGGTGATAGATCTGACACTTTAGACACAATTGCCACATGTGTTTATTAGTAGATAGTTTCTTATATATATGGGTGATATTCGCTCCACTTTGTAGGCATGTTTGTCATGATCTCTTAAGATATAAATAAAGGACACTATAATCGATTCTATAAAATATATCACACACTCTTTCGAATTGCCAAATCACATTATAAATATAAACCCTCTCGCTTGTATAAATACTAACAACTACGATACACCACTGCACAGTTTGTGTTTCTGTGCTCACATGACTCCCTGTCGATAGTTGCTCCGTTAACCTCAATTTCCGAGAGGTATTTCGAAGGTTAACAACGTACAATTTTTACAGCCAAAAATCTCGTGATCTAATGATCGGATCTGCATCATTTTAAAATATGTATGCGATCACAGATCAGAATTTTGGGTTCCCAAGTTCCTATTGGTCAAGCAAATTGTGTCCATTGAATGAAATAAATCACTACTCGGATGGCTTAAAAATTAATGTAAAAAAGTATCAATTCGAATATTTGGTTTGTAATTGTTATTTCCGAAAAAGTTAAATGTTTATTCAACCATTTCTTACTCATTAGTTCTCTAGCTCTTCAAAATCGAATAAAAAACACTTCGGAAGCTCTATTTTCAGCAGTTTTTCTTGAATCGTTTCATCGCAAACTTAAATAAACATATATGAGAGGACAGCCAAGTAGGAGCTAAATTTGTTCTTATTTATTCATTTTTTATTTATTTTATGTTTTTTTTTAAGGTAAATTATAGATGGATACCCATCGCCATGGTGACCCTATATATAGCAGCCAATCATATTTAGGGTTAGGAAATTTTCTTTTGTATTTTTTTATTATAAAGTTAGAAAGTTTGTAGAAAATATTTATTGGATAATAATAAGCAACATATTATATAGTCACATGCTCAATATTGATTGGCTATTCATATAGGGTCGCCATGGCGACCCATCGCCATAAAATAACGCCCTTTTTTTAAATTATGTTTTTTTTTATTTCGTTTTTATTTTATTGTATTTTACTTTATTTTAAATTATAATTTTTTTTTTATTTTAAATTATTTTTTTATTTTAAATTATTATTTTATTTTAAATTATTATTTTATTTTTATTTGCCGTATAATCGCGAAATAACGCACAGAGAGTTATTTCGAATTTCGGCCTGAATTAATCTTAATTTAGGCCGAACTTCGAAACCACACCCCATCGCATTATTTCGTGATTATGCAGTATTTTTATTTTTTTTAATTTTTAGTTTTTTTATACGTTAACCGAAAAATTAGGCCTTAGATAGGTTTAGGTGTAATATATAAGCAAAATTGCCTTCCTATATTTTTAATTAACACACCAAGGTAGGTTTAGACTGTCGTTTTTTGTATTTTCAAGGTTTTCGTTCCTCATTCTTGTTTGCTTCGTCGAAGATCATCAAATTCCTAATTTGATTGGTCAGGTGTCATGTGATTCTGCTCCGCTTTAGACGTCTCCATATATCAGATATAGAGCTATGTACGTACGCCAGCCACTTTATAAATACTTAATATATACTAGTAATATCTCATGCACGAAGTAATAAATGAAGAATTTGATTTCTAAATAATGATAATATTTTATTTTTTTATTTTTTTTTCATATGTTCATTTTACCGGGAGGGCCGGGGGCTGTTGGGGGAGAGAGGGGGGTGATGTTAACCGAAAAATTAACTTCAAACAGCCTTATAACAGAAACAAAATTTTTTTTGGTTTATTAAAACTAAAATTATTAGCCAAAATATGTAATATATTTTAAAATTTTGGCCGCTAATATAGATTTTTTAAAAATTTTCTATTATACTAAAATTTAATTGGCTAATGTTTTATGTAGTACAAAATTTTTATAATAAAAATTTTTAAAATTTTGACCACTCTTGGCCACATGATGTTGGTTCTAGGCTACATGCACCATATACGTTTTTTATACGGTAATTTTTAATCCAAATTTGCTATTTTTTTTACATCCCGTACAAACATCTTAATGAAAATAGTACAAGCACAAACCCCCGTTCGGGCAGTCGACACCATTCTGAACAATTCCTAACAATTTAAGAACAAAGATTTAATATTTTTTATAGGGCATGCTTAGAATATATGAAAACTATATCATTATATCGATAAATGCACGGTTCACAAAACAATCCCATGAAAACAGAAAAGGAAAGATCCACGATTATGCTGACTAGTGATGTGCCATTTATATGATACCTGAAAAATTTTAGCGTACGTACAGTACGTTTTGTTCTTTTCTGGCATCTGATTGGCTGGAACAAGTGATCGTCAAAAATTTTAGCGTACAGTACGTACAGTTCGTATAGTACTGTACACGGCACATCACTAATGCTGACCAATCAAAAATATTAGAGATCTCGAACACACCATAAAAGATGGTTGTAAACCATCCCCGTCGTTTTACTTCCGTAAAACTCCGTTCTTGGTATTACTTTTGTAAATTGTAGAGCCGAAGGTATACTTTCTAAATTTTTAATCGTAACTCCCTACGAATTCGTATTCGTGGTTGCGATTTCATTTTTGTGACAGCAAATCGTTACTTTAATAAGTTTATATTATTAGATGATCTGCGAAAATTAGCCATTCATAATAAAGCCCATATTCTAGCCTAACCGACTTTAATAACAGTTTAGAAAAAAAATTTCATTAACGATTAACATGTCTAAACTAATTTTCATACAGTTAAAACTTTAATTACTCAAAGTTCTATTTTATTTTTCGGAATTATAATGATTCCATCTTTCGGAATTATAGCGATTCCATCATTCGGAACTATAGCAATTCCATCTTTCAGAATTATAATGATTCCATCTTTCGAAATTAAACGACAGAGTGAAATACACGATCATACCGTATTGGAATTCTTACTAAAAATTTTACAAGACTAATTCGTTTGCAATTTTGTAAGTATTGGTGCTCACTATGATAGAATGAGACACATCAACTATTCATTAAAACTATGTTAGTTAACTACGAAATCCTTCAGTAATTTACTATATTGCAAGGATAGCGCTATTATTACGATTATTTTTAATAATAATAATATCAACATAAAATTTTCAAACCTGATTCAACTTATTGCCAAGACATCAAATTATCTGGAAATTTTCACAAGTTGTTTATTAAATACAAAGAATAAATTGCTCGAATTTAAGCCCTAAACTTATCCTAATCACGTACTATTTCATACTATTATAATACTATTTGTACCAAAATTTCGATATTAGGCTGTTTGAAATTACAATTTCGTTTAACGTTTCTCCTTAAAATTAAACCGGCTAGTCAGAACGTCTGCGGGTTCTACTAAGTCACGTGTTTATAACCAATAATAATGTGATTATTTTTGCAATAAACGTAATGTTTGTTTAAATCGATCTCCTCTTCCTACCCTATAAAAAATTACAGCACGGAATAATACTAAAGTACATGGAAAAGGTTGAATACGTAACTGCACGCAAATATACACGGAACGATTCAAGAAAAACTGCTGAAAAAAGAGATTCCGAAGTGTTTTTTTATTCGATTGTGAGAGAACTTGTATTAATGAATAAGAAGAAATATTTAAATAAACATTTAACTTTTACAGAAATAACAATTACAAACCAATTATTCGAATCGATACTTTTTTACATTAATTTTAAGCGGGAATTAATAAACCCAAATTCGTTCTGTGATCGTTGCATATATACTTTAAAATGATGCAGATCTGATCGTACGAAGTTCTTTTTCTCAGATGAATACTTTATAGAATTATTTATTTATTTTTGCTGCTCACCTTTATAAGAGGAATGTAATGTTAACTACTGAATCAAATTTATCTGATCTAATTAGCAACTCAACTAGACTTTCTAGACTAAATTTAACTTGAAGTCATTTTGTATTTTCGTTTCATTTACACCCCCCTTCTGAGAGTCTTGGGAAGTGATGTTAACCGAAAAATTAACTTTAAACGACCTTATTTACTTAGATCAAAATACTCACAATCATAACGATTGTGTACACGGAAATTAAAAATCTTAAAGATATGTCAGCGCACGGAAATTTATAATCGTCAAGAATCTTAACGATTGTTCTCAGTGCACGGATCCTAACCTTTCGTGTAATAGCGTATTTTTAAGTTTTTTGGATGTCCATTTTCTGTACAGTTTCCGTGCAATGATCATGTTATTCGTTTTTCCCGTCCCGTATATAATTCCGTACTATGTGTACCGACTTCTCATAGGGTCGGTGTCGATTCGGACCGGGCGGGTATTTTTAAAGATCCGGACCCGGTCCGAACATCGATTCGGATCTAAAATTAGGGCCCGAACTCGCATCACTTAGATCCGGGTCCGGTCCGAATCCATAAATTTATTAGATGCTATAGACGAAGCCCTAGTGTCCTTGCTAAAAAAAAAAAAAAAACGATTACAGCTGTTTTCATAAATTCTGGGTTTTCATAAATTCTGGCCGTTAACAAAAATTTTATTTTTATAAATTAATGCTGTATAAAATATATTTAAATATATTTAAATTAATAAATTAATAAATTTCGGTTTTTTTTATTAAATTTTTTTTTCTATTTTTTAATTTAATTTATTAAAAAAAAGAAAATTCTGAAATCAGCCAATCAGCAATCTAATAAGACCGGACCGGGTATTATCCGGGCGGATCTTGGTGTGGGTCCGAACTCGGTCCGTCACGGACCGGACCCGGATCTTTTGCGGAACACTAATTGTCGGTGAATTATGGATACAATTATGCCCGTTAGTTAAATGGGTTATCAGTATAAGACTTCGGTGAAATGGTACAATGTCTATCCAATAGGTAATAATACGCGCCAAATATCGGACAGCTATCGGTTTTATAAACGTCCGATGTTCCATTGACATCTCACGGAAATCTTGGCGAAATTTTAAAGTTCGACTTGTGTTATTTGATAACAAATAGTTACTTGAATCTTGAATTAACTTATATTAGTATTTTAACTCGAGTTAGACTCAAGTAAATATTTTAGATATAAATTCTGATTCGAATTACTACTATTTACATACTATTTGTACTAAATTTCCTATTAAATTTATTAATTTTGATTTAAATCGTGTAGCCTTAGAAAAAGGTAGTATCAATTTTAAAATGTTTATGCTGTTGTAGTTCTCTCTCAAAAAATGTATTAATAGCCTACGGATTTGGATATAATAAAGTTCTTTAGTAGGCCTTATTCTTTTAAGATTTCGGTGTAATGGTATTTCAGAAAAAATGGATGTCGGGAAGTTAACCCGTAACCAAATATCAGATGTCTAATAGGCCTATGGAAGCAATATCTATCCGATAGAAAGCAATACGCGCTAAATATCGGCAGCTATCGGTTTTATAAACGTCCGATATTTCACTGATATCTCACAGAAATCTTGGCGAATTAATTAGATTAACCCGAGTTAATATTTGACTCAAGTAAATTTCTAACTCAAATTACTCAAGTTAACTCGGACCAAAATACTATTTTATATTATTTCATACAATTTGTACTAAATTTCAGATCGTTTAGCTTTAGTATCAATTTAAAATGTTTACGCTGATGTAATTTTTCTCTCTCAAAAAATGTATTAATAGTCTGAAAATTTGGCTATAATAAAGTTCTTTAGTAGTCCTTATTCTTTTAAAGACATGATAAGAATTAAATTATCACTGAATGTTTAATGTTTATATTGTATTTAAATATTTATTATCTTCATATTCGTTAATATTCTCTTACCTACCAGTTTTATACTTCGTAATCTTATTATTATAAATTAATTCAATTATCTCTTTCTGTTTGAATAAACTTTGTAATATCATCACTTGAGTTCGTAACGTAGAAATATATGCATATATAATTTTGCTCGTATTATTTTTTCAAACCAATACATCCTTTCGTCGCAACTCGCACACCCCAACCATATAGTAACGGCATCAAAATGTCTAATTACTATAACTTTTATGTAAATCAGTCAGAAAAAATCGACTGCTCATTAGATATTACTCAAGTAGCCGACACTGATATCCAATTGTATTTAGAAGATAACAAATTTCAAGGTTTAGCACAGGATTCTATTAATGAAATTATTAAAGAAATATGCAATCTATATAATGAGAAAAGATTAATATGCAAAGATCCTAGTTTAATTCTTGACATATTGGAACAAGTTTTAATAAAGAAGAAGCAAAATCCAGTTGATGTAATTAAGTTTTGCTTAAATAATCAAATCAATCCTATGGTTCCAATTATTCTTGCAAGCTGTTATCGTTTTGGTAGATGGGTTGAAAAAGATAAACATAAGGCATTCATTCTTTATCAAAAATCTGCAGAAATGGGATGCGCCCTTGCATTTTTTGAAATTGCAGCCTGC
This sequence comes from Gigaspora rosea, assembly GCA_003550325.1. NCBI lineage: Eukaryota > Fungi > Glomeromycota > Glomeromycetes > Diversisporales > Gigasporaceae > Gigaspora > Gigaspora rosea. The sequence continues at coordinate 95,889 of QKWP01000402.1, read as the reverse complement.
TATTTTTTTGAAGTTGGAGTTGAAAAAGATGAACACAAAACATTTATTTCTTGTCAAAAATCTGCAGAGTTGGGTAGCGCTAATGGAACGGCTGGTGTTGGATATTGCTATCATCATGGAATTGGCGTTGATAAGGATGAACATAAGGCTTTCATTTATTATCAAAAAGCAGCAGAAATGGGAGGTGCTGATGGAATAAAAGGTGTTGGATTTTGTTATCTTAATGGAGTTGGAGTTGAAAAGAATGAAAATAAAGCATTCATTTATTATCAAAAAGCAGCAGAGATGGGACACGCTGGTGGAATGTCAAGTGTGGCGGAATGTTATCGAAATGGAATTGGTGTAATAAGAGACCTAGATAAAGCCAAATACTGGTATCGAAGGTAAATTTTAAATTTAATTAAATTCGAGCAGGAGTATTGTAAGTCGTAATATCAGGCATAATTGAAATCAAAAACATATTAGTATAAGGTCAGAGTTAGAATTACGCCTATTCAATTGATACTCTCTAGGCGGGGTTGGCAATGGTGCTGCGAATTGAGCCAATGGAGCTCCGAATGGAGTTAACGGATACAGTTTTTCCAGTTTGTTCGCATTGCCATCAAACTCCATTAGCCCATTGCCATTCCGCCTCCAAGATAACAAATTACAATACTGCACTAACCTTCATTATATTTATTATATATCAATATTTATATTTATACTTAAATTACCGGTTACAGGAGTAAAGAATTAACATTAGGTATTATGATATTTAAGTTATTATAAATTAATATTTAAGTTATTATAGATAATATCTGTCAATTTATTTATATTCCAACATTGATTAAATTTTATAAATAAATATTAGTTAAAAACGAATGGATACATAATTTAGAAATTGAAGATGATTTGAAAAAAATATTTATCGAAAGCAATTATCTGTTATCTTGGATTCCTTTTGATAAATTTAAAGATATCGAAATGATAGGTAGTGGCGGATTTGCAACTGTATACCGTGCGGAATGGTTTGATAAAAATCAATATTTAAACAGACCTGTTGCACTTAAATTATTTCATGAATCAAATAATTATCTTAAAGAATTTATAAGAGAGGTAATCTTTATTAATTATTTTTATTAATTATATTATTCATGTTTTATCATTAAAATTAACAACTCAATATATATTTCCCTAAAACAAACAAGTTAAAAGCATATTGTGATATCGGTCTTAAAGATCCAACATTTTTAAGATGTTTCGGTGTATCAAAAGATAAAGTTTCTAAAGATTATTTTCTTGTCATGGAATATGCTTTAGAAGGTTGCTTGCGAAAAAATCTACATGCCATAGCACAAATGGATTGGAAAAATAAATTAAATTTGTTACTATGTATTGCATCTGATCTTCTGATAATTCATTCCCAAAATCTGATTCATCGTGACTTACATAGTGGAAATATACTATTAAATAGTTTAAAAAGTGCATACATCGCAGATTTAGGACTTTCGTTAACAGCTAATATTGCATCAAAATCAGATTTGGATAGTATTTATGGAATTTTACCATATATTGCACCTGAAGTTTTGAAAAAACATCCATATACTAAAGAATCAGATATTTATTCATTTGGTATAATCATGTGGGAAATCTTTAACGGTAAACCTGTTCCTTTTGAGCAGAAATCAGAATTACAATTCCAGTTACAAGTATGTAATGGTTTACGACCTCATATTTATGAAAATACAGCAATATGCTATGCGGATTTAATGAAGAAATGTTGGAATATGGATCCAAAAGAACGACCAACAGCAAAAGAAATTTATGATACATTTGTGGAATGGCTGAATAATGAAATTGTTTTATTGGAACTGTCTGAGTCTGATAAAAAACTCCAAAATATAAAAAACGAGTATTTGCAAATAGATAATGAACAAAATTATAGGAGCAATTTTATTTCATTTAATAGCAGTAATAAATATCAAGGTAAATATATATTTTGTTTATTTAATAATAAAATTATATTATTCTATGTTATTCATTGCTTGCTAATCCTTTTTTATAGGTAGTAAATTACGTGAATTAGAAGTACCGAGTATTTGGATTAATAGAAGCAACTCTTACAATTTTGAACCAAAAAAAAACATAGCAGACAACATTAATCATTAGTATGTAAAATTAAACCCGAATAATAGAATGTTTTAGATAATTAACATATTGTTGATATAACATTCTCATTGATAAATTAAAAGAACAGTATCAATTTCTTAAATTTTGTAATAAAATGCTCAACATCTTGATGTATTTGAATATGAAATTTTTAAATTGACAATTGCTATAGTTTGTCACCCTTTTAAATTATGTGACCCACCGATCATCTTTCATTCCGAAAATTTGCAAAATTCCTAATTTTAGTTTTTTTGCGAATAAATCTAATTATACGGCATTTTCTATTTGTTGGATTTTGCATTTACCAACTGTTATCCGGCATTTGAAATTTTATGATTTTTATGCACGTGAGTTACACATGTTATCCGAAATATTTTAAATCCGTTCCGGATTTAAAATATATCCAGACACGTGTGTAACTCACGTGCATAAAATTTAAATCAAACACCGGTCAACAGTTGGTATGCAAAACGAACAAATATAAATGTCGTATAAACCAGTTATTCAAGCACGAAGTGCCGAATAACTATTAATTATTTTGGCTACAAAAAAAATTCTCAGATTTCTCTTTTATTTTCCCTTTCTAATACTGTATTATAAGAAAACTGGCTGTAGATTTGGCAAAATAAAATAGGAAGTTTCAGTGTTTTTTTTTTTACTATTAATCAAATAATAATTTGCAAAACTGCTTCGATTGCTATAATACCGTCTACATTCAATTATAAGCTATAAAATTTTACTTAACTTTCGAAAATAATCTTAAAAAACGAAAATGACCGTGTTGATATTGAGAAATCTTCGCTCAGCATTTAAAAAAAAATTTTTACAATACAATCCTAGGTATAACTTACGAAGCTTTGCCCCGAGCCAACCGTCCTTTTGACAATTTTACGAATAACTTATCATCACAATAACGGCTATAGTTAGTTACACAATCATTACAACTATATTAATGGAATTTTTTAAATAAAATATATATAAAATATATAAAAAATAATGTTTTTTTTTTGTATTGGATAAAGAAAAAATTGATGGAACAGATATATATATTCAAAAGCTATATGGAAATATGTATTTATTCTTTGCGTATTAGATTTTGAACCAGAACACAAAACCTATTGTAAAATGGCAGAAATTTCCGTTTAATGATGTCAATTTCTGGTACAATTTTTCAACGGTTAAAATTTTTATATTCTTTACACAAGTAATTTACATGTAATATAAAAACATTCAATAGTTTAATAATAATACTTCTGACTGTAGTTTCTGATTTCTGGCTAGAAAATACTGCTGTGTTACAATGGAATTGTATCTGCAATAATTATATCATATAATCATCCAGTATCGCCATAAAAATTTTACTGCCACGTAATAGTAAAATTTTTTAGAAACTTATTTAGGTTAAGATTTATGATAGGGTTAGTTGCTAACTTAATAGGATGATCGCTCAGTGAAAACTTTTTGTTAATGCGCAGAAGGCGGTTTTCTTAAGTATATTTTTGGACAATAACCGATTTTTGACAAAACGGACGTTTTTTTGAATCGTATTGATCGTGTTACATTACACCAAATCATGCTTGGTTATTGGCCAATACTCCATTATCGCGTCATTGTAGATCTACCGTGATTTCCCGTGATAATTAACCAATCAAATTACATAATTTTAAAAAATTTATCGTTTTAATACTATCAAAAAAAAACAAAAAAAAACACATAAAGAAGATTACAAATTAATAAACATGCGCAAAAATTTTATTACATATGGTTTAGAGAACTGATTGAAACATGTAATATGGGATAAATGTGAACTTTGTTACAAAAAACCAGAATACATTAAAGGATCTACAAGGCATAAGCCAAAATTCTAATTTAACGGTTGACAAGTCCAGTCACGTTAAAGAACAGCTAAATTTAATACGACAGGGTGAAAGCTGAGAAAAAAACCTGCGAAAGTGGTTACGTTATTGATGCAGATCACTATCTAAAATAGTAAACAACCTAACCCTAACCCTAACTAAGTAAGATCTGCATCAACAACGTAACTATCTCTATCTAAGCTTTCACCCTGCCATAATTTAATTATTAAATGGAATCTCTTGTTACCACAGTACTAGTTATTTATAATAATGTATATTTTTATTTAATTAAGAGACTTTAAATTTTCTTTTTAATGAAATAGAACACAACACATATGATTTTTGAATAGAGCTCTGAAAGCATATAATCAAAATTGATCGTTTTCCTAGGACCAAGATTTATTTATATATATATTTTTATGTCATAACGATATTTTTTTCTATAACTTTCTGTCCTTCACTTGGACTGTTTCAAAATTCACATTTTTTTATGGAATAGTGTTTATCGATAATATCATGTCATGACATAAGATTAAGGGCGTTCTCAAGCACCTTAATCAATCTGTGGAACGCATCTGAGGATAAATTTTAATTGTAAAAAAATAGTTTAACGAATCAATTGTATTGATTATTGCAATGAATAAAACACGTGATGAAAGTTTAATACATAGCGTCAGAAAGAAAAATTTTATTGGCGGAAGTTCGTTTAACTGATCAAGTGTATTTATCATTCTAATCACCAAGAGATAGAGGCCCAAACGTGCTTTTTTCATCATAGAGTCGCACTATTGGTCGAAAATCTTCATAGATTGATTAGAAAAATAAATTTCAAGTACTTCACTTTTTCTACATTGTCATTATCGTTATAGATCTTCAAAATCATTATTGCCTTATTATTTATGCTAGAAATTTTCGCCACAAATAAAAAGGCACGTTTATGCACTTTATTGATTTGTAGTTAATTCTAAAAAGGGAAGCAGAAATTGGATGTGTCGAAAGCGTCGTAAATTGCTTTATCCTTTCATTGATCTATCGGTTTCAATTTTTTTTGTTCGATATGTAAAAACAATAATAATGATAAAGTTGTTTACTCAAGCATCAATTGCAATCAATATTTTTAATTAAACGTAATACTGAGCACCAACACGATCATAAATAAATCATATTGAGGATGATATGTGAGCATATTTCAATCAAATTATCATCCACGCTATCGGCTTCAATATCCATACTACTGGTTCTTAAAAATGGTGATTAATATCGCCAAATGGTTGAGCACTATTTCAATCACTATCTCAATCACCAGCTAATGGCATCAAGCGTGCTGCTTGAGGACATTCTAAGTCTTAAGTTTTTCCCAAGAGCTCCCTTAATGTGATTTGCTAGTGATCGTGATGCTGTTCAATCATTTCGATTAATCTAAATTAAATAGAAGTAATCCTTAATAAATTTTGCCGAAAATTCATTGTGCAAAACGCGAATTTTAAATTACTGCTAATCAAAGTAACTTATAAAAAAAAAAGATGGTAGTTAAGCACAGATTTTTACGATCGAAATGATCAAACACGACCTATCGTTTTTAGCCAATTAGATCATTTCATTAACCATAGAGCGAAGTACTTGGAGAAGAGCCTTAATCATTTTTCATAATCATATAAATATATTTGAAATTTAAAATTGATTACAAATCCTTTCACTACAATTTTTATTTCTGGTCTTTGACAACATTTAATTAATCATTCATCCGGTGAAAAAAAATTCTACTATAGTAGTCTGTTTTAAATTATACAAAACTTATAAAAGAAAATTTTATATGATATAGAGGTGTGACTTTAGAGAATCTGAGTGTGTTAATTTAGTTACTTAAATATCATATTATTTAAGTATCATATTATAGTATTAATTAGTCTAAATTCAAATAAAATTCACCATCATATAATACTTTATAAAACTGATTCACAGAAAGCACTGGTCCACCTTGCACTTGAATATTCCTGGACACCGAATCAAATGCCCAAATCGTTTTCATCTGTCCACGTTCAACTCGCCAATCTAGGAAAACTCTGTCCGTAAAACGGTTAGTAATTGTTATAAATGCCTGACTCTCTATTTCCATAATTACATGGTCAATTACTTGATGCATAATAGCATTTTGAATCGAGATAGATGCTATATCAAGAACTTGTTCTGCAATCACATGTTTGACCTCACTTAACCCCATGCTAATAGCACTGATAAAAGCGCGCGTTGCACACAATAATTGAAGTGCTGTATCGGAGATTTCTGAATTAGGGCCACTATACTGCCAGATAAAAAATCTTGTTGGTGTACTATATGTTCAATAAATCAATTAGTAAGATATAATATTATTATAAATCTTAAAAATAAGATCACATTCAATTTTTAACATACCGATTGCAACTAATTCTGCATGCTTCTCCAGGCTTAAGGCACATATATTTACTGTAATTGATAAATGCAGCATAATTGTGAATAGCCACAATATTTATGGGCACAATTGTTTGGTTGAAGATTGTAACAGCCATAGAATTAACTTTAAGGATCCTACTTCTTGGTTTTTATATAAATAGTAAAATTTTTATAAATTTTTCTTGATTATTTTATGCCTATCGGGCTTCAAGTCCGATATAATGTAAATAGAGAATTTCTTGTAGATAAATCAATCCAAATCAAGAGATAAATGTAACTAGGGTTATATTTGTAACCTTTTGTTTTAAATTAAGGTCATGTCGTAACATGCGTATTTATTATTGTTGTAAAATCTTGATATGATTGCGCCATATCATTACTATTTAATTTGCCTAAAATTTCCATCTCCATGTAGCCCGTTCATGTTGAAAAACGGCAAGTTGGTATCACGCAAATGGAACCAATAAAAATTGCAGGATCTTCAGATCTTCGGATCTTCGTGCAACATAAACAACCGCTAACACGTTTTTTAAATAAAATATCATGAAATTTACTTATAAGAAGAACGTTTTTATATCAAAATAAACAAAAAGATATATATTGTCATCAAAATCGTGTTTTAGATCCATTTGCTTGACATAAGGAATCTCGTCAAGCGGAATCAAATCAATCCTCACTTTTCGGTTTGTTACACCGTGTTTAGAGTTGTAATTATTGGCTTATAAGGAAAATAATATTAATTTTGTTTTATTTCCTTTTTTGGGTCGGATATTGTCACAAATCTTAATTTGTGACTGTGGTTTGAATTTCGAAATTACAATTAAAAACCTGCCGATCCCGATTTAGTAATATTTATTCTTTTATTAAACTTACATTAAAATCGGATGGAACTTGTTATTACCTGATTTATCACATATGATTTCCCCCTTTTGGTAATATTAGCTATACACACAGTGTTTAAAATTGGCATGCGGAATCTGCGGAGCGCAGGTTAAAAAGTTATTCCGCAAAAATTTTTTTAAATATATATACGGATTCCGCAACAATAAAAAAAAATTGTCCGCAGATTTTCCGCATATTATATATATCTATATTATTTAATTTTGAGTTCGTGCGCTTTAACGTTTTTGATTGGTCGTATCTAGAAAACGTGAACTGTGCGTGGGAAAACATCAGGGTTTAATGAATGGATTATCTATCTTCTATCTATACCACCTAATTCAAAGTTTGTCCGTTTAAACGTTTTTGATTGGTCGAATCCGAAAAATGTGACCTGAGCATGAGAAAACTAACAAAAATAGTGATTATTACGTATAACATTCGAGTAATTATTATTAATTTTTTATTATTATAATATTTGGCACTACTAATAATAAAAATAAAAAAAAATAATTCAGTTGCACTTTGCCATTTTTTGATTTGCTATATCCAAAAACCGTAATCAAGCCGTGGGAAAATTTAAAATAAGATAATCAGTTATTAAGACGATACTTTTAAATCTGTAATTATTGCGACATTTGATCATTTGCATGTTAATGTCGTCTAAACCATCTAATTCAGAGTCGTCTGTTTAAACATTTTTGGTTGGTCGTATCCAAAAAAATGTGACCTGAACATGACAAAACTAACAATGATTATGACTATTATTACCGCGAGTGTTATTACATTAACATTCGAGTAATTGTTATCTAATTTTTATTATTATAAATATTTGGCACTGCTTACTAATAATAAAAATAATTCAGTTGCACTTTGTCATTTTTGATTTGCTATGTCCAAAAACCATAATCAAACTGTGAGAAAATTAATGACATATGATCATTTGCATGTTAATGTCGTAATAGATTCGTTATAATTTGTAATTGATCTATTACTGTGAATTAATAATCAGTTGTTATCTATTTATATTTATTTCTTTTTAAAAAAATCGACTTTGATAGTTGCACACACTTTGCATCTTCGAAATTTAAAAAATCGACTTCTGTTCGTTATACGCACATTATAACATTGAAATTATATTGAGATATGGATGCATTAGTAGTGTATCGCCAGAATAGTAAGGTTTATAACAGTAACTCATGACAGAAACTATAATAATATCAACGCAAACCAACTCAACTCTAACCACGTATTAAATAATTAGAATAATGAGCAAGTTTTTGCATGAGAATTTTTTACAGTAATTATCGATAGAAGTCACAATAATTTTGATACAAACTCAGCCTTTGAATGTATTACCTGTCTGGTAAGTTTGTAACAGAACTTTTTATAGTAATTCACAATAGACACTTTACGATAGCTTTAATACAAGCTAATTCATCTTTTTGTCATTATCAATATAAACCACAATAGTTTATTCCATAATTACATGCTGCATGTTACTGGAATTATGAGTTTGTAATAAAATTTTTTACATTAACTAATGATGCACTTAATGCAAATTAGCCCAATTTTAACAACATGCTGTGGTTATCAACTTCTGTTTGTTATACACACATTATAACATTGAAATTAGATTGAGATATGGATAACGTTAATAAAATGCATTAGTGAGTCACATACTGTGTATTGTCAGAATAGTAAGGTTTATAACAGTAACTCATAATAGAAACTATGATAATATCAACATGAACCAACTCAATTCTAACCATGTATTTTAAATAATTAGAATAATGAGCAATTTTTGCATTAGAATTTTTTACAGTAATTATTGATAGAAGCCACAATAATTTTGATACAAACTTGATCTTTAAATGTATTACCTATCAGGTAAGTTTGTAATAGAACTTTTTATAGTAATTCATAATAGACATTTTACAATAGCTTTAATACAAACTAATTCATCTCTTTGTTATTATCAATATAAACTACAATAGCTTATACTATAATTACATGCTGCATGTTACTGGAATTATGAGTAAGGTTTGTATCAAAATTTTTTCCATTGACTAATGATGCACTTAATACAAATTGGCTCAATTTTAACAACATACTGTGGTCATCAACTTCTGTTTGTTATGCGCACTTTATAATATTGAAATTAGATTGAGATATAGATAACATTAATAGCATGCATTAGTGAGTTACAAACTGTATATGGCCAGAATAATAAGATTTATAATAGTAACTCATGACAGAAACTATAATAATATCAACACGAACTAACACAACTCTAACCACGTTTTAAATAATTAGAATAATGAGCAAGTTTTTGCATGAGAATTTTTTATAGTAATTATCAATAGAAGCTACAGTAATTTTGACACAAACTCAACCTTTAAGTGTATTACCTGTCAGGTAAGTTTGTAACAGAACTTTTTATAGTAATTTACAATAGACATTTTATAATAGCTTTAATACAAGCTAATTCATCTTTTTATTATTATCAATATAAACGACAATAGCTTATTCCATAATTATATGCTGCATGTTACTAGAATTATGAATAAGGTTTGTAACAAAATTTTTTACATTGACTAATGATGCACTTAATGCAAATTGGCTCAATTATAACAACATACTGTTGTTATCGACTTCCGTTTGTTATATGCACATTATAACATTAAAATTAGATTGAGATATGAATAATGTTAATAGTATGCATTAGTGAGTCACATACTGTGTATTGCCAGAATAGTAAGGTTTATAACAGTAACTTATTACAGAAACTATAATAATTTCAACATGAACTCAACTCTAACTACTAGAATAATGAACAAGTTTTATATGAGAATTTTTTACAAATAATTATAAATAGAAGCCATAATAATTCTGACACAAACTCAACCTTAAAATATATTACCTGTCAGGTAAGTTTGTAATGGAACATTTTATAGTAATTTATGATAGATATTACGATAACTTTAATACAAGCTAATTCACTCTTTTGTCATTACCGATATAAACCACATAGCTTATTCCATAATTACATTTGCATGTTACTAGAATTATGAGTAAAGTTTGCAACAAAATTTTTTACATTAACTAATGATGCACTTAATGCAAATTGGCTCGATTTTAACAACATACTGTAGTCATTAACTTTCATTCATTATATGCACATTATAACATTAACATTAGATTGAAATATGGATAACGTTAATAGCATGTGTTAGTAAGTCATATACTGTGTATTACTAGCATAGTAAGGTTTATAACAGTAACTCATGACAGAAATTATAATAATTTCAATACAGACTAACTCGATTCTAACCATGTATTAAATAATTAGAATAACAAAATTTGCATGAGAATTTTTTACAGTAATTATTGATAGAAACCACAATAATTTTGACACAAACTCAACTTTAAAATGTATTATCTGTTAGGTAAGTTTGTAACAATTTTTTATAGTAATTTGCGATAAACTATGATAACTTTAATACAAGCTAATTACCTTTTTGTCATTACTGATATAAACTACATAGCTTATTCCATAATTACATGCTGCATGTTACTGGAATTAAAAACTAAATAAGATGGGTAGCACGAAGCACCACCTATTACACAGTATATATTATTCTGCAGATTTAATATTGGGTAAATCTGTGGGCATTTGTTATAATTTTAAAATAATTTGAGTAAGATATGTGCAAATTTATATAGGTTTGAGTGTGAATCTTGCTTCTAGTGAGATGGCTGCTGGCTTGTATCTTCTTATACTTACCCTGCCAATGAAGACATTTTTAGCCTAATTTCATTGTGATTCTAATCTAGGAAATTGATTAATCCTGAATTTCATGTGCACCCTCATAGGGATAGCATTCCTGATTAGAATTGATGGCTATATTCAGGTCTATCTGTATTGCTTCTATAATATCCATTTTTTCGATTTATTGACTTATGTCAACTTGAATTATGTTTTATGTTTAATGTTAGGCTTGATCATTACAGCATTAGAATTTAGGTAACAAGATTGTAATCAAGTAATTTAATGCGATTACATAATTAGCTAAATTAGTAAGCTTTATACTGAGCGAAGGTCTTAGTATGTATCAGTAAACAATCGATTCTCTTTTTCTCAATAATATCTTGTTATAACAAGTATGGATTGAGTTCAAAAAATATTAATGATAAATAAGTGAAGATGTAATTAGTATTAGGCTTAAAGATGTAAATAAAATTAAATAAGCTTTTTACTCACATTGTATTTGAAAAAGCATATGATGTATGGAAATATTGTCCTAGAAAAAATAAGGTTTATTATAAAGTAAAATTGCACAAAATATTTTTATTAAATAAAGATTTTATTTCTGCATATTAAATTTATTTTCAGCAAGTATATTATTAATTAAAAATGTAAAATACAAATTAATATATCAATTTCACAGTCTTTATTAAAATATTAAATGTATTCCGTATAAAATTTTAAATTTCAATTTTAAACACTATAAACACATCAATATGTTAGCACATTCATGTGCAAGGGTAGTAGTTAGTTATTTTCGTAAACCTTCTATTACTACCTTAATGTGGTAGGCTTATGCTTATACAATTTAGTTCTAAAATATCACTCAAATGTGTTGACGCATATATCTAAACTCCTATATGCGTTAACACCTAAATATGTTGACATCTCAGTGTATTATAATTTTCAAATAAATATAAAGCATTATTTTTCATCTGAATAAAATTAAAGATTCTCTTCGATTATAAATTACCCATAATAAAGAAAGTAAGCTAGTGGGGTGCTGAAAAGACCTTTATTTGTATAAAATATTTAACTCGAATACTTATCTCTCTTACCATTATGCTGTCCTATCGTAATCACGTGATACATCATTGACACCCATAACTTAACATATCAGCCTATTTGGTTCATCATATTTGAGTAACCCCAAAATTTTGGGTCCAAATGTAGATTAATTTTTATAGCTGAATTTTATAAACCGAATTATTACAAGTATACTAAAGTGCGTAGTATATTTTACTATCAGCTATATAAAAATATGACTACTGTATAAACATTTTAATATTAAAAGCAAACTCATATTTGTACATAGTGTATATAGAAGCACTAAATAGAAAAGATCTAACTTGAATAATCATAGTATTATTAATAAAGTTATATATTTGTATATGAATTGTCTCCACTAAAACAACATTGATAAAAATTACCAAATAGAGAATATCATATAAGATATTTACCAAATATTCCTACAAAGGTATTCTCACTACTAAATACTTGATTTCCAACGGTGCGATGATGGTTTTTTAGATGCTTCTAAATTTCTCATATCATAGCTTTTTTAATATAATCAAGCTCATAGTTAGGTAGTGGCAATATATATGCAAAGACAGTATATTATAGTTCTTATGTTTTATTGTTTCATGATATTTAAGACCATGTTGAGTCTTGTAAGATCGTGAATGTGTACAAAGAGAACAAGTAAATCTTGAAGTACTAATTGAATTAGACATAACTAGCTATTTTAAATAGTTAATATATAAAATAAAACTTATATAACAGTAAATTCTACTATACTATATACTTATTGGTCAAAAAGACAATGGGTTGAGGCTTTGAATAATGGGTTCCAACACATTTACTTATATTTTTTATAGTAAATAAATATTTTTGAGGTGTTATTTAAATGATTTTCATACTCACATTATATTAAAATAGGGCATGATCAGTACGTGATCTAATAAATTTTGGGGTACTATAGTATAATTTTGTGACCCTAAAAACCAACACGCTGATATAACAAAACTTAGAATTTCTAGTTTTACCATGATATTTAAACACCTTTTATTCGCTCGTAACTATTAGAGTTAAATCAGTTAAACGTCTAGTCTCTCCCATTTTAGTAGTTACAATATTTACCTACAAAAAATCATCTCAATTTGGTAAACATAATTTCACAATGCCCTACCACTAATTCCAGTATCAGGTATTATCAATCTTTAAAAATTGTGTATTATGATTAGTTAATTATAATGGAAAATTATAAGTAGATCTACAAAAATTAACCAATCATATGAATGTCTTCCTATGAGGGCAACGCCTGGGCTCTAAGAATTAGATTATTATCATACCTCCGAACATTCTCGCAAACAATTCTGAAATGTTCTGATATCCCTTAAACATTTTTCCGATTTTAATACCTACTAAATTGTGATAATCAATATCGATTGTTTCGAACTATATTCATTAAATATCATTAAAATAAATATTATTATACTTGTTTTAAAAGAGTTGGGGCAAAAATATATTTGGGTTTTGAAAATTTGGGTTGGCGGGTAATGCTAAACGAAAATTTTACTTTGCATGACCTAATTAATCAATTGGACATATGGACAACAACAAAGGCCAATTAGCTACCGATTAGCCATATATTCAATTAGCCACATGGGCTAGGGCCAATGGTTTTTTTGGGCTTAAGGCTAGTAACACGCATCACAAATTTAACTGATGACTGCAATTATTCCTGGTAGTATATCCCGTCTCAGTTCAAATATCAAACATACTGATGTACCTGCAAATTGTAAATAAAAATTACTCAATATCCTTACAGCATGTGGAACACATAATATTCTGTTATTAAAATTTTATGTCAAAGTCATACAGTGTGGGGACCACCAGCTGATACCATACATTGTAAATTTAGGTAATAACGGCGATAACCGACGCAAATATAGTTCATACTGATGTACGCTGCATATTTTCAATAAAAATTGTTCAATAAAATTTAATATCTAGCATGATTCGCTAGATGCTTCCAATTGTTACATATTGCTTTCGATTATAAAAAAGATTGTTAATTTACATACGTTTTACCCCCCAAATTAAAAATCGTAGCGGTCTAAGTAATATAGCATGATTTATAAGAAGCATAGTTTTTCTCATATCATGATTTGTAAAGCGAGTAAAAATTTACAAAATTTAAAAATATTACCAAAAAGCCAAATACTTTTATTAGTAAGAAATGTAATTTCGCCATTATACCCACATTCACCTTAAGTACTAATTCAATTTGGTTCAATTTGGTAATGCATACATATTTATAAATATAAGGCTATTTGTATCTTCTGTTCCTGATTTTCGTGACTGCATTGCACAACTACCTTATTTGGTAATGTTATAGAAGTGCCATTTATTACGTAATTTCGAGAGGGGGAGGGGGGTTAGCAGTCTATCACGTCTATATATTATATATAAAAATTATTAAAAATTATTATTGGCTGCTAATTAGATCACAGGGGGGGAGGGTATAACCTCCTAATAAAAATAAATTATGTAATAAATTGCACTTCCCTTACTGACTGTACAATTAAATTGGATTTAGGTTGTGGGAGGTAGATAAGTTTAAATTGAGAACATTGCTTTCTCGAAGCACGTATAAATATCCTTTGAATTCATCTATAATAAAGTTTTTTAGTCGTCCTTATTCTTTTAAAGACATAATAAGAATCAAATTCTCACTGAATGATACAGGACCCCGGACATCTCTCATATAGGTCATAACTGGATTTTGGCCAATATTGACCTAATTTGCTAAAAACGACAAAATCTATTTATTTAAATAACTTTTGATCCAGTGATCGGAATTGAATGAACTTTTTTTTGTTAGATGCGCCTCATTGAGAGATTCATTTTAAAAAAGTTCATTCAAATTGGACCACTGGATGCCAAGATAATTGCCAAAAACTGATTTTTTGCTTTTTAAATTTTGGGGGTTTTTGCTGAAATGCGTAACGTATGACTTCTGTACTACATGTCTGGGGTCCTAATGATACACTTTATTTTGTATTTAAATATTTATTTTTCATATTCGTCGATGTTCTCTTACCTATCCGTTTAATACTTCTGACTCACATTGTTATAAATTAATTCAATCTCTCTTATTATTTAAATTAGCTTCCCTTGCTATATTATCATTTGAGTTTATGGCATAGACATATATACATATACAATTATTTTCTTCCTTTTTAGTCGTAATTCGCTCTTCTGGTAACAGCATCAAAATGTCAAATTACAATAACTTACTTGTAAATTAGCAAGAAAAAATCGGCAGCTCATTAGATATTTTTATCAATTGGTCAACACATTACACATTGTATCTTGAAGATAAAAAGTTTCAGGATTTATCACAGAATTCTGATAATGAAATTATTAAAGAAATGTGTAATCTATATAATGAAAAAGCATTGATATGCAAATATCCTAGTTTAATTCTTGAAATATTAGAAATATTTTAATAAAGAAGAAGCAAAATCCAATATTATTAATTTTTGCTTAAATGATCAAATCAATCCTACAGTTCAAATTTTTCTTGCAAGTTGTTATCGTTTTGTAAATGGGTTGAAAAAGATAAACATAAAGCATTTATTTATTATCAAAAATCTGCAAGAATGGGATGCGCTCTTGGATTTTATGAAATTGGCGCCCGTTATTTTCATGGAATTGGAGTTGAAAAGATGAACATGCAGCATTTATTTGTATTCAAAAATCAGCAGAGATGAGTGACGCTGATGGAAAAAAAGTGTTGGATGTAGTTATCGTTATGGATTTGGAATTGAAAAGAATGCACACAAGGCCTTCATTTATGATCAAAAAGCTACAGAAATAGGGGACGCTAAAGCAATATATAGCCTTGGATATTGTTATCAATATGGAATTGAAGTTGAAAAAGGATGAAAATAAAGCTTTCATTTATTATCAAAAATCTGCAGAGATGGGATGCGCTAATGGAATGTCAAGTGTTGCAGGATGTTAACAATATAGAATTGGTGTAGTAAGAGATCTAAGTAAAGCCAAAGAGTTTTACTAAAACACACCTATGGTGTTTTACACTATGTTATACAAAACTATTAGAAAAGTCAATCAAAATTTAAGATCAGGTGTAACAAAAAAATTTGTTTTTTTGGTTATTTTTTTAAAAAACTATTCATATCTTAAAATTTTGCTTATGAAACCACTTTTGGGGCTCTAATAAAAAAAATTCCTTGCTAAATTTTGTATATACTAATGCCCCCGATAAAATCCCAGGCCTTACCTTAACTCTAAAGTAATTAAAATTTTGTAAAATTTATTTTTTGTTTTTGTTACACAGATTTGCAAATTTAATTTACCTATAGTTGAAAACACCATAAGTGCGTTTTATAATAATTGAAGCCAAATACTGGTATCAAAGGTAAATTTTAAATTAAATTTAAATTTGGGCAAGAGTATTGCAAATTATAAGATCAGATGTAATCAAACAACATATTAATTTAAAATCAGAGGTAGAGATATAAAAGGTTTGGGCAAAAATAACTTTTAAAAAGTCATTTTGTAAGTGAATTCTTAATTAATAAATATCATTACTGCATTACACCTAGTGATGAGCAATGTGCAGTTTTTCCAAATATTCCACATGGGATTCGGGATCATGCGTGTGATTCGCACGTGATTTGTGAGATTGTTTACCAGAAATCTGTAATTTTGACCAGAATTATGGTATTGGCCCGAATTATCCCATGCATCACGTGATAAATTACACGCGGGATTCTGCGTGATGCCCATCACTAATTACACCTGATCTTGATATTCGACTGATATTTTCCATGCAGAATTGGCAATGCATTGTGTAACTATCGAACTCCATTGGCCCTATTGCCAACTATAGATACTAGTAAAATGTGGTAAAATATGAATTTCACCACTATTGGTAATATTGGTAGTGAATTAGTAAAATTGGTAAAATTAATTTT
The DNA here is from genome assembly GCA_003550325.1 of Gigaspora rosea. NCBI lineage: Eukaryota > Fungi > Glomeromycota > Glomeromycetes > Diversisporales > Gigasporaceae > Gigaspora > Gigaspora rosea. The sequence continues at coordinate 78,760 of QKWP01000402.1, read as the reverse complement.
ACTAGTATCTATATTGCCAACTTTGTCTTCAAAGTAACAAATTACAATTCTGTAATAATATTCATTATATATCATTATTATATATTTATACTTTAAATTACTGATTTAACATTAGGTATTATCTAGAGGTTAGTAAAACTATGAGGAGCAACTTATATGATATATATAGCTAATAAAATAAAATATCTTGAATGATTTTGTATAACAATCAAATAGATTATAATAAAAAAATCTGCGATACTATACTAATGAGTCTTTTAGCAATAATAACCAAGTATTAATTCAACTAGGGATTGGAACCGTCTAAAATTTCTCTTAATCGTTTAATCGTTTAACTGTTTAACTGTTTAATATTGCCAGCATTAAAATAATTCTGGCCTACGACCAAAATAATTCTGCTCGGAACTATAGAGTAATTTTTAAATAGTTAAACGGTTCCAATCTCTAGATTCAACATATGTTATTGCTATACTTTATTGCCACTAGTTGGTAGGTTTATATAGAGATTGCATACATATTGGTATTTGCAGAGACAAAATTTACTTCTTTAAAAATAATTGAAATAGTTAAATACAATTATATTACTAACTCTATATATACTTAACAAACAATACTTTGTAAATTAGTTAAAGAGACACTTCAATATATATGTAATATTAAAGTAAAATATCATTAGCAAATTTATAGTGGTAAAATTTTTTGAAAGATCTTGCAAACCTGTAAAATCTTTTGCTGAACTAATTGTCACTACCAGCTTTCTACTGACGCATAAAACAAGAAGATAAAACTGAAAGTTAAAACTAGTATCTTTTGAATCTAGAAAGTTGAATAAAATGAAGTTAATTATAGTGTAACAAAGAAGAGTGCCTAGAAGTTGTTTTTGGATATAATATGAATGAATGCTAAATAGCTAGTACAAATATTTAATATATAGATGGATCACTAGCCTTTAAGTTGGTTGTTTAATAAAATATATTAAAAGTCCATCTTATGAAATAGGTATTGATACTAAATTTTTGATTTTGTATATAGTACAAGCTAGGTAAAGAGTAGTAATACTGCCAAAAATTGATTTTTGAAAAAGGCTTATTTTGTCTTCATTAAAGAAAATTAAAAATTTTTATAAAGAAGAGCAAATAAAATTTATATAGATATGTTCCTTATAATTTTGTCTATTCAAAAAAAGTATCAAATAATTTCGTCTTTCAAATAAAATAGATCAAAAACAATTTTATTTTCAAATTTTAATTTTGGAGTTTAGAACCTGAAATAATTTTGTTCTTATGTATAGTAAAGAGCATGAAAATGCTAATGGACTATTAAGAGTACTCAATCTTCCTGTAAATGAGAAAAACAATAATGAAGATTTCGTAAATTCTTTAATAATGTATATAAGTTTCAAGAATATTAAGTTGACTAATTTGGAGGTAGTTTACAATTAGGGGCATGCCATTTATTACATAATTTTTACTATGGATACATGGTTAGAGATAGTGACCACGTCTATATATTATATTAATTAATCAGAATTAAATAAAATAATTATACCATATATGGGTAGAGGTGGCTACTAAGTAAAAATTTTACATAATAAATAGTACGCCCCTTATCTAAATAACTTTTCTTGGCCTTCTGATATAAATAATATAAATTTGAAGTAACTTTAGCAAAAGGTACAAAGATATTGTATAATTGATAGCCAATTATATAAAAGGTCAAAAGAAGAAAAACTATCACAAAGAGTAATATTTAGGAATGAAGAAAAGATGCAAATTCTAAAAGTAAATTATAAAGAATTGTTAGAAAAAAGTAGTTTTTGAGGAATCAATTTGGTGACTTAAAAGCTTTTTATAAATTATAAATAAGTAATAGGAAAAGTATATTAGAACATTAAGTATATATTTTATCTTGTAAAGTATACTAGAGGTGTGCATCTAAAGATGCTGCCTGAACCAATTTATGTAATAGCAACAAGCTAGATTTTTAATAAAATATTTATTGACTATATAGGACTACTGCTACAATAACCACTAGGCATAAACATATAGTCATTGCTATAGAAGACTTGATTGGGTTTGTGGAAGTTTGTGCTTTGAAGAAAAAAACTTTAGAAAATCCAATTTCTGTAGAAAGATATTATACTATGACATGGGTATTTTGCAGAATTAATTTCTAATCGAGAAAGAAATTTAAAAATAGTATAATTGCTGAACTTACTATGCGACTCTAGACCAATTATAATTTTTAGCCAGTTACTACTCTAAGGAAAATAGTAAAGCAGAAAGAATGGTTTAGAAACTAACTAGAATTTTGAAAAAAGTTTGTATAAAAAAGCAGAATAAATGGTATGAATATTTGCAAAAGCCAATTTGGGCTATAAATATCATTGTAAATAATCTGGGCTTTTCACTTTTTTGATTAGTTTATAGTTGTAATGCTGTAATACATATAGAATTAATCTTAAAAAGTTATTAGATTATGTTACAAAAATGGAATGAACAACTAACAAATTGTTAGAATTTCAGATAAAACAAATGAAAGTTCTTTTGCAAGAGCTAAAGAAAGCATGTGAGAAAAAGAATAAGGCAAAAGAGAAGTAGAAGAAAATTTATAATAAGCATAACATCAGAAATAAAGAACCTATTGATATAGAAGATCTTGTGCTTGTATATGATTTTACTTTTGATAATTCGCTAAGAAAATTTGATTACTGATGGAATAGGTCCTATGTTGTAAGAAAAATAGGGAACCAGAATTAGTTTTATTTGACTGAGATAAATGAAAGTGAATTGTATAAACCCTTTACTAGAAACAGAGTTAAGAAATTGTAAGAAAGGATAAAAGTTATAAATATCAAACTAATCATAGGTAGCATTGACTTCAAGGATGTAAGTCAAGTAGGGTCTAGCTCCATTATGGTCAAAATCAGTTTTTCAATAGAAGTTTGATTTCCAAATATGTTGTGAGAGAGGTGATAATAAAATCAAAATTAAAACAATAATAATAAAAAAAAATAAGTAAAATATGATAATATATGTTCAAAGAAATAAGTCTCGAGTTCATGTTTTCATGATCATGTATATCATTGATCAGGTCATGGGTAATTGATTGTTTAGGATCTGTTAGGATAATTATGCTAATAATAAGAATCAATCAAGAATCAGTTTAAGTACATGAAAAATGAGCAATTAAATTAAAAGTCAAATACCATATAATTGAATCATTATGTAATTAAAGTATAGTTAAGCATTGTAAAATAAATCGTAATATAATTGATTTAAAGTTAAAAATATGTATACAGTCATTTCTCTCTATAGTTACTCCTTCTATAGTCACAAACTCTATATAATCACAATTTTATTTTTATCAACCTTTTTTATATTAATTATATATTTATATAGGCACAATTGCTTTATAGTTACTATTATATATATATATATATATTTTTTAATATTAAGGTGACCACTTAGGTACCCTAGCACTTTATTGATCCAAACGGGTTGGCCCGGTCAATATGACTGTGCCACATATTACATTTGTATAACGAGAGTACAACTAGCCACACATACAACTTTTGGTTGTCTAATTTAAGTAGTCCGCCCGAAGGTTCTACACTAGATGCCATATCTGCAACCCAGCTAGGGGATTGCCTATTTAAACTCTCTGGCTTCTATCCATGTTCAATGTTCCTCTCAATATACTCTTTCACGAGTAATTCGCTGTGAAAGTACCCTGAGGCTTTAGTCAAACACCTATTGGAGGGCATTTGCCCCTGTGGTAAACCTGGTAGAGTGATACCTGTCCCCCACAGGTATTCACCTACACTTTCGGTAACTTACGCATTCACCGAGGCAAACAACTTGCAGTCAGGGGGTTACCCTGCAACCGCTACCATTACCTACTACTGCCCTTGTAAGATTCACTCCAACCCCGGCACCCACCATCATTTTTCTCCGGTCCTTCACCGGTATATCCCAGACTTCCAATCCAGTTGGCCCAGAAGGGTTGATCTACCCGGCATTAGGTGCCATTATGGTTTTTCTCCCCTTGGTCCCCAATTCCTCAACATGGGTCCTTTTCCTCTGGTACGACTCCGGCGGCCAGGTTGGTAGGCCTTGTCCCCAAGGACAACGTCCGGTTCTCCGGTTTCGGTCCAAATTCCAATTTTTGGTAGCACCGTCGAAGATCAGAGCTACCTCCTTACTCGGGACTTGCCAAATGGGTTTCTGTTTCTCCGGTTCCTTGTATTTGTCTGTGTAATGAGACACAACTTCGCCCGAAAGCTCCCATTCAAGATGGTAACCAAGGACTGCAGGTGATGTACCCAACCGATTGACAAGAAACAGTTACCGGAACACAGGTTTATTTTTTCAAAAGCATTGCCAGTGGGATTTGAACTCAAGACCTGCCACTTGGGGAGTGACAACTTACCAACTTTCCTAAGTCGCCACACCCTTACTATTATATTTTTTTGTCAACCAATTATATAATATCTAAATAAAATTACTCTCTATAAAAAGCACACAATAAATAAAATAAATTAGTAAATTGACTCGATTATATTATACTCCAATAATTGATTAATTTAGGTCAATAATTGAGCAACAATTAATAGGCTCAAGCAACAATAGATCAATCAATGATTGTGACAGATCATAATGAAATCCAGATTAAAATGAAATGATAGTATAAAATCTCGAAAACTAAATTTTTTTGGGGTGCATTTTTTAGGGTTAGGGGTTTAGAGTTAGGGTTAGTTTTAAAAAAAATTATAATAAACAAGTATTAATGTGTTTTATAAAGCTAGTAGGTTAAGTATAGAATGTAGATTTCATTTTAAATTATGATCTGCGACAATAATTGATGATGCTGATTGATCAAATAAGCATTATATTGATTAATTAAAAAATTTTTAATATGGTTTTACCCAGAATATTATTTAATTTCTAATCTAAATAACTAACTAATATTTATATAGCTGAAAATTTTTAATAAAAAATGTTGTGATTATTAAGGGTAGGGTATCTTAGGTCATGTTATACAGTCAGACCTCCCTAAGTGCACGTCGTCAGGACCAGCACTGAAGCGTGCATTTAGGGGGGTTGCAATTAGAGAATAGCCAATAATATCATAGTAAAAACAACGATCACGTGAAACAGTTTAGCCCCTCACTACCGAATGAGCATTTACAGTATTACGAGATCACAAATTAAAAAATAAGTAGCTGCGCAATGTTGTCGCGCGAAACCAGGAACGGGGAAACAATGGTTACAGAGCTAGATACTGTGAAAAGATTTCTATAAGTGTATTTTTAGTAAGTACATTTCAGACATGCACATGATTTAAACATTGTAATTTTCTGATAGTCTATTATAGAAAAGGAATAATATGTCGAATATATTTTTGATCTATTAACAAAATTCATTTCGGCTGAGTTTTTTGAATTACTCAAATTCGGCATAGTACATACTAGCTTTACTACAAGAAATTCAGCACGAGATATACATGTATATTCAGTTAGAACAAAATATTCAATATTCTCAAATGAGCAACACGCACCTTAACATAACGATAATATTCATAGTTATTTTGGGATAGAACTTGTAACGGGCTTTGCAAGATTCAAGATTTAAAGACGTGCGATTTACAAATGACCTTCTACATATAGTAATTCTAACTCAATAAGGGATGTGATAGAATAATAAGAAGCACGAATGCAATTCTACATCAATAGGTGCTAGTTCTAGCCGACTTCAATTCGCGACTCAACAGTTTCATATTACATTGTAACTTATTTATTTTATAGTTTATTTTACAGATATTATAGCTACTAAAAAATCGATATTTATAATACTCAATATCTACGTGGACTATTTCAAATTACCATCTACGCTTAATTTTTTTAAATTCCTTTTACGCAACCGAATCGTACGATTTTTTATTAGCAAAAACAATTAACGGGCTTTGCAAGATTCAAGATTTAAAGACGTACGATTTACAAATGACCTTCTACATATAGTATTTCTAACTCAATAAGGGATGTGATAGAATCATGAAAAGCACGAATGCAATTCTACATCAATAAATGCTAGTTCAAATCTAGCCGACTTCAATTCGCGACTCAATATTTTCATATTAAATTACACTAACTTATTTATTTTAAAGTTTATTATATAG
>QKWP01000402.1:45344-67678 GCA_003550325.1 Gigaspora rosea | reverse complement strand
TTTTTTTTTTTTTTTTAGGGAGCGTCTTTTTTTTTTGATAGCCCAAAAAAGTAGTATCATGTGACCATAATGCTGCATTCTGATTGGGTTAAATTAAAAACATATAAGGTGAATAGGGGTAATTTGGCGATATTAACATAACTAATATAAAACTTTTTTATTTTAATATTAAAAAATTTTTTATTTTTTGTATTGAACTTCATATATGATTTAGAATTATTTTTATATAAAATTAGTAATATAACATCCTGTTTTAAAGTGGCATTAAATGGATTATACATTGTATCAAAATGCTTAAATTTTAGAGAGGTAGGGTAATTTGGCGAATTGTGGTATCTTGTATGATCCTGTGGTCAGAATTGAATAATTTTATACCATTCGATTCATCTCGATGAGATGAATCGAATAATATAAAGTTTATCCGATTCTGATCACTGGATCACAAAATATTGTCGATTATATGTTGCACAAAAATGATCTGTGAGGGGAATTGTGACAAAGTGTAAACATGGTAAATAATCGAAATATTTTGTGCCCCAGTAATCAGAACCAGGCAAGCTTGGTACCATTAATTCATCTCATCGAGATGAATTGAATGGTATAAGAATTATTCGATTCTGATCATTAGATCATGAGATATCAAAATTTGCCAAATTACCCTTATTCGCCAAATTACCCCTATTCACCTTATGTTCACATTTTTACAATTTACTAATAAATTGTCAATTTTTAAAAGCCTACTACTTTACCAGTTTAGCATTAAATTGAAATCTAAACCACAAGTTTTATTTTTTAGATCATAAAGAACAAAACTTGTGGATTAATTTTACATTTTATAAATTTTTGAAAGAGGAGTAGTATTTTTGTAAAGCTATTTTTTATGGAGATTTAAAGCTGCTAGCACCATATCTGATTACAAAAATTTTTTTCAAATCAATCATCAATTAACAATTTTTTTGCCAAATAAATTAAATTATTTTTATTATACTATTTTACTTTTTATACTAATTATAAGTATAACTTTCTAATATATCTTTAATTCTTGTAGATTACTGTTAACATACTATTATTTAGCTGACAACTATTTACATAATAATCATTTTCGCAACAATTACAAGCTTTCTGATAATATCCTTTCTGTATTCCCTGACAACCCTCTTTTCTCCTGACAACTCTTCCTTCCTCTGATAACCCTTCTTTTCTCTGACAACCCTTCTTTTTTCTGACAACCTTTCTTTTTTCAGACAACCTTCTATTTACTGACAACCTTTCTTTTATTGACAAAATTCCCTTTTTGACAACCTTTCCTTCTCTAACAATCTCTCTTTTCCTGAAACCTTTTCATTTCTAACATCACTACTTCTGCTTTTCTAATACAAATACTTTTTTGCTATCACTTTATAAAAACCTTTACCTATAGCTATTCTTAACATATTAGTTATTTTGCAGCATATTTAATTATAAAATAAAAAATAAATTAAATTATTATTAAAAAAACAGGTAAATAAAAAAAAACTGAATTAATTAAATTTCACTGGCCAACCAAATTGTAAAATCACATGTAAAGATTGTAACTCAACAACTTATGTCATACTTACTATAGGACCCGGACATCTTATAACTAAATTTTGGCCAATTTGGCATAATTTGTTGAAAATGACAAAATCTATTTACTTAAATAACTTCTGATCCAGTGATCAGAATTGAATAAACCTTTTTTGTTAGATGCGTCTCATTGTAAGCTTTATTTTTAAAAAAATTTCATCCAAATTGGACCACTAGATGCCAAGATAATTGCCAAAAACTGTTTTTTGCTTCTTAAATTTTGGAGATTTTTGCTGAAATGCATAATGTATGACCTCTGTACTATATGTCTGGGGTCCTCTTACTATAGTAAATTTTGATATACAAACTTTATATTATGTGATCTTAAAATTTTGATTGACTGGCAAAATATTTGTATAGCATATATTTTTAAATTATAATATTAAAAATTTTTTTAATTTATTTTTGCGGATTACTATATAACATAAGTATACTGTATACTTATATACCTGGGTATAAATCAAGCAAAAATATGGTAATAAGAATTTCTTAAAAATCAATTTTTAATAAAACCCCTATATAGTCACTTTTTATATTTGTAATATAATTGTGGCTATATAGAGGTAACTTTTATTTTAGCTACACCTCTTTATAATCACAGTTTTTTGTATCCTGAAGGTATGATTATTTAAAATAGTCACTTCATCGACACTACATTTCAACAACAATTATTTACTGACAAGTTTATTTTTACTGACAATTCGTTTCACCAAAGCCTATTTCACTTAATTCTAATTCTACCCTGACCCTAATGATAATAACCAGAATTACTTTGTCAATGAAATGGGCTTTGGTAAAATAAACTGTTGGTAAAATGAACTTGTCAGTGAATACCTAATTGTTGGTGAAATGTGGTGTCGATGAAGTGATTTGTCAATGAAATGATTGCTACCTATTTAAAAAACAGATTTCTTAAAAGTACTATACAGTTATAATCATTCGTTAAAGACTTGTACAAGAAGAGATTTTTTCATTCAGTTGTGACAAAACCAATTCGTCATTAATAAACTTAATTTAATTGACTTAATTTCAATAACTACATGATATAAAATTTTTCTTTAGAGCTTAATCCAAATTGGATAATATTCCTTCAAGAGTTATAAGTGTGCGAGAAGTTTTACACACACAATTAGTGTCACAAATAGGTAATATAAATCGATACAAATGTAAAAAATAAAATTGCCTTGCAGAAGTAGCTGTTATCCCAATAATCACGTTTGCAATAATTAATGTAGCTAGAATAAATGTAAAAAGTAAAATTGGTTCGATAATCATAATTAATATAGCTAGAATAAATGAAAAAGTAAAATTGGCTCGGTAATCATAATTAATGTAGCTAGAATAAATGTAAAAAGTAAAATTAGCTCGATAATTATAATTAATGTAGCTAGAATAAATAATTAGAATATATGTTCTGCATCAATTAAAAATTTTGTTAATTCTTAATTAACATGATTGAAGAATAACCTAGATCAATTTTTAATACATTTAGATATCAAATTTATTGTATTTATTTAATAAAATTCAAGTTAATTATAATCACGAAGTTAAACAATCGTCTTTTTGTTCATAAAAATAAATTAGTAAAACCTTCATATCGATAAGTCATAATGATATTAACAAAATAATGACTTCAATCCTTTACATTCAAAAGATTTCCAGTTTTTCTGCTAAAAATTTATTATTTATTTTTATAAGCAATAATTTTCTTTAACTTATTATATAATCTTTAATGTTTATTCATGAAAAAGTTCATTAAATTATTACGTTCGTTAAATAATTTTTATAAAATATTTTCTTTGCATAAATAAATTATTAAATTCGTTAAGTAGTTCTATAAACTCTTTTTTTCATAAATAAAATATTTTAAGTTAGTTCGAAATTCTTTTTGAGTAAATTTAAAATTTCGATTCAAATAAGTGAATTTAGATTCAACTTATATTGATTCTAAATCTATCAAGATTCTATTCTGACGTACGTACGTACAACATATAGGTATCAGGTATATAGTTTTATATAAAAATGTTCAGGTTACATCTAAGATTCAAGATGGTCATTTCTCCGACAGGCCAATAATAATATATACCCACATCTAATAAAAATGCTAGTCCTAACCTTATGTGATAACAGGTAAATGGCCTGTCGGTGAAGTGACCATCGGGAAAGTGAGCAACAACGCTATTTTCATTCTATTTTCATGCTATTTGGATTAAATTTTTCATATTGGATTTATGTCGTGTAGTATTAGAAAGAGATAGTGTCAATTTAAATTTCACTGAATGGTTTAAGTTTATATTGTATTTAAATATTTTTTTATTTTTCTTATTCATTAATTTTTTACCTATCCTTAATCCAATCATCTATTTCCATTTAAATAAACTTCTCTTATTATATCTGTATATAATCATTTGAGTTGGTGGCATAGGCATATATACATATACAATTTTCCTTTTTATTGATCGTTGTAACTCGCTCTCCCGAACAAAATATTAACAGCGTCAAAATGTTAAATTACAATAGCTTATTTGTAAATCCGCCAGAAAAAATCGGCAGTTCATTAGATATTATTCAAGTAACCAACATTGATACTAAATTGTATTTAGAAGATAACAAATTTCAAGATTTATCACAGGATTTTATCAATGAAATTATTAAAGAAATGTGTAATATATATAATGAAAATTTTGGATTAGAATGCAAACATCCTGGTTTAATTTTTGACATATTAGAGCAATTTTTAATAAAAAAGAAGCAAAATCCGATTAATATTATTAATTTTTGCTTAAATGATCAAACCAATCCTATGGTTCAAATTATTCTTGCAGGTTGTTATTATTTTGGTAAATGGATTGAAAAAGATGAACATAAGGCACTTATTTATTATCAAAATCTGCAGAAATGGGAAGTCCCTTGGATTTTTTAAAATTGGAGGATGTTATTTTAATGGAATTGGAGTTGAAAAAGATGAATATAAGGCATTTATTTATGTTCAAAAATCAGCAGAGATGGGTGACGCTAGTGGATTAGCTTGTGCTGGATATTGTTATCATAATGGAATTGGTGTTGAAAAGGATGAACATAAAGCATTCATTTATTATCAAAAAGCTGCAAAGATGGGAAACGTTTTTGGAATATAATATCGGATATTGTTATCAATATGGAATTGAAGTTGAAAAGAATGAAAATAAAGCATTCATTTATTATCGAAAATCAGCAGAGATGAAATACGCTGGTGGAATGTCAAGTGCTGCAGAATGTTATAGAAATGGAATTGGTGTAATAAGAGATCTAGATAAAGCCAAGTACTGGTATCAACGGTAAATTTTTAAATTAAATCCTAAATTTGAGCGAGTATTGTAAATCGTAAGATCAGGTGTAATTGAAATTAAAAAACATATTAGTTTAAATTCAGAATTAGAGTTATAATAGGGTTTTGCCAAAAAGTTGACCTAAAAATTTTTTAAAAAAGTAATTCACAAGTGAAATTTTGAATTAAGAAAAATCATTACACCTGATCTTGGCATTCGATTGGTACTTTCCAGGCAGGGTCGGCAATGGAGCAGTAAATGGAGCCTGGAGCTTCGAATAGGACCAATGGATACTAGTTTTTTTCAGCTCATTCGCATAACCATCGAACTCCATTGCCCCTTGTTTCCAGGGTAACAATACTGTAATTACATTCATTATATATCGATATTATATATTTATACATTTAAATTACCGATTATAGGAGTAGAGACAAAGATTTAACATTAGATATTAACTATCATATTTAAGTTATTATAAACTATATCTGATATTGTAATTAATTTATTTACAACCTAACATTGATAGAATTTTATAATTAATAAATATTAGTTAATAATGAATGGATACATAACTTTGAATTGAAGATGATTTGAAAAAAAATATTTATCGAAAACAAATATCAGATATCTTGGATTTCTTTTGATGAATTTAAAAATATTGAAATGATAGGTAGAGGTGGTTTTGCTACTGTATACCGTGCTGTATGGTTTGATGCAAGCCATTACTTCAACAGACATGTTGCACTTAAATTATTTCATGAATTAAATCATTATCATAAAGAATTCATAAGATAGGTAATCTTATAAATTATTTTATTAATTATATCATTCATGAGTTATATTAAAATTAATAATTCAAATATATATTTCCTTTAATAAGTTAAAAGCGTATTGTGATATCGGTCTTAAAGATCCAGATGTTTTGGCGTATCAAAAGATAAAGATTCTAAAGATTATTTTCTTACTATGGAATATGCTTTCGAAGGTTGCCTGCGAAAAACCTACATGCCATAGCACAGATGGATTGGAGAGATAAATTAAATCTATTACAATGTATTGCATATGATCTTCTGATAATTCATTCCCATGATTTCATTCATCGTGATTTACATAGTGGAAATATTTTGTTAAATAGTTTAAAAAGTGCATATATCGCAGATTTAGGTCTTTCGATAACGGCTAATATTGCTTCAAAATCGAATTCGGATGGAGTTTATGGAATTTTGCCATATATTGCTCCTGAAGTCTTGAACAAACATCCATATACTAAAGAATCTGATATTTATTCATTTGGTATAATCATGTGGGAAATTTTATGCGGTATACCTGTTCCTTTTGACCAGAAATCAGAATTACAATTCTAATTACAGTTATGCTATGGCCTACGACCACTATTCATGAAAATACAGCAATATGCTATGCGGATTTAATGAAGAAATGTTGGAACATGGATCCAAAAAAGCGACCAACAGCAAAAGAAATTTATGATACTTTTGCAGAATGGCTGAATAATGAAACTATTTTATTAGAATTATCTGAATCTGATAAAAAATTACAAAATATAAAACATAAAGATATGCAAATAGATATTGAATCAGATTATAGAAGTAGATTTATTTCATTTAATAGTAGTTATAAATATCAAGGTAATTATAAGTTTGGTTTATTTATTAATTTATATTACTCTATATCTGCATTGCTTGATTATCTTTTTTTTATAGGTAGTAAATTACGTGAATTAGAAATATCGGAAACTTGCATTAATAAAAAAATGATGATTGATGCTTGAGTTAGTGTTCCGATTCTAAGAAATCGGACTTAGCTCTGATGCGGATTAAATCCGAATTTAATAGAATCCAGATGGCCTGTCAAAGATAGGATTGGAACACTAGCCTGAGTTATCACTTTTTATCTTTCATATGGTTCCAAAAAAAAAAAGGTTATCTAATTACTTAAAACCTTAGCACCAGAAGTTTTAACATCGTCTCCAGCCATTCTTTCTCTTACCAATTTTATCGCCATATTTAGCTACGCAATTATCATACAATAACCATATGAGAAAACAGCACTGCTTACTAGTGTTTCGATCTGTAATCCGAATGGATCTCCGTATCCGTTAATTTTAACCGGATAGATCCGTAATATTTACGGATTAAGGATAAGGATTATCCGGATCATAATCCACACTCCCTTTGGTAAATGTGAATGTAACGATTGTTTATTACAGCTGATTTGAAAATTAGTGGGCACATGATGAATTTTGTGATGACTATCCAAATTTCGATAATTATTCTTCGATAATATAAAATTATACAGTATTAATTATTGAAATTTGCAGATGATCCATAAAATTCATCACGTGTCCCACTAATTTTCAATTAGAGTGTCCAGGATTATGCGATGCTATGCTATGCGCATAATTGACCATTTTTTCGCATTTCGCATAATTAAGAAAAAAAGCATTCAGGACACGTGCCTCAAATGTGATTGGTAGATACGATAGCTAATGCGGGAAAGAATTCCGAAAAGTTCCGATGTAGAAAATGAACGAACTGAAAATACGAGCAAGGTCGAGGCAATTTTTTTTGTCAATATCGAATAATTCCGAGAATAGTATATGTAGCATAACACTATAAAGATCGCATAATCTATTTAAATATTTTGCATAATCTTAAATTTATTTCGCATTCATCACATAATTGACCTCGGTCAAATCGCATAATTTACCTCATCGCATCGCATAATCCTGGACACCCTATTTTCAATAACTTAAACAACTCCCTTAAAATCGTGAAACGTGAATTTGCCAACTTTGCTTTTGTTTGATTACCTAATACTTACAAACCATTTTGGGCTAAAAAAAAGTCAATCAAATGTTTCAAGAATTTGAAAGGGTTTTGTATGTGCAAGAATAAGTGCAAGTGCAGAAGAAGAACAAGAACAATTGTTCCACAGTAGATAAAAAGGAAAACATGGGATCAATAAAAATAGCAAATATATTAGCAAATAGAATTTTTGTCACCAGGTTATCTGATAATCACTAATGTTCTCAGCGATTCTTGTAGCTCGTAGTTTTTTGATCTACCAACCAATAAAACCATGGTTATACCCAAAATGTGATCAGTGTACTAAAACTAATATAGCAATAAAGTAAATAATCAAGACAACCCGTGATCAAAATGTTAAGGCTAATATAGCGATGAGCAAATTATGATCAAGAATGTCATCAAGTAATGTGTGTCGATCGATTTGTAACAACGGTAAATTTTCGAACAGAATCGCACGCTAGTGAACCATACTTATTTGGAAGCACACCAGCATAAAATAAACTATTCAAATTTGGTATATTTCAAATAAAGATTAGCATTTGTAGCCAAATTCGTAATGTAATGAGTAAAGTGATAGCTCATATAGAATCCGGATTCAATAATTGAATTCGGATTTATCCAGATTCGGACTATCATCCGGATACACAAAGTAGGATCCGAATTTAATCCGGATGGCCCTTGAATAATAGGATCGAAACACTATTGCTTACATATTCTTTATCAATGTTAAATGAGGACATCGAGAGATATACAATATAAATAAATAACAGTCGTAAATGTTTATTCTTTTTAATATCAATTTCGAATCTAAATCCCGACATACAAAATCAAAATGGATTATAATTTGATATGCAAAGTCAAAGAATATTCTTTGTAATTGTGATATCAAATGAATATTAGAGAAAGCTTTATGTATTGTTGCATTAATTAAAAGTTTATTTAAATTTACGTAAATTATAAATATGAATGCTAACAACTTTCGGTATTATGCATAGTTAATATGACTCTTAAAAGTTTAACTTTTACAGGTGAATCTTTTTGATAAATAGGGTTTATATTTTTTTTTATGTATCTTATAGAAAAATTCATGTACTACTAACTATAAATTCCATTTTGCTATCATTCGTTTATTCTTGCATGTTGAATTCAGCTTTCTTCCTTTTTGAAAACCAGAATATAACTTTTACAAGAATTAGGTACTAGTACGTATGTACGTCCGTACATACCCTTTGGGGTGGCAATCAATGAATCGACAATCACTTCACCGACATAACATTTTACCGACAATTATTCACCGACAAGTTCATTTTACCGACAGTTTATTTCACCGAAGCTCATTTCACCGACAAAGTAATTCTGGTCATTGTCGTTAGGGTCAGGGTAGAATTAGGTAGAATTAGGGCTAAATTTAGTGTGCTTTTTGAAAAAAAACTTGTCGGTGAAATGAACTTCGGTGAAACAAACTGTCGGTAAAATGAACTTGTCGGTGAGTATTTGTCGGTAAAATGTTATGTCGGTGAAGTTATTGTCGGCGAAATAATACGAACCCACAATTTTGCATACTGTTGTCGCCGGAAATCGTTACGCAAGAATTGCCCTCATATGACAACGAAAACGTGATAGAGACCCCGATCCGATGCTCATAAGAAATCATAAAAGAACATGCCCTTGAGAAGTCAACCATATGATAAGCCTCGATAAATGGACTTCTACAAAAGGAAATAATGATTAGTGTGCAATCAGGATGATGCATAAACCGGTTGAATTTGAGGTTTTGTCAATTGTCAGAATAGTCTTCACGAATTTAGCAACATTAATCGTGGGCTATAATGAAATCGATTGTCAACGTGATAGATTTAAATCAAAAAGTTCGATCTTTTTTTGTTCCCCCATGTACATTGTTGTAAATATTGTTCATTCTAAACTTCATGAGAAAAGGAAGGGAATTAATGAATTAATTAATAAAGGAGTAGAGTAGAATTGCCCTGTAATAAAAGATAAACCGATTTTGGTTTTGTTAATAACCTGTCATTGTGATCCCACCTTGCCAAATAGTACCACCTCTACTTGTTGGGTATATCGTGTGGTGTGGTTGTTTTGTGGTGATGATTGTCTGTCCAGTGCTACCACCCAGATTTTTCCCCTTCGAAATACGCACTAATCTTGTAAATTTTTTAGCATGAATTCTAATATGGTAAGATATAATATAGTAAGATTATCATGCAATTTCCGACCCACATTAATAACATAACTAATGATTGCGGGATTCGGAATTGCTATAATTCCTAAAGCTGGAATCACATGCTAGTTTTTTTTTAAATATTAAAGGTGAGGCCTTGACATGCTAAAAATTTAAGAAATATGATAGGAAATTAAATATTGAAATCATTTTAATAGTAGATAATATAAAATAGTTTAGGCACTTGATTTTTGACACAATTATTTCAAAACTGGCATTTAAAATCAGTTTGGTTTAACACCAATAAAAGATTAATTTATTAAAATTTTCTTTAGGCGATTTCAAATAATTAAAATAATTTTTTTTTTAAAAAAAAAAAAAAAAAANAAAAAAAAAAAAAAAAAAAAAAAAAAAATTGAATATAAATTATAAAAATAATTTTAAATTTTTATAAATAGAAAATAAATTAAGCATGTAATTTAGACGTGCCTGTCTATTAGTAATATTCTAATTTAATATCAAACTGTTCTACATATATTTCAAAATGAAAAAATAAATATAATATATATTAAATCACAAATTAGGTATTCAGAATCTAGAAATTCATTCAATTTTTGACCGATATCCCTAATATTAAAAAGATTGAAGAAATAATATCTTGATGATTATTATTGACCAGTTTTAATACCTAGTTTAATTATTGTTGTCCAGAGCGAAGCAATGAACACACATGCTTTAAAATATTGGTAATTAATGTCAGTATCTAGTGCTTTTTAAATATTTTTGACTAAATGTGTAAGTCGATTGTAATGTATAAGTCTATTTGTAGAAGAACGTATATATTTTATTTGTCGTTCTAAAATGACCTGTTAAGACATTACAAATTATGAAGTATTTTTATTTTACTTACAAAAGAAATCCAATAATCTTTAATTTATTTTAGTTCTTATTCTAAAGAAATGATTAAGACACAAATTTAAATATGAAATGCACCTTTTAGAAAAATTGAATCATATTCAGATACAAGTTTCGACAATTCTCGATTTTATTATTAAGAAGGATATTACTATATAAAAATCTATTATATTGGTAATAAAATTCTTGCACTTAAGCTTTGTCCTTGATAAATTTTAATTAGTATTATGGAAACAAGAATAGATTGAAAGCGGTTCATGAAAAGGAGAGTGATGTACCGTAACTGCCGTATACATGACCCTTCCAGATATCAAACCTCCTATGTACTAAACCCGGGTGTGAATCTCAAAGTTTACAATAACCAAATGCGGGTTTTTTAAATATCTAGGCTGCCCACTATGAAAAATATTCATGCATTTTAAATTTTTCCTTCTAATGGAATATTAGGTTTTAATTTTGGTGGGGTGTAAGAGACCCGGGTCTTTCATACAGCAGTTTTACGGTATTATAATTTTTAAAGCTCTGATTTATTATTATTTCCGTCTTAATATATTTTTATTCTTTTTTTTTCTTTATTTTTTTTTCTTCTTTTCCGAAGCGTAGCGAGGTCCTTATTGTTCGAGCAAACTCGAACGCAAGTTCATGCAATGTTAGTCCGAAAAAGCCAATGACATTACACATATGCATTCTACGTCGTCGTTGGTGACTGCCAGAGTTGGCGCCGAAATCTTTTTTGCCAAATCCGAATGTTTTGAGATAGCCTCCGAAACCTTATCCGAAACTCGAAACCTAACCTGAAACCCGAAACCTCATCCAAAACCCGAAACCTCATCCGAAACCCGAAAACCTCACTTGAAAACCAAAAATTAAGCCAAACTTCCGTATACATTGGTTGCATTGATGTATTATATATCTCTTTCAACTATACATCAAATGCACTGATGTATGCTATATATCTCTTCAAAATACATCAATTGTACTGATGAACTGTATGTTATATATCTCCTTAAAGAATTCAATAAAGTTTTAATATCCAGCGCTATTTGGGCTGGAATGCATCCAACAATTATATTGCATGCGTACAGTTCTTTTGTTATTATGATTCACAAGATAATATGAAAGACATTATTTCAGAGTTTATATTCTGACAATCAAGGTTGTTTTTGCAATCATCAGTTTTTTTTCACTTACTACGTAAAAATTGGATGCAATATTAAGTAATAATAAGTAATAGTACATCCATATCTACTAATGATCGAATTGATAAGTTACCACAAAATCAAATAAATTGTCAGCATCAATAGGCAACAAAAGCTCATCGATTCGTTCATTGGCAATTTTTCTATTATCCTAGAATTTTGAAATCAGTTGTAATGACGGTATGATATTAAAAATAAAGTTGACCAGCATTAAAAAGAGGCCGAAGAAGCGAGACAGAAACAAATTGCCAAAAACATAATTAAAATTATAATTTTAAAAGCTTCCATATTATATTTTTTAATTTCGGATTATAATTTGAGTTTCGGATTTAGTTTCGGGGTTTCGGGTTCCGGAGTTTCGATTTTTTGAAAAAATCCGAAACTAGTTTCGGGTAGGTTTCGTTTCTTTGGTGACTGCTAGAATGTTTAATTTACACGCGTAACATTGTCCTACTTTCAGGTTACATCTAAGATTCAAGATGGTCATTTCTCCGACAGGCCATTTATCTGACATCACACAACGCAATAATAATATATACTTGCATCTAATAAAAGTACTAATCCTAACTCTATGTGATGCCAGGTAAATGGCCTGTCGGCGAAGTGACCATCGAGAAAATGATAACAACGCTGTTTTCATACTATTTTCATACTATTTGTACTGTACTAAATTTTCGATTTTAATTGGGTTTAGGTCGTGTAGCATTAGATGGAGATAGTATCAATTTAAATTCTCACTGAATGTTTTAATTTTTATATTGTAGTTATATTTTTTATGTTGCTTATTCGTCTTACCTATTCGTTAATTCAATTGTTATAAATTGATTCAGTCATCTCTTTCTATTTAATAAACTTCCCTTGTTATTCATCAGAGTTCGTGATATATAGATATATACATGTATAATTTTGTTCGTATTATTTTTCAGATCATCCTACTTTTTAGTGATCGTTGTAATTCGTTCTCCTGAACCAAATAGTAACAGCAACAAAATGTTAAATTACAATAACTTAATTGTAAATCAGCCAGAAAAAGTTGTCAATTCTTTAGATGTTACTCAAGTAGCCACTATTGATACACAATTGTATTTAGAAGATAACAAGCCTCAAGATTTATCACAGGAGTTCCTTAGTGACATTATTAAAAAATGTGCCATCTGTATAATGAAAAAAAATTGAAATATAAAAATCCAAGATTTATTCTTGATATATTAGAACAATTTTTAATAAAGAAGGAGCAAAATCCAATTGATATTATTAATTTTTGTTTAAATGATCAAGTCAATCCTATGATTAAAAATATTCTTGCAAATTGTTATCGTGTTGGTAAATGGGTTGAAAAAGATGAACATAAGGCATTCATTTATTATCAAAAATCTGCAGAGATGGGGAGCGCTCTTGGATTTTATGAAATTGGAGTCTGTTATTGTTATGGAATTGGAATTGAAAAAGATGAAGATAAGGCATTTATTTATATTCAAAAATCAGCAGAGATGGATGACGCTAATGGAATAGCTTGTGTTGGATGTTGTTACAATATGTAGTTAAAGTTGAAAAAGACGAACATAAAGCCTTCATATATTATCAGAAATCTGCACAGATGGAGCGCATTCATGGAGTATATAAACTCGGATATTGTTATCAATATTGAAAAGGATGAAAATAAAGCATTCATTTATTATCGAAAATCAGCAGAGATGGGGCACTCTGGTGGAATATCAGGAGTGGCGGAATGTTATCGAAGTGGAATTGGTGTAATAAGAGATCTAAATAAAGCCAAATACTGGTATCAAAAGTAAATTTTAAATTGAATTTAACCCTGAGCAGAAGTATTGTAAATCGTAAGATCAGGTGTAATTGAAACCAAAAACATATTTGTTTAAGGTCAGAGTTAGAGTTATAATAGGGTTTGGGCAAGAAAATGACCTTAAAATTTTTTAAAAAGTGATTTCGTAAATGAATTAAGGAAATTCATTATACCTAAACTTGGTACTCTCCAGGAAGGGTTGGCAATGAAGCTGCGAATGGAGTCAATGGAGCCAATGGACTGGGGGTGCACGACCGTGCAGGTGCACGGAATTTTTAAACCCTATAAATTATATGCGTATTATACGTATTTCACATATTAGGGGGCATCCAGAAATAACGTTATACAGGGGGGGAGGGGTCTGACAAAATATAACGTTTTTTCCCTTAATTAGGGGGGGGGGTCAAAAAAATATAACGCAATTTTTTTAGAAAAAATTGTCTAAAAACGATCCAGCAGACCAAATTTAATGATTTTGGTACCATTCGATTCGTCTCGGTGAGAGGAGTCGAATGGTACCAATTTCATTTCATTTGGATTACTGGATCAAAAGTTATTGGCCAAATACTATTGGTTATATATTTTCTTATAAAATTACTATATAACCAGTAGTATTTTGTGAATATCTTTCGATCCAGTGATCCAAATAACATAGTTTTGGTATCATTGGATTCGTCTCACTGAGACGAATCGAATGGTACCTAAATTATCTAAATTGGATCACTGTATCAAAGTTTTTGTAAAATTTTATATATAAATATATGGATTTTGAAAAATTTTTTTATATAGTCTGGGGGGTCAAGTACTACTATGTGGGGGTACATAACGTTATTTATGGATGCCCCCTTAGTCATATGATTTGTCACATCCAAAATTTTATCATATGATTTTTATAAATTACACGAATTGACAAATTTACATTTTTGAAAATTTCATTTGACACCTTAGTTTTAACACACAATTCTTCTTAAGACAAACCCATAGCTATAGTTTTTATGAACCAGAAAATATAAAAAATATAAAAAATAAACAATTCTGTGTAAAGTAATATGGCTTCAAAAGTATGCAATTATTTTGCTTTTTTTGCTCAATCTTTTTCTAGTTTGCAAATACCTAGTATAAAAAGTAGATTGTTAGATGTGCCAAAGTGAGAGCTTTCGCCAAAATGCATTTGTGAAGGACTGGTACATTATGAAAGTAATGATGAAAATTGGGAAAAACTGTTTCATGAATAGGTAGATTATATTAGGGGAGGGCCATTTATAAGCTAAAATCTTGCTACTAAGCGGCTACCCCTCCCTCTCTGCCTGATTATAAATACTGCAATTTGATTGGCTAAAATTTTTTAAAATTTTAAAAAATTTTTAAATTTAATATTAAATAAAATTTGAACCAATGATCGGTTTTGGATGATTTTACCACCAAAATGTTCATCTCAATAAGAGGATTCCAATGAGCCTAAAATCGTCAAAATCTAATCACTTGATCCCAAGTTCATTATAAATTTGTATTGCTTTAATTATTGTATATATTAAAAATTATTATTAAAGATCTTATAAACTTTAACATTGAATAACTTGTGAACCAGTGATCCGTTTAGATGATTTTACTACCAAAATGCTCTCTCAGTAAGACAATTCTAATGAATCTAAAATCGTTAAATTCTGATCATGGGATCCCAAGATTGTTATAGATTTGTGTTATTTTTAATTGATATAATATATTTTATATTAAAATAATACAAATCTATAATGATCATGGGATTCCATAATCAGAATTTAACAATTTTAGATTCATTAGCATCTTCTCACTAAGATAAGCACTTTGGTAGTAAAATCATCTAAAACAGATCACTGGTTCACAAGTTATTCAATATTAAAGTTTAAAAGATTTTTAATAATAATTTTAATTATATACAAAACTAATATAATTAAAGCAATACAAATTTATAACGATCTTGGGATCCAGTAATTGGATTTTGATGATTTTAGGCTCGTTGGAATTGACTCATTGAGACAAACGTTTTGGTAGTAAAATCATCCAAAAAGTATCATTGGTTCAAATTTTATTTAATTTTAAGTTTAAAAATTTTTTAAAATTTTAAAAAATTTAAAAAATTTTAGCCAATCAAAAGTTATCTACTATTAGGTCCTGATAATTTTCAGATCCCCTACACTACTCTAAAAAATCAGATTATAAATGGTGCTCCCCTTAATTTAATAGTTTTTTTTATATAATTTGCACTTTTTTGCCTTCAATTTCAAAATGCTTTTGCTAATATAAATCATATGGGCTTGGTGCTGCAAAAAGGGAGTAAATTGACAAAACAAAAGATCTTCAGAAAATCAATTTTTATGTTCATATGGGCCAATTCAAAGAATTGCTGATATCTTTTGATCTACTGGTCCATTTTGAATAATTTAGCTATCAAAATGTTCATCTCGATGAGACGAATATTTTGATAGTTAAATTATTCAAAACGGACTAGTAGATTAAGAGATATCAGCAATTCTTTGAATTAGTCAATATGTATAAATTATAAGAAAATTCCAACTTTAAAGTGCTATACTACAAAATTTTATTAATATAACTGCTTTTGTGTTTTAAGTAAAAAATGTTCCAAATCTTATTTTAAATTGATTTATATAAAAAAATTTTTTTTGAAAAATTGTCAATTTACCCCCTTTTTGTAGCACCAAGCCCATATGTTATTTTATTATAGATTAATATTTATATTATATCTTTTCACCTATTTATAATTTCTTTTGTAAATGTAAATCCTTTAAGGCAGCTTTTTGGGCTGGTTTAGTTAGTTTTTTCTTTCTTTGTTTTGGCTGATTTGCTTGTAGATTTTTTTTAGTTCTGGTCTTCGTGGGTAAACTTGGCTTCCTCCTTAGAGATTTTTGTTAACTGGTTTAAAAATGGATCTCAGGTCTGTTGAGAATGCATAAAGAATTATGATAAATGAAATCAAAGTAAAAAATTTTTTATATTTATATTTATTTATATATTTTTCGTTTTTGACAAGATATGAAAAATAATCAGAAATAAATAAATACTTTTATTTGAATCTTTGGGATATCATATCAACTATTTAATCAAAACTACTATGTAATTTTATCATAGTACAGATTTTTATATTATATAAATAAGGCTATTGCTATTACATTATCACTTAAACCATTTAGAGAGCAAATTTGCCTGCTAAAATCTTAATTTTTTGATTTTTAAGCGATTGTACCAGATTTTCCTAAGCATGGCTACCCCTTTTATAAGCTAGAATTAAAGTATACCATTTTGCAGATCAACTTGTAATTTTATATCATGTGGTAGTAGTATATTACAAGGAATATGTGTGCTAGTAGTACAGCAATTATCTATTAATCACTATTAATTTACTATTAAAAAAATTGAAAAAAATCGAAAAAAAAATTATTATGAATAAGTCCCCACATTTCATACGATGATATTTTATCTATGTTTGTAATATTATAGCTAAATTATCAGAGCAATTAAGAAGCTTTGACCCAATAAACATTTCATAACAAAAATACAAAATATTTTGTGAAATTTTGCTTGCGATTTTTGCTTGTATCACATGGTATGTTCAATGATGTACTATTGATTGTCACATGCATTGTGTTCTCAGGAGTTATTCTAGTCAATTTTGGTTAGTCTTTCAACAAAAAAAAAATTTACCATACGTTTACTTTTCTTCTAATTATTTTAGCAGGCAAATTTGCCCGCTTAACTCAGACGGTTTAAGGGATACAATAAGACCTACTTCTGTACTTTAAAATATATTAAATGATTATATAGATGTGCAATTGCCTTAAAATTTTTACTAGTTATTTACATAAAGTCAAAGAATAGAATAAAGCTACATTTTATTTTTTTATTAATATATAGGTTTTGAACATTTACTTTAAAGAATGCTTAAAAATTCATTAATTAGAACAAAAAAAATTATTCTAAACATATAAGTCAAAACTTAATTAGAACTTTAATAAAAAATAAAATGTAGTTACTTTGAAACAGTTCTGATGAACAGTTTTTAATTAAAAAAAATTGAAAAATAAGTGTAAAAATTTGTGCTTTTCTTTATAATTAAGTAAAGTAAAATTACATTCGATTAATTATTTTAATTTTTTGATAAAAATCTAATCATAAAAAAATGATTAATTCGTAATTCGTGAGTAAGGAAAAGGATTTAATTGGTGATCGGCGGGGTGCATATTATAATCAAAACAATTAATACCCATAATCTGGAGCTGTTTTTTAATTTTCTCGATTTCTGCAAAGCTAACATCTTTTGTGTTTTTATAAAAATTATAAAGCCAGTTTTTCTCTTCCTAAAAGTGGTGAATTCATCAAAATTGACCCAATGGGCCGTGAGATATTATCATTTTATCTTCACGATCATATGAAATTTTCTTTGCAGATCTGTAAAGAAATTTCATATGATCGTGAAGATAAAATGATAATATCTCATGGCCCATTGAGTCAATTTTAATGAATTCACCACTTTTAGGAAGAGAAAAATTGGCTTTATAATTTTTATAGAAACACAAAAGATGTTAGCTTTGCAGAAATCGAGAAAATTAAAAAACGGCTCCAGATTATGGGTATTAATTGTTTTGATTATAATATGCACTCCACTGATCACTAATCAAATCCTTTCCCTTACTCACGGATTACAAATTAATATAACTAACATAGTTTTGATTAAATAGTTAATATGACACTCCAATAAATCTACCAAAGAATAGAACTCGAAATTTAGTTTAATTTTTTAAAACCAAATTTTTTGTCTTTGACTAAAAATTATTTCTGCAGTTATTTTTTGTTAAATGCTTCTTCCCTTTATTCTACTTCTACAAGATATAAAAAATAATTAGAATAAATAAATGCTTTTGTTTGAACAAAAATAGATTTTATACTTATTTTATTTTTCAGTATTAGATCTCATATCACATCATGTACAAAGTACTAGTTAGGATTTAGCACATTCTTGTGCAAGCTATTATAAATTGTGACTACAAAGTTAGTCTACTTTTAGTTGACATTTATATAAAATTCACAGTTGTCAATTGCTAACTATAAGCTGTCAACCCCAATAAGGCATATAAAGAATCACCATAACCGTTTTTATCAAAAAAAGTTTTTTCAAGTCTCCCAAGTAAGTAAGACTGCTAATTGTTGGGATGTTGTGCGAGAAGAAACAAAATAAAAGAAATTTCATTTCTGAACCTATTTATAGCAAATTTTTTTTTGTTAAAAAATAATTAGAATAAAAAATAATTAGAAATGAATAAATGCTTTTATTTGAACAAAAATAGAACAAAATGTACTTATATAATGTTCCTGGTTTTAGTGCAACTGCATCACACAGCTATCCTAATTTTGTATATTATTAATAACAAATAGATCTATTATTATTAGTTGAGATTTGGGTGTGAACAAACCTAAAACAATAATAGTTTTGAATTCTTTTAACATTCCTTAAAATTCATAATTTCAACTAAGTATGTGTATTATTGTTTAAAAGGTTTCAAAGCAAGAAGGTATGGTCGCAATGCAAGTACTATATTACTATATAAAATAGAATAAAAGCTATTTTTGAGGGCATAATCTTTATCAGCTTTATTTTTTTTCTTGGTTAAAGCTACAAATCAATAAAGTATTTGTATAGCTAAGCAATTTTATCTAGTCTTGTGAGTGCAGTTTCTTTTAAAAAGCCCTGAAAATAGTAATTAAAAAAGCCTACTATTGCAATTTACACAATTTACTATTAAAAATAGGCATATTAATCACTTAAATTTTATATTAAAAATTTTATCCCAGTGATCTGTATGACAAATTGTGTGACTAATACTATATACACTATACAACTATATGTACTATATGTACTGTACATACTGTAAGCTAAAAAAATTCAATCATTATATATATGATACATCACTAATAAAGGCCTTAATATTAAAACTATAGGAGTTAGAATGATGTTTATTGTATGCAAAAAATTTCATTCCTGATTAGTGCACCAAGATTGATTTAATTAATAGTTTTGTTTATTTTTGTCTTTTTCTTTATTTATGCATGTTCGAATTCTTCATCGAACTGATCTGGAATATTCAAAATTTGCATTCTTTGATTGGCTATTTCCTCTTTAGGAGCTTGTATTACTTTCACAAATAAGTAGATGCCAGTTAAGCAAGGGGGAATGACATTACCTAAAAATCAACTAAAAATGGACTAAGCTTTACAAATTTGTACAAAGCAGGTTTTTCATTTATGTAAATTGCAGAATTTTGCCAAAATGAGAATGAAGACTTAAATACAAATATATATATTTTTTTTAATATTAAGGTGACCACTTAGGTACCCTAGCACTTTATTGGTCCAAACGGGTTGGCCCGGTCAATATAACTGTGCCACATATTACATTTGTATAACGAGAGTACAACTAGCCACATGTACAACTTTTGGTTGTCTAATTTAAGTAGTCCGCCCGAAGGTTCTACACTAGATGCCATACCTGCAACCCAACTAGAGGATTGCCTATTTAAACTCTCTGGCTTCTACCCATGTTCAATGTTCCTTTCAATATACCCTTTCGAGTAATTCACTATTAAAAGTACCCTGAGACTTTAGCCAAATACCTATTGGAGGGCATTTGCCTCTGTGGTAAACCTGGTAGAGTGATACCTGTCCCCACAGTTATTCACCTACACTTTCGGTAACTTACGCATTCACCGAGGCAAACAACTTGCAGTCAGGGGTTACCCTGCAACCGCTACCATTACCTACTATTGCCCTTGTGGAGTTCACTAGACCCCAGTACCTGGTTAGTCACTCTTTGAATCCTTTCCCCCAGTAATCCCAGACTACCAATCCAGTTGGCCCAGAAGGATCGGTCTGTTAGGCTCTAGGTGCCTAAGGTCTCCCTTTCCTTGGTTCATGCTTCTATAACACATGACCTTTTCCTCTGGTACGACTCCGGTGACCAGGTTGATGGGCCCCCTTTGCTATAGAGGCTCTTGCCCGTCCAGTTTTCCGAGCAGTCACCGCTAAGATCCTTTACTCCAGTACTGTCGAAAGTCTAGCTACTTCTCTACTTGGGACTTGCCAAATGGGTTTCTGTTTCTCTGGTTCCTTGGATTTGTCTGTGTAATGAAATACAATTTCGCCCAAAAGCTCCCATTCAAGATGGTGACCAAGGACTACAGGTAATGTACCCAACCGATCGACAAGATACAGTTACCGGAA
The DNA here is from genome assembly GCA_003550325.1 of Gigaspora rosea. Taxonomy (NCBI): domain Eukaryota; kingdom Fungi; phylum Glomeromycota; class Glomeromycetes; order Diversisporales; family Gigasporaceae; genus Gigaspora; species Gigaspora rosea. The sequence goes on along the minus strand of QKWP01000402.1, from coordinate 46,571 downwards.
CACAGGTCTATTTTTCAAAAGCGTCGCTAGTGGGATTTGAACTCTAGACTGCCACTTGGGGGGTGACAACTTACCAACTTCCCTAAGTCGCCACACCCTTGAATACAAATATTTTGATAAATAAAAAAAGATTAATTAATTAAAAACAAATATACAACTCTTTCTGATGATCACTCGAACCAAATTACCAACGGAAGAAAAACAAGAAGTTTTTTGTTGGAGAGTTGCCTATACTTAATATATAGTAGGGTAACACAAGAAAACAGTTTTTATAAAGGTCAACTAACTTTCCAGGGACTCCTTTATATATTCGATATGCAAGCCAAAAGCATTATTTTACAAGATAACTGGCAGAAGGTGGAGCCCTTGTATGAGAAATTTTGGTAGAAATTAAAGTTTTCTTCCGTCAATGAAGTTTCCTGTGGCAAAACAATGAGGAACAACAAAAATCGAGTTTTTCCAACTGCACCCTCTCTTTTAAATTTCTTTTGAGTATCGTCATACTTCTCTTTGGATTTTTTTGAAATTTTTGCCAAAAAGTGGGAATCCTAGCTTACCCTCTCCAAAATCGGCAGTGTTTACTTCTGAATTAGGACTGGCGCCGTCACATGTGGATTTGGTCGCTACATACAAATAAACAATAAATGACATGGTTGGATCTGGAGGGCACATAAAAAATTTCTTATCTTTTTTTAGTTTCATTTTTCTTTTTTATATACCTGTACATATAATACACCGATAGACATTAGTCTTGTGGTATTATATAATTTTTATCATTTATGCTAGACGTGTTAGCATCTACAGTTTCTATTCTTTCTTTACTTTTTCTTTAGGTTTTCTTTTTCTATTTCTTTCTTTTGGTTGTATTTTTGGTTGGTTATTTGGTTAGTCGTTTAGGTATTGTCCCCCTTTAATCTTTTCCCCTTTTTTATTCTTCTTTATGAAAAGCTCAGAGAAGAAGTTTTTAGGTTGAATGGATTCTGTGGTTGGTTTTCTGAAGCCAGGCAGTGCTATACTTCTTGCTGATGGGGAAGACCGTCACTTAAGTATGAGCAAACCATTTCAGTGCAGTAGCCAAAGTTGGGCACCAATTTGGGCAGCCGGCTTAGTTCGGTCTCTACAATTAGTATATTAAATTATGTAGCTTTTATGTAATTTGCTAATAAAAATCAAGTAGCTATGAAGCTTAAAAAAAAAAAAAAAAAAAAAAAAAAAAAAAAAAAAAAA
>QKWP01000402.1:10342-38567 GCA_003550325.1 Gigaspora rosea | reverse complement strand
TGCAAAACACAAAGCCAAACTCCCTAGAACAACACCTAATAGCACTATGCTTAACCATAATATATATGGCATCAAAATATCTGGGATATTCAACTTCAGCATCATATTTCTAATTTCCTTACTAGACTTAATAACCAAGACCTTCTTGGTACAAGCACACATATTAGACTACAACAACTACAAAACAATCTTTGGTCTACTATTAATATTCTTGCACACCCTAATCCAATAATTGATGGACCCAACAAACATACTACAACTTTTAAAATCATACAACTATTAAGATATCTAAATCTTACAATTTACTATCAATCCCAACCTTTCATTACCACATACTATTAACCACTCTTACAAACCATTAGAAAATATTCTTAATACACATTCACTTTATTCAATATTCAAACAACAATTATGGAAAAAAAGAATTCTGTACATAGAACAACTAACTTCAGCCGACAATTCTACACTTCTAGCTTGGCAACACATCTCACCAAGAGTAAATTATTTACCAACTGGTAAATAGCCAAAATGGTTTTCCATATTGGAAAATACTATTTTGGCTAATCATACTACTTGAACCATACAGTCAAACTTACAACTACCTTCAGTTGACTCTCTAGCTTTTAATACTAGCCATTATACTACTAAATCTAATACTTGGCTAATTACATATCTTGATAACAATATTATTATTGGCAAAGCCCGCAGGTTTAACTCAGACTCAAATACCATTTCAATTACACACTGGTTACCAAACTTCGACCACCAGCATACAGAACTATATCCTGTACCAGATATTACCTATACACCTTGCTTGGGATGCAACTTTAATTTCTTTCATATTCAAAATCATTGCACCTTTAATATTTGCTACTTTATCTACCAAATTTCTAGGAAGAAAAAACTATACTTCATCCTCTAACAAACTGAACCTTCATGCAAATTACCTTGATCTTTTATACTCAATTGCTCTTCATAATCCAAGCTATATTCCATCACTACCAACTATTCCAATATATAATAATCCAATTTATGAAATATTTACTATAAACCAAGCCTCCAAGCTACTCTACCAACTTGCTTTAACTAACTCTACTCAATCTGAATTTATATTCTATACTGATGGATCTGTTAAAAATATTTCAACAGAGCAATGCACTATGGGCATTGGATGGATACAAATTGCTAATAACCAAACAATCCAAAATTTTACAGCCCAAATTCAATTTTGCCATCATCATACAAAACTGAGCTAGTAATACTCTCTGCTATTAGCACATGCCCATGGCACAGTACTATTCATATTTATACAGACTCACAATTATTTATTTCCAAATATTTTAAACTTACATCTAAACCACTATCTGCTTACAAAATCTTTTCTTATAACTACTGGCCAATTTGGCACATCCTTCTTAATCTTATCAAATCATATTCATATCAACTACATTTACACAAAGTAAGAGCACATAGTGATAATATATACAACAATATAGCTAATAACTTAGCACAACAACACTCATCAGCACCTGTCCTTTCATTTAACTACAACAATATCTACAATCCTTCATTTGCACTTCAATATAAACAATACTATATAGAACAACCTACTCGACGTACAATTAAAAATATCTGTAATGCTCATACAATTTCAATATGGTCATCTCAATACCGTATGGAAACTATTATACCAATATCACACCAAATTGATTGGAATGCCACGTGGCTTTTCCTAAACAACAATCATAAAAGATCATACAACTATACTAACTTTCAACTAAGCAATTCCAAAACATTTTGCATTAAAAACCTTCTTAATATTTTACCTACTCTGGCACATTTAAACTGCCTCTACCCTACTACATTTAACAACAACTTATGTATCACCTATAACAAACATGAACAAAATCACCATTGATTAATTTGCCCCAATAACAACATATTGCTTTCTATTATTCAACAAGCAATAAAAGATACTTTCACACAACAAGTGTTAGACATTTCAGTTACAGAACTATCTGCACTTCATTATAACTTAATTCATCATTATTGTCTCTCTTTTATACAACCACCAACTTCTATCTCTCCTTCAATTTATTCAACATTACAAGGTTTCATCCCTATACCAATTATTAATACTATTACTCAAACTAACACTTCTTACAAAATTGCAACACAACTTACTATTACTTTACTATCTAAAATATCACAAAATATACACAACCAATTATGGAAACCTTATTGTACCAAATTAGCAAACTGGAAAAAAACTAATAATATTCAACCACAACATACTACATACCATTCCACAAGTACTCAATTATCCTATACCCATACCCCTATACTTATAGTTGTATCTGTGGCATGCCTGATCAGCAATATAATGATATTGACAACAGGTGCCCTCCTGTTGGACTTGCAATCCGGAAAATTGAAATTTGGTTATATAACTGGATCAATTTTAGTACCCCTACAAACTCTATTTTACATATTCAAATCTAGGTGAGTTTTAACAACTCTAGTAGGTTTAGGTTGCAGATTAGCTAAGTAGTATTACTATTTACAGTCTGAGTCTTGATTCTTGTAAATATAATTTGTAATTTATAAAACCTCTAGAGGTTTTATTCTCAAATTATTAATAAAGACAGAGGCAAAACCTCACCTTAACACCAAAAAAAAAAATAACTATACTCATTAAATATCATTAAAATTAATATTATTATGCTTGTTTTAAAAGAAAATAAAAAAAATTGAGGTTTTTTTGAAAAATTTGGGTCAGCAGGTAATGTGTAGAGATAGTGTTTGCACATGACCAGGTTATAACAGTCATATTACTAAGTTTGACTTAATGTTGTTAGTCAAAATACTTAATTTAGTTAACTATTTAGGCAATTAGTATCTAAATATATTTCAACATGGCATTATTTTTTTTCAAAATGTCAAAAGTCTAAATTTGCCTAAATGTCTAAATAGTTGACTAAATAAATACTATGTAACTAAATGTCTAAATAGTTGACTAAATATAATACTATGACTAAATGTCTAAATTAAAATAAATAATAAAACTATTATATATGTATATAATCGGTTTATATTATCTATTTAGAAATCTAAAATTTTAATAAATTTTTTATGCTTTTAAATATGGCTGTGTTTATTATTAAATCACATATTATTAAAAATATTAAGCCTATATTTTGTACTTAGCCATTTCTAATGACTGTATTTGTTGTTAATATGCATTATTTAATTTAAACTTTAAACTAATAGTTCATACCTACTGGTAGCCATTTTATAATATCTATGTTTGTTATTAATAATACATATTATTATTTATATAATTTGTCTTAAAGCACAAATCTGTTATAAATTTGAAGATTCTATTTAATTATAGCGTTTTGCAAAAAAGTGTGACCCTGTAATTTACATAATTCCCTATTAATCTCGTGATTTTAAATGATGATTTTAAATGACACTATGATCTGCAGAGGTCACACATTTGTCAAAACGCAATAAGCTCTGGTATAGCTTTAAAACAACCAAAAAACTTTGTACATTGCTTCATATTATTTGTAAAACCTAATAACTTACAGTATTAAGTAATAAAAAATAGAATCTAATCAGGCCACTCAATACAAGAAATAACTATAAAGATTTAGAATTTGATCATCGATTCTAAAACGATTTTGAGATTTCGATCATTGATTTTGATTTTTAGAATCGATTCACATCCTTACTTTGTGATATTTACATACAGTTCTGCAGCTGAAATAGCAGTGCAGGGACTTAAAACAAATGCTGCAGGTGATGCCCAATTCTCTTTAGCTATATGGGCGTATGTTAGACATCTTTCTTATGCTTGTGTTTTTATACAGTTTAGGACCTTGGGGTTTAGAAAATTTTAGAACTGAGAGGTCAGTAGTCTATGCGTAAGTTGATTGGTATGGATTCAAATAATTAGTTCTAGACTAGAGGTATTGATGTTAAAGCATGAATGCTAGAGCTTGTTTGAATAGCAAACCTATTACTATATGTTGTTTCATATATATTTCTTAATTTAGACATTTCGACATTATTTAGACATTTCAGCATAATTTAGAATTTTAACAATATTTAGACATTTCAGCAGCCTAAATATCAAATATCAAAATATTTCTACAAGCATAAAACAATTTCGGCTAACAACTTTAGTTCAACTACAGATATGCAATAGCATAATCTGCACATAATATGGCCAAAGCATATGCAACTGCATATTTATATATCAAGATGAATTTCGCATAATTAATAAGCATAGTTTGCGTATAAAATGGCTGGAATTAAAGACAGAGCAATATTGGGCTTATCAGTTTTTCTCATTCATAGAGATCTTGTATTTGATTGTACGAAACATAAATCATCACATTTGAAATAACAGAACAAATGTTAGATAATAAAACATACTGTTAAAGCAATATAAAAGTTTAACAACTTTACAGAATCTTTGATTTTTTAAAAATATAAAAAGAATATATCTAACATATAATAATATATCTTAGTAAGCTTTGTTAACTTTCTTGTAAGAAACTTATTTATAACATAACTATATTATAAACATATTAAATTTATTCATTATCTGAGTGAACCTCTTTACCTTTTTTGTTTAAAAAAACAACATAACCTTGAATATTAACAGGTTAGAAGTAAAAAAATATTATATATAAAAATAAACAAAGAGTCTTTTTTGTTAAAACCCAAAGAGTGGTTTCATAAGCAAAATATTGAAATATAAGCAATTTTTTAATTTGTTATGTTATACAGAGACTATTGGACGATTGTAAAGAGAGTGAAATTTCACATCTTTGGATAATGTATGTATACTGTAATTTTTATTTTATCAGGCCACGAAAGGTTAATTTGTCATTTTACATAACCTATTGACCAACTTTTCTAAAAAAATTTTTTTTAAATTCCTATTAAGCCAATCAGTAATTATAAATCAAACCAATGGTGTTAAACACCAGTATGCAGTGTAATATAAATATCAATATCAAAAAAATAAACAAAAAAATAAACAAAAGTTAAAGTTGATAAATGTTAAGTAGAGCAATAGTAAGGGTTAGGGTAAGGAATATTATATAGTAATATTTCACAAGGGGTTTTTTTTTTAAAAAAAAAGGTGGTTTTATAGATAAAATTTTGAGTTAGAAGGTATTTTTTAAAAAAAAAGCAAAACAACAAAAATTTTATGTTACACCTGATCTTTACATTACACTGCATTTAAAAAATTTGATTGGTGAAAATCATTGTGGTGTTGAGCACCAGTGGTGTGATTTAGTAAAACTGTAAGCCAATTATTCCATGTTTGCTATTTAATTTTTTCTGGTATCACCCGATGATGACCTTAATTTTTAGGAATTACCTAATAGATCTGAAAAAATCTGAATCCATGTTATACAAATCGAAAAATTAACTTTGCGTGGCCTTATATTATTATGATTATCATTAGCTTAACAACATATTATTTAAATATAAAATTATATTGTATCTATATAAAAACATATTACTAGTAATGAAGTTATAAGTAGAGGTTAGACCCGGATGCAAAATTGTCACCCGGGTCACCTGTATGATTTGAAATTGAGTAACCGGGTGAAAACAGGTTGTATATAAGGGTTCTGGAGTTGAGAGAAGTGAACCTCTTTGAACTGTGGATTATTGGGTGAACAGATCACAAGATCAAAGTGTGATTAATACGCATGCTGGTAATTATTACTGTGTGTGCAAAAAATTGAAGCATTCGGTCAACTATGCAAACAAAAACTATATGTGGTACCATATAAGAATTAATTTTTAAGATCTTATGATCAGAATAGTAATCAAATAGTGATGGGGGAGGACCCCGAACAATATATATAGAGGTTATATTAGATTTAATATAAGATTTTTATAAAATTTATCCAAAATTTGAAAAAATCTGCAATTCTGATTGGTTGAACCTTATTTGGGTCAATCAGAATTGCAGAAAAGTGGATAATGCATAAATATACCCTCAACTTCTTCACTGAAACTATAAAAAAATTGAAGATATTATTATTATATATTAATTATGTTTTTATTATGTTTTAAAAAATGTTATAATTACTAGTTATAAGTTAATAATAATAATATAAATAATATATATTAAAACTGTTTTAGTAATATTAATAAAAACATTTTTAAAACATTATTAAACTAAATAAATTTCATATTTATAGTATAATATAAATATTTATATTATATAAATATATTATATTATAATATATTTTATAATATTAAATATAATATAAATAAAACAAATCAATAATATAATGATTTAGACAAATGTTTTTACCCCAAAATCTCACAAAAAAGATTTTTTGTTAAAATACGAAGGATGGTTTCATAAGCAAAATTACGAGATATAAGCATTTTTTAAAAATAATTTTGGTTTAAAAAATATTTTTAAAAACTTATTTTAATGTATTTTTAAAATATAATAATAATGTTTTTATAATAATTTTTATAATATTAAAATAATGCTTTAAAAACATTTTTAAAAAATTTATTTTAAACTATTTTTAAAATATAATAATAATGTTTTTATAATATTTTTAATAATATTAAAATAATGTTTTAAAAATATTTTAAAAAAATTATTTAAATTTTTTTTTAAAATATAATAATAATATTTTTATTATAATTTTATAATATTTTTAAACCAGATTTAAATTTTTATTTTATTTTTAAATTTTTATTATATTATTAATATATTATAAAAACATTATTAAAATATTTTTTTTATATAAAAGCATATTTATTATATTTTCAAAATATTATTATTTTATTATAAAAACATATATACTTTTTTTTAAGTTTCAGTAAAGTTGCATTGTTCGGGGTCCTGCTGGGGGTTATTTATATTTAATTAATAGTAAGAGTGTCTTGTGGGCTTTCGGATGTCTAGAGCAAATAGCTCTATTTTTCTCAATTATTTTAGCATAATCGATTTTTAAAAGCCTTTATAACCAAGTTACGTTATAAAACCTCATTACTCTTACTGTTATAACCAATCGAATGAATGGCCTTCTATGATCTCAAACCCGATTTTGACCCAGGTTGTAAAATCTTGACCCGGGTGAACCGTTTCGACACAGGTAACCCTGTTTACTACAACCCGGGTCTAAACTCTAGTTATAAGAGAGTTAACAGAAAGAAAATAATATCTATATTACTAATGTTATAAAGTGTCCATCTGCTTAAAGCAATCTGATTGGTCAATTTTGGTCCAGTGATCATGATGATCATTCTTTGTCTTATGTCAGATGATCTACATGTGGCTGTCCCTATTATCTGAGTTCAAATAATAACAATCTGTCCGCTTAAAGTAGTCTGATTGGTCAAATTTGGGTACCATAATTAGGATCATCATTTGTCTTACGCCAGATGCCATCCCTATTATCTAAGTTCGAAAAATCAAATACTGTATCCGGAATCTATTTTGCCGTGTTTATATAAGTATACAATAGGCAAAACTTGTCGAATAACAGTAATTTGGCAAATGATCACATGCCACTCTGCAACACGTGTAGCCAATCATTTGCCAAATTAACTATATTCAACAATTTGCCCAATATTGGTGTTATCCAGCAATTTGTAATCATGATTGGTAGGGAGTTGTCAGCTAAAACATGTTTACATCATAATACATGAAAAAATAACAAGAAATCATTTCATGATCATATAAGTTTGCCAGATAACTAGTAGATAACTACACCATTTTGTGCCAAATTAAAAATATAATTTGGGCTGGGCAATATGAATTTGCCAACCTAAACAGTCAGCAGGTTTCGAAATATAGACAATCAACAAACAAAATTTCTGTTAACTTTTCTTAATATTATATCAAATCTTTAAATTCTTATTGGACAATCATGGGCATATCGATATAAATCGTTATTTTTGACTATATCAATAGATATTTTTGCCAAATCATACCGATATTTTTCTGTGACCCTGTGTCCAGTACATTATTTGCACCTGAAATCTAATTATTATTGGTGTAAATCATTAAGCCTGTTATAATTAATTTTTTGCCACCTAAAAAATTTTAATATTTCTACATTTTTTATTTATGTAAACACAATTTTATACTTATCCAGTATTTACTGTATTTTTTTTTTGTATAACTACTATAGCACGGACGTAAGGACGTGCCTAACTACTAGTCTATATTATAAAAGTTATAACTGTCTGTCCGCTTAAAGCATTCTGATTGGTCGAATTCGGGTACCGTGATCTGGATCGTCATCAGGTGATCTACATCATGTGAACTACATAATGCCGTCCTATTACCTGAGTTCAAAAAAAAACCACCCCGTTAGAATTGTTTTTTTTTTCTTGCCGCATTACAAAACAAAAATTTACATAAGAGTGGGAGCTTCCATAATCGAACTTGCACATAATATTACGCATTAAAATTTGTATTATCTTTGATATCTGTAAGACAATGCGAGTTTTTTAATTTTAAAAAACTAATTCTATATTATAAAAGTTATAACTGTCTGTCCGCTTAAAGCATTCTGATTGGTCGAATTCGGGTACTGTGATCAGGATCGTCATCAGGTGATCTATGCAGGCCATTGCACAGTAACTAAATCTATATCTATCTTCTATATATTATTAAAATTCAATTCTGACTGGTCAATTTCGGTACTTATGTAACCAATCGTATACATAACCAAGTTCAGAAGTGATAAACATATTGTATCCTTTGCTCATTTCAACAAAGTTCATTTACCCTAGATAGACAAGAATTGTTAATTAAACTATTAATAAAAATAACATGTATATAAATTGTAGGTAATATAAAAGATTTATATATTCTAACACGCATATATAAAACAAGTCCTAAAGTTTGATCAAAAACACAACCAATGACGCATACAATTCAATTTCAGTTATCGTGATCCGATTCACTATTTCATGAGTGCTTATATTATTAAAAAAATAATATGTATTTGTTATAAAGATAAATTTTCGAACTTTCGATTTTACCCTTTATTATTTACCAGATTAGGCTCTATACGATACGTAATCACAATCAATAACATCACAAATTTTTCACGAGTTGAATCTAATAAATAATAAATAAGCTTGAAAACTCCTGAAGTCACATTTTTTTCCCTTGGTATTATTCTATACATTTCAGGCTCATTTCGGATTTTTATCTGTGCACTTTTTTTTTTATTTATTTTATTTCTAAATAAATGTCTTCAAACTACAGTGCATATAATATTATTTATCTATTATTACCGTCGTTATTATTCTTACATATGGGATCTTTGCTAAAGAAAAAGAACTCCTTTTGGGTCTATAATAGTCCTGAAAGCAAGATGGTATGATGATCATGTGATTTTTACGATATCTACATTATAATCCGAAAGTTGCTAAAAATATTTAAAAAATTGGTATACTAAAATCAAGATATACCATAAATAACTAAGGGTTGAAAACATTTAATCGCATAAAATTTTGCTTCTGTTAGGTAGAATAATGGTAGTGTTAGGGTTTGAACGTGATTTTGTTTGATTTTATGTTACATGACTTAAATTTTGATTTGACCAGATAGTGAAAATTTTTAAGGGGTGATGCTATGATGTTTGAATGACGTTGATATTTTCGGAATGGTATTAAAACCAGTTAGGTTAAACCGTTAAACGAACGGATAATTTTTTTTAGGCAATTACAAATAAATTATAGTTGAAGTTAAAATAAGTATAAACAAGGTAGCTACATCACTATATCACGCAAATCAGAAATGTAAGCTATGATTAATAATATACATCATCTATAGTATTAAAATTTTATTCATCTTTCACTTTTAACCAATTTTGTTGCTAATTTTAGATCATGTAATCTCTGTTGATCTTATTAAACTCCTAAAAAGGAACAGACTATAACTTAGTGCCAATCGTTCACATTTTGAACTCCTTAAAAAGAAAGATCAATTATGATGGCAAGAAAAGTTTCTTACAAGATTTTAATTTAATCTTTTACTCGCCAATTAATTTAAAAGATAAACTTGAAAGTCCACATCCTCATTTTCTCTTTGCAGCACTCAAATTATTTTTATACATTTTAAGTTTTTATAGTACATTTAATTTTATTATTTCAAGCTTCACCTCTAATTATTCTAATTAAAAAAGATGACACATTACCTTTTCTTATTCATTTTATTTTTTATTCCAATTAACTATTTATCAATATCGTCGTTGATAATTTTACAATCATTTTGCCATGTGTTCATGACATATCAAATTACTATGGAAATGAAACAATTTGGCACATGTATCTGATATTTAAGAAATATCATAGAAAAGCAGATTGTCGTTGAGTTAAAATTATTTAGCTGCACAAAATTTTCTTATACTGTTAGTTTAAGCTAAATGGTATTAAACCCAAGTGGGTTAAACTGTTAGGCGCATTAAACGATTAATTGTTAAAAAAAAAAACTTTTTTCTAGGCGGTTTAAATTTTTGATTGTAAAAAAAATATATATATATATATATAATTAAAATTAAATAAAACTTTTAATAAAATAATCTAAAAAAAAAAAATACGAATAAAAAAATTAATTTAAGCACAGACATTTGGACGTGCCTAACTACTAGTAATTATTATATGTTTAATATATATTCGTGATATATTTATTATATACTAATTTAAATAATATAATAATATTATTATTAATATATAATAGCTAGAATGTAAACATATTTAGTAAAAAAACATAGGTTTCTGTAAAGAAGAAACATATATTATGCCAAAGGAACTTTTTTGTTAGGACGCAAAAGAGTTTTGTAAACACTATTATTTTCGTAATTTTATATTACACAGATCCTGTGGTTTTATTGATAAGCTACCGATGGGTTCAGTAACTTACGATAACGATAAAAATTCATGACGATAATTCTCGAATATTTCTATCTAATCCGCATAATCTGTAGCATAATTTTAAAAAAATTATCACACAATTCACATAATTCGATTTGTTAAGCAAGCAGAATTTGGGGTCTACCGCTGGAGAAAATTAGGATCCCCAAAGATGCGATGTGAGTACCCTAGCCATGACAAAAAAGTTCAGGTCACGGATAACCGATAAGTTTATTTAGGTTAGGGTTAGTGTATATGTTAGAGTTAATAACTAGCGTTGTATATAGTAAAATCGACCAAGGAATATTTTTGTTAGTGCGTAGAAGGTTGTTTATAATGAAATTTGTCGAGAAAGAAACGATTTTTCTAATCTTCTTTAGAACGAACGTACTCGACGATGCGAAGTGATGTCACATCAAGTGACGGAAAGGGCAATCCTCCCGCCACACACATGTGGTAACGAGAGTGTCCATCACATGTATTGAGGGAAGATCACGGGGTATCTGCAGGAGCGGCGTCAAACAAAAATGTGATAATTATAATATCATGACATTACGGCATTATGGCTCAACAAAAAATACGACCGCCAACTACACCATAAGTAGTATTTTATTATATCATAGTAAAATAATTATATTAAACGTTGATCACCATTAATATGAATGGATACCTTTTCTTGGCACTATTTGAAAGGCAGATATCGAAATACATAATTTTAAATTGCTTGTTTTGTTGAAATAATAATAACACGATTACCGGTATTTTAATTAATTAACGAGAATATTCTTGTATAAAATTGCCACTTCAAGCATATCTGATATTAATCATTAATGAACTTCGCCTCAATCTAAACCCTAATTAGCATTATCAAATGCCTTTCCCTCATGTCCTAGGTTGGCATGTCATAATGTCCAATTGATTTCAATTTTTTTTGGACATATGTCCAATTTCAATTGGACATATGTCCAAAAAAATTGAAATCAATTGGACATTGTGACATGCCATCCCTGCTCATGTCGATCAATGCGCATAAGGTCAATTTTACCATAAAGAGTTCTGTACAAATCAATACATAATACTATATGTGGTTAAGGTTGATTTGGTACTATCATGGTACAATCGCTAGAATTTGAATTGTGATAACATTCTTGATCATAACTTGCTCATCGATATTTTAGTCTTAACATTTTTGATCACGAATTGCATATCCAATCAAAAGCGTTAAAGCATATCATATTGCTACATTAGTTTTAGCACACTGATCACATTCTGGATATAACCACGGTTGGTAGATCGACATAAAACTACGAACTACAAAAATCGGCGAGAAAATTAATAATTATCAAATAATCTGGACGGCAAATATTCCGACCAAAAATTTACGAAAAATGGAAAAATCTAGAAATCAATAATCTAAATCTTTAGTGGAATGTAATTTTAGCATTTGCTAATATATTACTGTTTTTTTATTAATATCATGAAGTTTTTTTTTATCTACCGCGGAACGTTTGTTCTTGTTCTTGCACTTGTTCTTGAATTATGACCATTAACAAAACGCTTACTATTGGTTGTTATAGCATTTGTAATTTCATTCTACGGATAATCGCATTTTTTTTTATCTTATTATACCGTAGTACTAGTCACATTAACAGATCACAGAACAAGCAACACGCTAAGAAATTGCTTTCAAGATTATCCATGCGATGATAGACAGGTGAAAATTAAATTTCAACATGGTCCATGCGACGATAGCCAGGTGAAAATTAAGCACCAAGTGATGTATAGCATCACGTGGTCCAATCAGATCCAAGATTTTGCGGAGTAACATCATTCTGGCCCACCGTATAACCCTTCACTTCGTGATCACTTCGTGATTTGCATCACTCCGGGTATCACTCCGTTCCTGGTATATGCATCACTCACGTTCCTGGTATAGTTATTACATGTTTTATCATCGATATCATCGACAAACCAGTGATGCTTTAAGATGTCAACGACAAATACATGTAACAACTGATTTATTACACGGATCCTAACGCTCATGACTTTTTTTATTAATCTTTTATAGCTTTTATTTTCACGGCGATTGACAACTTTCTTTTACATATATTTTTTTTTGTTTTAAAAAAAAAAAATGAAACAAAAAAAAAAAAAGCTTCCTAAATTCGATGTAACTAATATTTCAAGCCCGGGTTTTAAGAGTGCAAGGCTAGTATTAGAAGAAAAATTTTCAGAATATTCAACTACACTTACTATGCCTACTACGTTACTACATCTACTATGCCTAATATTAGCGAAGCACAAGCTAAAGCAGAATATTATCGTACAAAGTCAATAAATAAGAATACTAACTATCAACTAAAAATTGGATGAAAAAATTTGAAGAATTTCGTACTAACTCTGGTTACTTAACTCCCTTGACTATTCTTAATGATATTAAGCAACTTGAAAGTCAAATCGTTGAATTTATTTCTGCAATGAAAAAAAAGCTGGAAGTGAATATAAGGCGAATTCAGTAAAACAAGCTGTTGATGCACTTAGTCGATATCTCCTTTAATTCACATGATCAATATATGTTTCCTGATCTTCATAATGTTTTAAATGGCAAAATGCGGGATCTTCAAGAACGTGGATTTGGAGAAGTTTCTGGATCTGTTGCTCTTAATTCCCATCAAGTTCAAGAAATATTACAGCATTCAATGTTAAACCGTAATGATCCTACAAGTCTACTATACCGCATTGTTTTTCGCTTATCAATTATTCTTGCAATGCGTGGAGGAGAACATTATGAACTTAAAGTGGAACAATTCAAACCTGATGGGCATGGTGGTTTTCAATTTTTTCGTTGTATTTCAAAGAATAACCAGCGTGGACTTCAAAAAGGTCAAGCTCATATAATTTCAATTCCGTATGATAATACTGGACCATGTGATGATTTTTGGTGTTTTATTTGTCAAAACGACCTGATATAGCAGATTCAAGATTTTATTTGCAACCAGAATCAAACTGGTTAGATACAGATGTTTGGTACAAAAAAAAAAAATGTAGGAAAGAACAAATTAATGAAATTCAACGAAAGTTGATATTCCTATTGAATTACTTTCTAATCATTCCGGACGTAAACGCTGCACAATGCTTAAAAGATCACGATATTCCTGAACTGAAACTCACAGGTCATAAAAGTGTTCAAGGAATTCGTGCATATAAGTAAATCAATAAACTTTTTAATATTTTTTAGCACATGCACATCGAAATCAAAATTCAATTTGCCATGGTCATATTATTAAAAAATCATGCAAGGTTGAATTTTATAAAATTACACCATTGGATCTTAAAGAATGCCCATTTATAATTCTTGTATGTAAAGGAATACATACACATCACCTCCACCACCTGTACAAATGCCTATTAATGTAAAACAGAGACTCCAAGCTCTTGTTTATCAAGCAAATGAAGATTTGTTAGATATTACTCCTACTCATATTGTCACAGGTAAAATTTATAATATGTATTAAATTATACTATATATTTTAATTTAATTTATTTTAAATATTAGGCAATTTAATTAAAACATATTTTGGAGTAGAAAATTTATGTGAAGTTCATGTGTCTCTTAATGATACTGATAAACTGCGTTATTGTATAAATAAAATTCAAAAAGAAAAACATCTATTTGGTCAAGATTTGTTAGGAGTAACATATAATTTTTCACGCAACATTAATAATTTTAGAGATTATGTTCAATGAATAAGTATGTATAATTTTAATTTATTTTAATATATATATACAGTATATATATTTATATTAATTAGATTATAATATAGATATTTTTAATGATGGTCATATAATGTTTACTTGTACAACACAAATTCAAATTCAAAAATGGATTCAATGTAATTATTTCGAAATTGATTTATCATTCAAACGAGTTGCTGGAGAGATGAATGAATTTGAAATAAATTATTATGATAAAGCTTCAAATACAAGTATATTAATTTTATATAATTCATTTTATTTAAATATATATATGATATATATAATACTAATTAATAAATTTTTAGTTTTAACATTTGCTAGAATATTTACTAATCAGGCTACTTCTATTGCATATAAACGAATGTGAAACTCTTTTTGATCTTATTAAATTATTTATTGGACAGCCACCAAAATTTAAACATATTCATAGAAGCGGTTGGAGTTGTATAGTTGGTGATTTGGATATAGCACAAATAATTGGATTAGGTGAAACATTAGCTTCGATTGATAGTTCATATAGTTGGGAAGAACACTTGACTTATATTTATAAGTCATGTCAAGTTCATTTTAAAAGGTGAACTAATTATAGTAATTTATTAAAATTTTATTTATATTATTTTTATATATAGAAATTTATACGAAAAAAGATTTGCTCCTGAAATTAAAATAGAAATGGAATCTTTGTTAACAGCAACAGCTGAAAAAGTGAATTCTATTTTTATTAAATTAATGTCATATGAAAATGTTATTGGTAAATAATTTTAAATATATATTAAATATAAATTAGTTATCTAAAAAGTAAAAAATAATTTTTTTTTAAATAGATTGGGTTCAATTTTATCAAAAACCTTATATCATTGCATCGCTTAATCCAAATATCTCAAAAATTTCTAATAATGATTGGTATGCTGCACCTAATAGCACAAATTGTGCAGAAGCAGCACATTCATTAAGTAATCGTGAAGGAAAACAATTGAAATTAATGACGGCTATTTTAAGGTACCAAAAAAGATTAGGCTTAGTTTTCAAGTTTATTATTTATTACTTATCAGGTTTAGTTTGTAAAAAATCTGATTAATAACAAATACATATTATACAGGTTTTTTAAAAGCAAATTCTGATAAATGATAAATAATAAATTTAAAAACTTTTTTGTTTTAATAACAACTATAATTTTTTAATTTCAGGGGACAGAAGTTGGATATGCGATATTNGTAAAAAACCTGATTAATAACAAATACATATTATACAGGTTTTTTAAAAGCAAATTCTGATAAATGATAAATAATAAATATAAAAACTTTTTTGTTTTAATAACTACTATAATTTTTTAATTTCAGGAGACAGAAGTTGGATATGCGATATTTTAAAAGACTATAATATTGATCTTATTGGACATGATAAAAGTGGTATGAAGTGAAAAATTTCAGCTATCAAACGAAGCAGTAAGTGAAATTATATAATTAAATTAATACCAAATTTTATTAAACTTATGATATATATTAATTAAACTTATAGCTAACAGACAATTGAAAGCTAGTACCTCAACAAAAAAAACACTCTATACGAACTTCCAAAAACAAGAAACCTCAAAGATCAACCGAAAGCAGTTTAGCTAAGAATGATTTTGTTTCAGATACAAAAAGTACCAATGAATTATTAATGACACCAATGGAAAATTGGAATATGAAGAACGAATGCTTTTAATTGAAGAAAGAAAAGAGAAACTAAGAGAATTACGAATTGCCAATACAATCAAAGAGCGTGAACATGGACTTGAGCAAGAATAATAGTCTATGAAATAATATATTTGCATATTAATATTGTATTTGCATTAAATTGATATTTGCGAAAACAATTTATCAATAAATATTTATGTATTAAATATGTAATTGTCGTGTGTAACCATTTTTTTATAAATATCTGCGCTTCTAACAAAAATTATATACTCATACAAGTTAGTATATCTGACAAGTAAGTATGTTAGACGCATATTCTAGCATACGTATATATACGGCATACACATTTTTAATTTATGATATCCTACTCAACTACTTTCGTACCTCATACTATACTACTTTAGGTATTACCTATTACCAACTGAATAGGGTCCATAATCTAATGTGTTATCTAAAAGTTGTCAGATTTTTGAATCACTTATGTTATACTAATGTGAATCGTTTAATTACTTTCAAAAATCCGCTGCCATAATATAGATTCATGCTATTGTTGATTATAATCTTTGGGCATTTTAGGCAGAAGGCTTTGTTAAAACAAATTGCATGATGGGAGAAATTTTAGTAGTGTTTAAAGAATAATTAATTGTAATGATAAGCACATAGTAGAAAAAATTGAATAGTGTAATTATTTTATGCTTGCTTTTTACCTCAATAAAGTTTGCCTCAGACTTTGATCTGTTTTATAAATTTTAAAACCTAAATTAACAGGCATTTTAAAGTCAAAGGCAACTTATAAAATTTATATACTTACACTTTCTTGTTAGCATTAAATTAAATGCTTCTTTATTATTAATTTAATACATTACTAATTCATTTAATTTGCTCATAATAAAACAAGCCTTTTTATAATATTTTACTAATGCTACTATTGGTTAATGTGATAAATTAGAATCCAATTACTTTGTTATTTAACTATTTAAACTTTATACTAACAAATACTTTGTATCTTTTTTACTTGCTTAGTATTGGCATATTATTTGACCCAAATCATCTATATATTAAGTTTATACAATAATGATATTCTCTATATAAAAAACATACTGCATGGTTAATAAATATTTTATTTTTTATTTTTTTATTTTTTAATTCAGCAATCATGCCAGTACTTTATTAGGTTTATATACTTAACACTAAGGTTTTATACAAGTAAGGGCCGAAGCCTACCTAAATTTTAAATACTGACTAACCTGGCTCTTTGTGACTAAAGTCCAAATTACCCATGTTCGATCTGCTATAGTAAACTTTAACTCCATATCAAGTCTTCTGCATGACAGCTTAATATATCACTGTTTAGTGTTTATGTCCTAACTTATCATGATTGCCTACTTTTTTTTCTAAACCTTCTTCTCCAAGCTTCTCAAGCAGAAGGATTCAAATTCCAACTACTAAGAAAAATAAAACATATTAAGAAAATAAAAAGGGAGATAAAAAAGAGGAGTAATGCTAAAGACTAAACGAAATTCAAAATAAATGCAAAAAGAAAAAAAGAAAAACTGAAGAAAAAGGCAGAAAAAAAAGAAACAATCTATGATAAGTACACTATTATAACCCGTGCCAGGCATAAACAAAACTATATAACAACTGCAACAATTGTATATCTCTATTGTAAAGCTTCGCTTTAATATTAATAGATCCTTTTGACTAATATTTTATTTTCAATATCTCTTTAACTATAGACGTAAGTTTCTTGTCAGTGGAGTAGCGATATGTTGTTCAAAACAAACACGTGGTTGCATTCTACTGAGTTCGTCTAAAAATAAAAACTGTAAACAATGTCGATTTTTTACCGAGGGTAAGCTAAATCACCCACTTTTTTGAAAAAATTTGAAGAAAAAAGTAAGTGGAGCGAAAGCGAGGAGAGAGTCACTTGTATCAAACTTGAAGGAACATGAGTCCAGAAAACTCATTTTCTTGTTATTCTCCACTGTTTTACCACAGGATACTTCATCAACGGAGAGAAACTCATATCCCACCAAAATTTCTCGTACAAGGGCACTACCTGCCAGTTATCTTGTAAGAGGACGCTTCTGGTTTGCATATCAAATATACAAAAGAGTCCTCCAGCCTGATTGACCTTTGTAAGAACTGTATTTTTGTGTTGTCCTACTATACTTTATATATAGGCAACACTCTAACAAAAAAAATTTTTGTTTTCTTTCGATAGGAAAATTTGGTCCAAGTGACCATTGGAAAGAGTTGTTTCAAATTAATAAATATTTTATTTTAAAACCTTTAAAAGCTATTTTTTAAGTATTTATTTGTTATCTATATTGTACAGTATAACTTTAAATATTTATGCTATATATAGTATGTACATATATACATATATAGGGTGTAGTCAATTAAAACAGCCCATTTTTACATATATCTTATTTCAATATAATTGAATTTAATTATTTGTTTTGATTTTCAGACTGATCCGGGATTAATCAAATTTATGATTTTGATTGGTTAAAGATAACATGTGACAATCAAGCAACTTTATGATGTGCTGGCTCTACAACAGCCTCGTGTAATTTTTCTTTTACATTATCTTGATTTTTTTATTATATATAGGGGTGAGTCAGTAGAAAAGGGACAAATCATTTTTAGTAATTTTTTTTTAATTTTTAAATTAAAATATCTTAACAACTATTTAATCAAATTTGCTAAAAATTTTTTTATTTTAATCTTGAAATTATATAGAATTAAAATAAAAAATTTTTATTAAATTTATTAAGATAGTTGTTAAGATATTTAAGCTTAAAGTCATAAAAACTTTTACTTAGAAAAATTTTTCCCTTTTCTACTGACTCACCCCCATATATTAACTTTTATTTATAATTGAAAAGTGTCAATCATGTCAAAATTTATATGAATATAGTAAAGCCAGTTTTTCAAAAAATTGTAAAAATGGGCTATTTTAAAAGTAGGATATATAAATTTTCAATTTCATATAAAATTAATTGTAGATTAACTTTGTATAACCAATTTATATGATATTATATGATTTATATGTAAACATCATATGATTTGACCATCAATTCTTTGTACAATTTACAAAAATCATATAGCATTCTACAAAAAGTTAATTATATGTAAAGTAGATTTTTTAAAAGCAATGGATATTGCATAGCTTCATTATTATAAACAACCTATTTAAAACTATCTATTATATAAATTTTATACAAATTGATCAAGATCTTAAAAAAATTTATTAGAAGCATTTTTTTATTTACTATATAAAATCTAATATATCACTAGATCATATGGGGTGTTCCAGGACCAGAAAATCTTTATTATAGGTCCCACTATGACTATATTTGAACACTACTATAAATTTAAAAAGTGTAATCAACTTATTATATATTCAAATTATTATAAGATTGTGTAAAGTCCTCAGGTTTATATAATTCGCAAAATATAAGTTACTGTTTATAAATAGATTCGCGTATATAAGTTATATAAAAAGGTACTAGTTATATAATATAATTCACTTTATTATAGTTTTTTGTATTTATTAAGGTAGATATAGATATTATGGCATATTACCAATTATAGCACACTGCCAATTTCTTATGATCTACTAATCAAAATCATGTGATTTTAGTACCAATCAATTCGTCTCAATAAGACGAATCAATTGGTACCAAAATTGCTAAATTCTGATTAGTATATCACAAGATATTATGATTAAAGTAATATTTAAAGTAGATATAGGTATTGTGGCAATAAAAATATTGTAGTGTATAGCAACATTTTGTGAACTATCAACCAAAATTATATAATTTTGGCACCATTTGATTCATCTTATTGAGACAAATCAAATGGTACCAAAATCATATGATTTTGACCAATACTTCTTGATATATCATAATTTAACTAAAATAAGCTATACAAAGCAAATTTTAAAATTAATATGAAATTATGAATACCTTTTGATAGACCAGTCTGATTTTTATAATTTTAACATCAAAATGGCCACCTTGAAAAGGCAATTTCAAAAAGCCCAAAATCACTAAAATCTAATCACAGGATCAAGGAATTATTAAAGTTTTATTATTATTTTAATGAAAATAGATTAGTTTAACAAATTTAATTTTCATCAAAAACAATAAAAAACTGAGCGATCCTGTAAGAGCTGTGTTATTAATCACCTGATTATTTTTTATTAGAGGCCTACCCCTCTTCTTTAATATATAAATAGTCAGGTTCTTTATATATAATTTCACCTTTTTTACCCCACCACCTCTAAAAAATCACCTGATTTTTGTTACTCCCCTAATCCTGTGATTGGATTTTAGCGATTTTGGGCTTGTTGGAATCACCTCTTCAAGGTAGTCATTTTAGTAGTAAAATTATAAAAATTAGACTGGTCTATCAGAAGCTATTCATAATTTTATATTAATTTTAAATTTTGCTTTGTGTAGCTTATTTTGAATAAATTATAATATATCGAAAAATATTAATCAAAATCATATTATTTTGGTATATTCAATTTATCTCTATGAGATGAATCGAATAGTAACAAAATCATTTGATTCTGATCAATAGATCTCAATAGATCATGAAAAATAGTATGTGTGCTATAATTGGTATCTGTGTTATAATTTATCTTTGTTAATTTTATAGTGTAATTCATCAGAGAAGTTTTTATAGTGCAGATCTGCACAGATTTTTAAAAAAAAACAATTATTAAAAATTAATGCAGATCTGTGACCCTGCCAGCAATTGTTGAAAAAAATTTTTTTATTTTCTGTGCAGACATCATTATTGTGCAAATCTGCGCAGATTTTTTAAAAAATCAATTACTAAAAATTTGTGAAGATCTGTGACCCTGCTGGTGGTCGCCAAAGAGAAAAATTCTGCAGAATTGTATATTTTTAAAAATTTTCACAAATTTTAATATACTATGATTTCATAACTACTATATATATATATTATATAATATATATATACATATATGTTTCTTTATTATTATTAAAAAAAAATTCATATACCAAATACTAATATATCAGAAAATTGCTATATTTTTATAAATTTCTAATTATTTTTATTTTATTATAAGGATTAATTGATTTGTAACCTATGGTTACAAAATAAATTTATAACCGCAAATACTAAGATCAGGTGTAATATGACTATCAAACCAAATTTTCTATAAAAATAAAACTATGCGATTAAGGTTAGGGTTAGAGTGAGGCTTGGTTTAAGGCTTTTGGGTTAGAGAGGGCTTTAGTTGCATTAAAATTTAGCAAGGAATTTTTTTTGCTAGAAACTGAAAGGTAGTTTTATATGTAAAATTTTGATTTAGAAGCAATTTTTGGCAAAACGAATGTTTGTTTTGAGTTTTCAAATGTGTATTGTTACACCTAACCTTAGAATATGATTGGCTTGTTGGAATGGGTTATAGTAACCATGGTTACAAATTAATTAATCCTAATTATAATACCATTAACTAACCTAACAAAATACAATAATTATCAAAAATTATTCAGCATAACCACAACTCTTTCCAACGATCTCTCGTACCAAACTCTCCAAGAACATTGATCTATGAAAACTCTATAGTTAATGGATTGGATTTACTCTTTTGTACGAAATTTAGTACATTTTAAAAAATGCATTAAAAATTTAAAAAAAATTAGTAGCTTAATTTTTTTTATATACAAAAATCTAATAAGTATTCAAAAATTGTTTAGTGGTTTTTTTTTTTAAGTTAATAAAAGTTTTTATAAAAAAGTTTTTTTTATATATTGTATTTTTTGTAATTTTCAATGTACTAGATTTCGTACATTTGTAACCTTAATTATATTTATATTTTATTAATATATTTTGCAAATTAAAAGTTTCAATAAATAAAAAATTGTAAAAGCTTGTTGTAAAAAAAAATTATCATTAGTTATATTGTAAAAATTATTACTTATATTATAATCTTTTTTTAAAAATTTTGCAAATTATTACTTTACATAGTAAGCCATATGAGTTTAGCTAGTGTTTAAAAAATTTTTTACTGATTAAATTTTTTAAATTCTTAATTAAAATTATAAATATTTAATATCTAATTCTAATTACAAAAATTTCTTTAATACTAAAATAGTATATTTCAAGTTATATTACTTTAAATTTTAAAAAAATTACATCTAGTTTTTATATATAAATTAGGATATAGGTTTTACTAGTAAAAATTTTAAAAAATTTTAAAGTTAGATAACTTTTTATATATTAATCCAATCTTATTGAAATTTTTGTAATTAAAACTAGCAAACATATATTTATAACTTTATTAATAGTTTAAATAAATTTATTTGGTAAAAAAATTTTTTATAATCAAAAATATTTTGTAAAACTACTAGTAAATGCACTAAAAATTAGCAATTGCAAGTTTAAAAAAAAATGTATAAAATTTAAAAAGTTATGTAAAGCTATAACTTTTCTAATACAAGTAGCCCAGAAGTTAAAATATTATAAAAAAATATTTAATTAAGTAGTTAAATTTAAAAATTAATAGAAAAATAAGCTTAATCATGTACTAAATCTAGTACAAAATACTAGATCTAGTACAGGTAAATTTTATCCATTAACATATCTATGCACAACAAAACTTCATCCATTCACTGAATGTTCTGCACTTGAAATAGAGATGAAAAAGATATGCAGACTTTTAAGCGAGGCACTTTGGCAGGCTTTGGTACTATTGAGCAAAGATGTAGTAGAGAAACTCTGGAGCTTTGTCAGGTCCTATGGATATGAATATAGAAGTAGAGGCTTGGTTAGATATGTTATTCTATACAGTATAACTCCTTCAAACTCCTTCTGGTTTGGTCTTTTTCCCTAAGTTCCTTTGGTCTTTTCGAAATTTCAAAAAGTGGGCATTTCGGTTTCCCCCTCTAAAAGATCAGCAGTGTTTACTTCTTCCAAATTGGGATTGCACCTTCCAAATTGGAATTGACATTATGAGTGAAGTCCGTTTCTGCGTACGTGATAAACAACAAGAACGTGTCAGAGGTCGGGAGAGATGACGTAATGAAATTTCTTTCTAGAACATCCTTTTAGATATATAGATTTTTCTTTTTCTTTTCTTTTGATGTACATAGTATATGGTATAAGGTGGTTCCTTGTACAATACTATATAATTTTTATAGTCTCGCACAGGCTTTAATAGTACTATCATGTATTTCTTTCTTTTTGCTTTTTTCTTCTTTCTTTTTATTTTATTTTTCTTGTCAAAATTGGTTTTTCGTTTAGGTAGTAGTTGTTATTCCCCTATTTTATTTTTCCTTTTATATATTTCGCCTTACTTGTTGCAGTTTTTCTTGTAGTAGGTTCTTTCTACTAGAAAGGTTAGGAGAAGAAAGTTTAAAAAGAAGGAAATCTTGATATGGTTAGCACGTGCCAGCTAGTTATAGGAGGGACCATATTCTCAGTAAGTTGAGAATCCGAATTGAGGCAGAATTTTCCTAGGCGGGTCGCACTTGGATAAAATCGGGTGAGCTTTCTGTTAGAGTAAAATAAAATGTACACACGAATGCAGTCATATAATAAAGTTTACAGACACAGAAGGCAGGATTGCCAAATTTAAAAAAACAATAATTATAAAACGGATTCGTATTATTTCACTGACAATCACTTCACAGACATAACACTATACCGACAACCATTTTACCGACAAATAACTTGCCGACACTCGATTTGCTGATAAGCATGTTTTCACCAACACGTTAATTTTACTGACGCACACTTCACCAACAGTTAATTTTACTGACAAAATCAACTTACTGACAAGCTTATTTTGCCGAAAATAGAATTAACCAACAAGATTATTCTACTGACAATACAATTCACCGACAAATAATTCACTGACAAACAATTCGCCAGATGCCTTAAGTATCATGGTTGATGCTGAAGTTATAGGGTCTCGATTTGAAACTATAAGGCCTGCTAAAATCCACACATACTCTGTAAATATGAAATCTATACCCAAACTCTACCCTAACCCTATAAGACAAAGACGAAAAAAAACATCCAAACAAATTTTAAAATTTTATATCAAATAGGTCTAACTTCAGCATCAGCCATGACAATAATTATTATTATCGTCATGAATAAAATGTGCAATTTTTATTGTCATTATTAATAAATTGCATAATATGTAATTATTCTTAGTAGTTTATTACATTGCCGTGGTCTAATCATATTGTCGACGAATTGTATTGTCGGTAGAATAAGCTTGTCGGTGTATTCTATTTTCAGTAAAATGAGCTTGTCGGTAAGTTGATTTTGTCAGTAAATGTAACTGGAGGTAAAGTGTGTGTCAGTAAAATCAACTTGTTAGTGAAAAGGAACTTGTCGGTAAATCAAGTGTCGGCGAATCTTGTGTCGATAAAAAAAGCTTGTTGGTAAAATGATTGTTGGTGTAGGTTGATGTCTGTGAAGTGATTGTCGGTGATTTGATTGCCACCCTTATAAAACTATCTAATTCTATTATATTACCTAACCCTGACTATTAACTATCTTAAAACAACTAACTAATTCTATTATATTAGCCTAACCCTAACTATTAACTACTATCATATAGTAACACAATATCAAGAACTCAGAAGCGAAACTACAAAATGGCACCAAAGTCGATGCTATGAAACAGACATGTTCAAGTAAGTAAACTCTAAAAAACACCAAAAACAATACCACAAAAGAATATAAGGAGCTCTAGAAACAGCACTTAAATTTCATCCAAAACACAACTCATACAGTACAAGCAAACACGAACAAAACGACGAAAAAAGTGCCAACAACATCACAAACTCAGCACCAATGACAAACATATCCAGTAACACACCAAAAAAGCAAGATGCAACGGTCACCTATTCTGAACCTGAAAAGAATTAGTATTACACGAATACAATGCTGAAGCAAAAAAAATAAAAACTGATAGTTTGCTGTACAATTGTAAATATGAATGCCCAAGTAATATGCTAGCGACAAATATGTTTCCAAACCAATAACAGTAACACTAACAGTAAAAGAGACTCTATACTAGACAACACCAACAATGAAGGAAACGTAAGTGGATGACAAATATATTAGATATAAACCCGAATATAAACGTTAGTACTAATTTACTAAAAAATGAATAAAAAGATGAAACAAAAAAAACATAAGAACCTACTCTGTAATCTTACAGATCTTTAGTTATAATCTCCACTACCTCTCCCCAGTAGGCAATATTAGGGTAAAAACAATAGTGACTGATTATATTTATTAGAGTTCTGCAATTGATTTGATCTTCAAATATTTGAATCAAATATTTGATCAAATTCAAATTCAAATTTGACTATATTTGATTTGATCAAATTCTAATATAGGCAAATTTGATTTGATTTGACAAATATTTGATTTGATTGAAAATTACTATTAAAAATTCAAATTCAAATAAAATTCAAATTCAAATATTTGAATCAAATTAAATTCAAATTAGGGTCAATTTGATTTGATCAAATTCAAATTGATCCAATATTTGATTTGATTTGAATTTGAGAAACCCTAATATTTATCATTACAAGACCGAGAGACAAGACACAGAAAAGGATGAGGAGATAGCAAACCAAGACTACCAGAAAGCCCAACACAACCCAACTAATATCTCAGCAGAAGTAGATTTCTAATGAAAAAAGTTCAAGTTAAATATTAAATAAAACAACCAACAAAAAAAAATACTTATCTATTTTTACAGATCATAATCTAGATCAAATATAGATCTACCGGTAGATCCAGGGATCCAGGTAAGGGCAGTGTCATTAATCATCTGATTATTTTTTATCAGAGGCCTACCACCCTCCCTCTTCCTTAATATATAAATAGTCAGGTTCTTATATATAATTTTAACTTTTTTTACCTCCCTCCCCCCCTAAAAAATCACCTGATTTTTGTTACTCCCCTAAATAATTTAAAAATAAATAAAATAATACTGTAGTAAAAAAAATAAAAAAAAATAAATATGAAAAAAAATGTTAAAATAATAATAAAAATAATTAAAATAATAATAATACTAATAAAAAAATAATAATAATGATAATAATAATAAGGATCAACTCTTTCCAATGATCTCTTGGACCAAATTTCCCACAGAAGAAAAACAAAAAGTTTTTTGTTGGAGCATTGATAGTAGTCACAGGACCTACGGTTTTTACAAAGGTCAACCTTCTCTGTCTAGGGGGACTCCTTTGATATATTCAGCATGCAAGCCAAAAGTGTTTTAATACAAGATAACTAGCAGGAGTTGGCGCCCTTGTACAAAAAATTTTGGTGAAGTTATCATTTCTACTCTGTCAACGAAGTAACCTGTGAAAATATAATGGGGAACAACAAAGAAATGAGTTTTTCAACAACACTTCCCTTTAAATTTCTTACAAGTAATTTTTTGTATTATCTTTCTCGTCTTCTTGCCGTTTTTTCAAAATTTTCAACAAAAAGTGGCGATTTGGTTTACTTTCTCCAAACGATCAATAGTATTTACTTTTCCAAATCCAGACGGACCTAGTAGAATGCAACCATATGACATGTTTGTTTACGAATACAGTTTCAGTGTTACTCTATATGATATTGCTCCAGTCAGATGGTTTAGGGATATTCGATATTGGATGTATAGTCGGAAGAAAATATTAGTTAAAGCGTTGCTTTATAGTAGAAATATACAATAGTTGCAATTGTTATATAATTTTTATTCAACCTACCATGGGTTATAATAGTGTATTCCCTTTTCTTTTTTCCATTGGTTTTTGTTTCTTTTTTTGTTAGACTAGCCTTCATGCTATACCATGTAGTTTTTTTCTTTTTTGTTTTCCTCTTCCATTTTTCGTTTTTGTTCTTTTTTCTTTTGTATTCTTGTTTTCTTGGCTTTGATCTTTTTTTTGTTTATCCCTCTCCTTATTTGTCCTTAGTAAATTTCTTGTTAGTTAAAAAAATATGAAGGAGAGAAGAAGCCATTTTGGTGTGGCACTTAGGCAAGTTTAACATAGCCTTTAGTTTTTAGATTCGTCTTCAAATTAGTGCGGCAGGTTGTACTTGGGCACCGTTAAGGCAGCTGGGTAATGTCAGATTTGCAAATTAGAAGTAAACAAGTGTATTATGTAGCAATATACTTTCGAAATTTATTATTTTTTTTAAAAAAAAGATATTTATTCAAAAAAAAATTTCAAAATTTATTATTTTTTTTTAAAAAAAAAAGATATTTATTCGATTTTAATTTTTTATAAGTATTCAAATTTATTTGAAAAAAAAAATTTGAAATTTATTTTTTTTTTTAAAAAAAAAAAAGATATTTATTCGAAAAAAAAAAATTCAAAATTTATTATTTTAAAAAATACATCTAAAATATAAACTGACATCCCAAATATCGTGCTACGACCACCCAACTATCGTGCTATTCTACTGCTATGGCCATACTAACTAACAATCATACTACGTTATTCTAAAAAAAAAGAAGAAACGTTCATCAGCGAAATATAATAACGTAAACTTGCGTAAGTTATTACGGCCCGAAATATTGCGCAATAATTACGGTCTAGACGAAATATTGCGCAAATAATTGCGAAATATTGCGCAATAAATAACGTAATATTATGAAATATATTACGCAAAATTACGAAAATTATAGCGTAATATTACGTTATATATTGCGCAATATTTCGAATTAATTCGAAACAATTCGAATAGACGTAAATGGTTCAAACAGCAAAATATTTAAAACTAAAAGATAGCTACTAATAAGTAAGTAAAGATAATCAATTCAAATTTATCAAATTCGATTCGAAATATTT
>QKWP01000401.1:199362-328439 GCA_003550325.1 Gigaspora rosea | reverse complement strand
GTTGGTAACAGTTGAGTAGTTTTTAACCAAGTTTCTCTGGTTTCTTACTACTTTTTGGATTAAATATAGCCTGAATGGCTTGATGTTCTGGTTGAATTCTTAGTGGTTTAGTAAAGTTGTTAGTTGGTTGGGCGCCTTATATTTCTTTTAAGTATTTCTCTTGCTTTTTAATCCTTTTATTGTTTATCGAATGTTAGTTAATACTTCTGTTTCAATATAGTTCCTTCTTTGAGGTAGCTATTCTCAAAGTTAGTACTCAAGAGTGCGCGCTATTTCACTTTTGATGTTCTTTGAAACTTTTAGTCCAGAAAGTTATATAGTTAAATACACTTTATTAACAAGTTTTTCGATAAGAAATATGTTTATATTTAATAAACTTTGATTTTATTTATAATATTTAATATACGATAGATAATACAGTTAAATAATAATAATGTGTAATAATAAATAAGAATATACGCTATGTAGTTTAATATCATTTAAGATATTGAGTACGTTGGTGCTAAACTAATATTCAAGGTTCTATACGGTATACGGTAAAATATTGTGGTATAAATTTCGATTTTTAATACAGTAATATGATTAACGATTTATAAGGGTAATATTAAAATGTGAATAAATATGATTTGAATACAAATTCGAATACGCAAGAATAACTATCATGTAAAAAATTCGGGTTTAAATATTTATTTTCGATTAATAAAATACATCACGTTAATTTCGTTTTTCTATCTATTTGATCACGTTAACATATTCGTTGTTTACGTGTTATTGTTTTGATTGTTTTTCGGTAGTTACGCCGATTTCTGTACCAGCCAGATTAGTGTTACGGTTCTATTTTCAAGTTTCCGATGTTCGGTTTTCTTCATGGTCCAATTTGTACGAATTTGGAAGATGATCTTCCGGGTAATTTTATGTGATACCCTGTACACGCTATTCGATACATTAGCCACTTCAAATTGACGAATTGACGATGACGAAACTCATGACGCATGACGAAACCTATGACGCATGACGAAACCTATGACGCATGACGAAACCTATGACGCAACCTATGACGCATGACGAAACCCACGACGCATGACGAAACACATGACGCATGAACCATGAAACATGACGAAACCAATAATAAATAACAAAACCCATGATGATTTTGATGAAGCATAAGACTATTGTTCATTTCTTTCATAATAAAAATAAATTTATCTATGTAAAAGGTAATTTTTTGTTCATTATTATATCTTCAAGTTTCTATCTTTTTGACATCGAACCGACATTGTGATTTGCAACAATCACCCAGATATATCTGATAGGCGTTCTATGAATTGCAGCGTTATATAGTATTTTTATTATTAGGTATTATTTTATGTATTTTTTATTTTGGCATAGTTTGTGGCATAGTTGGGTGATCTTAACCCTCAACGAGGGTTATAGACTCTCGGCGAGTGTATGAACCTCTCAGCGAGTGAATTAAACACCTAGCGAGTGATTAAAACCTCAGTACGAATTAAAGATATTTGAGGGTATGGTTTTAGTCTGCAAATGAAATAACAGATGTTCATAGCATTAGTGTTATTATTGATGGTTCATCATGTGTTCGGACAATCGATCCTACACAAATTTTACAGGAAGGTCACCAAAATTCTGGGTCCTATGCATCAGATCTAGGACGGCGTTTAGCCTTAGCTGTTAGCAGGTTCTACAGCAAATTACTTAATGAATAGATAAGATTTCATTAGTAAAATTTTTTATGATCTTGGGGTAAAATCGACCATTCCGATCCAACCGACCATGATTCTGATGCACTCCGACGTATTCCGACCCGGAATTTGGTGACCCGCTGTGCTAGTGAAATGCTAGCAATAAAAAATAATCTGTTTAGATTCAATGTAAAAGCTTCTTCATATTGACAAGGGTTCCATCAAGAGCTTCATCATCTTAGGCAGCGCTCCCGCAAAAAACTGATCACTCTGTAATTCTGTAATTTTGACCAATCAAAATTTAGGATCAAGTGTAACGTGATAATCAAAACAAATGTGTTTTGCTCTCTAAGTATAGAACAGAAGTAAAAATATGTGTAAAATAAAGGCTAAGAAAACCGCGTTATAATTAGGGTTAGGGTTAGAAAACCATTGTGACTATTAGTAAAATTTCACAAGAAACATTTTTAATTAGGACGCAATAGATGTTTCCTAATAAAAATTTAGAGCTATCTGTTTTTTGTAAAAAATTTTTACGTTACATCTGATCTTAAAATTCGATCGGTTAAAATTACAGATTGTGAACAATTTTTTTGTGTTGGAGAGCTAGGGCGTTAGTTTCATCAATAGTCAGGGGTTGCGTCAGGAGTTTCGTCAATCGTCAAGGGTTTCGTCAATCGTCAAGGGTTTCGTCAAACGTCAAGGGTTTCGTCAAGCGTCAAGGGTTTCGTCAATTGTCAAGGGTTTCATCAGACGCAAATTTGACGAAACCTTTCGTCATCGCGAAAATAATTGCGTCAGGCATCATTACACTAGTCACATGGGTACACCTAGCACTATGACACAGGCTTAGAACCCCATTATAATGCCATATACTTCGTTGACCCGCCAATTTTATCCATTTTTGATCCTTTACTTTGCCACAACACACAACATCCCATCTATTTCATCCAAGACTCTTGTCACAGCCTTTATTGCTATCAAGCTTCAGGACACTCAATATTCCAATCTTCATATTGTCACATTAGTTATATATAATTCATTATGTGCTTTAATTGAATTTCCAAACTTTAAATATGCGTTATTGGTTCTTTGATTACTCAACCATATAACTTTTCAGATTGTTCATATAATTCTTAGCTTTTAGCATGCTGTTTAATATTTGCATGATGCTTGGCTTACTCATAAACACTCCTCTTAATCATGTGGATCTTTCATTTTTATAATTATATCCAAGATCATGTACTTCATCATTGAAATACTTATACCTAATTACTATTTTGATAATAAACAACCCCATTTTATTTACCCTTTTCATTTCCAATTTCATATTGATAACAATTATTAACTTGAAACATTTTCTTAGATTTTCCATTTTAGATGATAATTGATGAAAGACAAATGATCTTTTTTGATCCTTTTTATTATGATTATGATTTCTACAAACATTTCCCATAGCAGAGGACTTCTGGTAATTCATAAATACCTTTCTTTATTCTTTCCAATATCAACTCCATTTTTGTACGGATATCCAATTCCATTTTTATTTGCTTTACTATCTGCAGCTTGACCACATTATTAACTTACGCTAAATCATTTCAAAATTTTGATGAGACTTATGATGTAACTTAAAAGCCATTTTTATGTTTACTTAGTCAAAATATTGAAATTATATAAGCTATAATGTAAGTTGTAATAAAGTTTACAACCTTAGGCCTTACTGACTTTAAGGTACTGTACATGAATAACGGATAATTATATTATCATACTTTAAGTCCTTTCATCTCATTACTAAAGTAAAATTGTTGAAAATTTCAGTCAAGCTTTAAAATTTGCTTCGACGGGGAAATAAAATGTTAATCTCATTAATACTGAATTGCTAAACCTTAAATATAAGCAGTAATTTATAAAGCTTAATAAATTATATATCGATATTTTTTAAATTTGGCTCATATTATTTTTAACATTTAATAACTTGTCATGATCTCTGTACTAATATCCAGCGGTATGTATATGGGAAGAGTGAGTAAAAAAGGGTCAAATTTTCCTAAATTTTTTTTTGGGCCTTTAACCTCACATAATCATAATTCTAAGAAATTTACTAGAGTATAATATTCTTACTCATAATAAATATCAAGCGATTGATATTTTAAATTTAAGTATTTCATAGAAATCTCAAAATAATATACTGTATAAAATCACAATAAAAATAAAGGTTGCTACATCTTCACTATTCACTATTGCATTTAAAAAATAGTAAAAAATCCTGATTAAGTAAAATTTATTTGCATAAAACGATTTTAGTATAAGGCAAATTGCAAATTTTTTTATTATTATTTACAAGCATTAGGTTCTAATATAAGGGCATAATTGTCAGTTTTTTTTTCTTTTTATTATTTGAACAGCATTATATTCTAAATTATAAAGATCATAAGCATCGGAGTAGTAGTAATTAATGCATAAACATTTATGGCCTAGTATTAATAAATTCCAGGCATAATAATCCATCTATTTTTAGGCCATTCCTCTCCGAACTTTTCTCTCCCCCATTTTTCAGAATTTTTAGCAATAGTCCACAAACAAACAGTCGTCCAAATAAAAGTTAACCAGATAGTTAAATTAAACCCTTTAGTAAGAATTACAAAGCTAAAATAAATTATAATTTCAGCTGTATAATGAGCTGATGAAATATAATCAAACCAATCGCCTTTTGGAATAGAATAAAGGGGTTGAGATGACACAGAAGAACTTTTGAGACGAAGCAGAGCAAGGTTTTTGTGAAGTATATATTGATGATGTGATGCATAAATAAAGGCCGACATAGCAAGTAATATATTCCAGGATAAGAAGTTTGCGGAATGTATTGTAAATAAATTTGTTTCATTATCTAAAATATCAAAATTATGAATAATAAGAAAATAATTATATATTTAAAATTTAATAAAACATACCTTTACTATCAAGAATCCCAAAATTTCCAATGCCTTCAATAAACACAGATAATCCAGTTGCAAGATAAAATGCCAAACCTAACAGGTAAAGTCCTACATGCATTTTGGCGCCAACTGAAGGCCTTTCGATAAAAAAACATTCATACATTCTTCTAATGGTTTGAACCTGTAACATTACTAATCCGACTATACATTCTGTAACTGGTTCTTTAAAATACTCTGGCTCATATTTTTCAATACTATCAAAGATTTGAACGAACCATGCAAAATGTCCTTTATTTCCTTTTCGTAAAATAATGACATCGATAATAAGAAATGCAACCCAAAGAGTACCAACGACGTAATAATGTTTAAACCATTGTTTTGGAACAGTTAGACTTTGTATATACGCCTCTATTGGATTTTTTGCAGTGAACCGTGCTGATGTTCCAAATTTTCCATAGGAAAGGATTGAAATCTTTAAGGATCTAAAACTTGAAATTATTATAACAGATGCGATTATAATTATATAAAAGAGTCGAATTAAGAATAATAAAGTTGGCATCTTGTTTTTTAAAAAATTTTTTTTCCTGTATAACGTCCTACTAATTAAGAAATTTCCCGATTTATCACTGATACAGTTCCTTATTTATTAATTCCGGTTAAAGATTTTATCGGTATGATTTAACCGTGATTATCATCAACGCTGCTGTAACATTACGTTATTGTATTTGCAAGAGTTAACCTGGGTCACATGGCTTAAAGGCCATATATACCTGTATACTGCATACTGTACTATGTAAATCAAAAAATCTATTATCGAATTTTTTGATCTTTGTGTAACAAACAATACGTATTGACCTTGCATAATTTTATTACAATAATAACAAGGTATTTTTGAGTGCGTGCGAGGGGGGTTTTTTTTAATATTTTAGTAAATAGTGTGATATTTATAGAGTTTATTTATTCCAGGAATGGTGTGAAATATATCAAGAAGTGTCCGGTTTATAGGATCTCATAATTGATTGGACAAGCATTGAACGTAATGAAAAGTGAAATTTTGTACTTAAACATCTAGATTTATCTATTGTATGAGAATTGTTTAACCAAACATCTCTTTAACAGGTTTTTCTCTCGAAAAAGTCACTATAAAAAGTCTTTCTATTATAGTCTTTCGGAATTGCACTAACAAATATATTATGATCTTTTTTTTTATTACTAGAATTCAAAATATGCAAAGCGGATTTATTACCTCGCAACGCAGCTTTCATCCTAATGCGATGATAATAGCAGATTTAATATAATTATCGAAATCACAGTAAATTTTGGTAATAAAAATGTAGTTTTTGATAATATAATTTTCGGCCAGTTTATCGTTTCAGTATAATCTTATACCGAAAATTTTATTATCGAAAAATAATTATTAAATTCATCACGTGTCCTACTAATTTGCAAATCAGCTGTAAGTATTTGAATTCGATACAAAATATAACTACTGTATCTATATCGGAGTTATTCAATATTTCTAAATTAGACTTTCCTATAACTCTTAAAAGTGTAATTCTGAAGTTTGATCGAATTAAGCTTAATCCTGGCATTATCGCAATTTCTATCATGAGTTGTTATAAAAATTACTCGCCACTCCAGTGATCATAAGATACGTCGAGTCAGTTTGCGGTAATTATCGTAAACCTCCATTGTGAGTTGCCGTAAAAATACTGTTACAAATAATAGTTATTGTATGGGTTGTAGTGAATAACCCAGTTACACACGGGTTCATCGAAGGCACGGGATTTAAATATGAACCCGTGTATGTAACGGGTTATTCAACATACCCATATAAAAACTATCTTATTGCACGGTGTCTGACGTAACAGTCCCGTGCCAATAAGTAAAATTAAAAAGGCACGGGTTGTCACATAAGACCCGTACAATAAGACAAACTTCTGCCTAATACTATAATTTGATTGTCGGCTTGAGACCAGATCGAACTATGACTTTGCAAGTCCATATATATTTCAGGCACCACTTTTAATAACACATGTCTAGCATTTGCAGATTCTTAGTTCGAACTGATCTATTTCCGGAATATAGCAAATCATGAACGTGTGAAAATTTCAAGCAGATACCATACACAAAAAGATTAGAATGTACCCACGTAAGTACGTTGTGGCGGGCTAGGCTATCGGTCTAAATGCTAAAATACAACTAACAACACTATCAACTAATCTAAACAATATCTAACAACCCGGCAAGACTCTTGATCTTCGAATTGGTAGGCAAAAAGAGGCGTGGTTGATTTGGTCCGGGTCTCGAAGGTCTTGTAGGGTCTTGCTACGGCTTGGATAACGAAGATAAGTATAGCTTCTATTTCTTTTATATGTCTTCTGTGGGTGGTCCTAAATCCACTCTACTTATATACACTTCTTTTTATTATAGGGCACAGGGTTAACGGGTTAAGTATAATCGTTAATTTGATTAACGATCGGCAGGCCGATAGGTGATGCAGGTGATTAATCAAACAATGTCGGAGATTGATTGTTTGATATATCAGGTAATCAATAGGGGTTTAATCGATAATGATATAAATAGGAGGTGATTAACTTGATCTTTCTTGTTTTAACGGAACTATAAACTGAAACTGGGTTCAAAACGCGGTATACGAAATCACAACTAAACGATTTAAAACGAAATCTCAAGGGTCCAGGGTAAGTTCAATAAGCGATTTTTATCATACAAAAAGGGTTTAACAACAAGGGTATACTTCTTAACACTTCTACTCTTATTTCGAAGGTTAGAATTCTTATCTTTTCTAAACTCGAACTCAACTGAGTTAACTTTATCGAAGTGCAAAAAGGAGGGTCTTATATACTTTTTACCCTTTTAATAAATACATTGTTTTTAGACTACTCTAACTAATACTAACTAACTTTATTCTGTTTCTTTAGTCTCATTTCTCTGACTCACAATAATTATACTTCGCCTTGAGCGAAAGTTTGGAGGCGAATTCCTTTGCCTCGAGGCGTACTTGGGGCGGTAAGGGCTTCTTGGGCTTTTCGTTTATGCCAGGGGTAAAGTTTTGTGTGCCAGTACCATAACATTATCAGAACTAAAGTCTGGGCTAATTACATTGTTTAACGAAAGGGGGTGTAAACAAACATTAACGGCGGAATGCCATATGCGAAACCGCGATAAATTACATGGCTTAGCGGAAGAAAAGGGGAATAAACAAACATTGGCAGAAAAACCGCCACATGTAAGAACCGGTATGTGCTTATTATTTAAGGAAACAAACAAACACTAACAACGAAATGTCATTAACACGAACTAGTTCGTGACCTTGGCATGCGCAGTTAGCATGTGCTTGTCCCCAATTTACTACGGTAAATTGCTTATTTTATTTGGGGCTAAGGCGATTCCAATCTACGTTTTGAAATAGGAGAAATATTACTATTATAATGATGTAAACAATCGGAAAATCCCGTGAGGTACACGGAAAAAGAAAAGTCCCGTGACCGGAGCCCTTCACAACGTACATGTATTGATAAGTTATAACAGTATTTTAATCTAAATCGACTAACTGAAAACGTTAGCATAGGGATTTCATTGGCATCGATTTTCATTTCGTTTAACTCATAGTGTAATAATTAGTAATAACGGTTAAGAATCTAGCTGAACGAAACTATACACTACATTTCTGGTACAGTATATAGTATATTATTTCAGGTCCATGGCCTACAAATTCATTTAACAGAACTTAGGAATGTATAATTAGATATAATGGTTACAAAATTTAGTTCTAAAATGATATAAATCAAAGTTTTGGTAGAACAAAATAACCGTACAGATATGATCAAAATTCGGTGGCTGTTCGATAAAGCAAGATTTTCTGTGTTATAAATTAAGTACCGCACGAACCAGCATATGTTATGCTTTCCAATGATATTCAAAATTTTGAACACAGTTGAGTTGGCGTAAATCATACATTATGTTTTAGTATCGATGGATTTTGCGTTTTAAATTGCACAGCTCAGTTGCATATTATAGTCCTTTTATGTGTAGCTGATGCAAGTTCTCTAATTCTTATTTATATCTCAATGGGTTTATAAGATCTTACTAGAGTTTTTAACTTACGCTAATTTTCAAAATTTTGATTGGACTTATGATGTAACTTAAAAGCAATTTCTATGTTAATTATTCAAAATTTTGAAATTATATAAGCTATAATAAGTTGTAATGAAGTTTACAACCTTAGACCTTACAGACTTTATGTACGATATATGAATATCGGATAATTATATTAAGATAGGCCAATTTCATTGGTTGATATAAATCAGTGACTGGCAAGAGTTATTCAGCATTTTGATTAGCTGTTCATTTTCGGGGGGAGGTGGAAAAGACTTTAGCTAGGGGTGATGTTAACTAAAAATTAACTTCAAATGGCCTAAATTATTTACACTACTCCATTGTTGGTTTAACTTCCTTCCGTCTTATACAATCAATTTATTATTGAAATATGCACAAACGCATTTCTAATTATATGCTAATATTCTTTAACACCTATAACTTAATAGTACTGTTCCTTTGGTGCGAGGAGCAAGACATTTGTTCCCTCAAGAAGCAATAATATTTCATACATAATTGATCTATGTACAAAAGCGATTCTGTGAAAAGGGGTAAAAGTGATTCGTTCCATGATTAAGCAAGACTATTGTGACGTGTCGAATGTCTATATTACTAAGGATATCTAAATAAAGTAATAGGTGCATTATGTGTTACAAAGGTACAATTGAATGTTTAAGGATGATTGAGCAATACACAAGAAAGTTTGGATATGGAACCACACGAATCTGCACTTAAATCTATACGAGACAATATATGGGATAACACATTTACAGCACATAATAAGGCAAATATTCTGTGCAATAGTGCACGTTGTGGCGGGCAAAGCTATTGGTCTAAATACTAAATACAACTAACAACACTACTAACTAATCAAAACAATGTCCTACAGGTATACAAGACTCTAGATCCTTGAATTGACAGGCAGAAAGAGGCGTGGTTGATTTGGTCTGGGTCTCGAGTTTTCTCAGGTCTTGCTGTAGTGAAGCATATTAAGTGACTTTAAGGTATCACATGATCACAGATTAATCTGATACAAATTCACGTATTGGGGGGAATTATCAGTTTATGGTTATAGCAGTTTATCAACTCAAGAGGTCTCTCAGATAACTACTAGAGCTAACTCTTCTACTCTAATTTTGAAGGTTATTAATTTACAACGTTGGACTATAACTCTTCAGTAAGTTATTTGTTATTGAACTCCAAGTGAGTTATATTTTATTGAAGCAAAAAGGAGGGTATTATATACTTTTTCCCTCTTAATAAATACATTGATTTTAGACTACTCAAACTAACTCTATTAAATTTCTATAGATTCATTTCTGACGCACAATGACTACGCATTCTTTAAGCAAAAGTTAGAGGCAAATTCCTATACCTTGAGGTGTACTTGGGGTGATGCAGGCATTTTGGGCTTTTCATTTGTACCAGAGATATAGTTATATATGCCAGTACTACAATATTATCAGTACAAATACTTGGCTATACCATTGTTTAAAAAAAGAGTATTTAAAAAATATTAGCAGCAAAATGTCACAGGCAAAAACCAACTTGTGGCTCTGGCATGTGCAGCTAGCATGTACTTCAAATAGCAACTTGCTGCAGCACAATGCTTATTCTATTTGCAGCTATGTAAATTCCACTATCTACATCTTAGAAATAAGAAAAATAATACTATTGTAACAATATAAACAAATGAAAAATACCCCTAAAGTAAATAAATAAGAAAAATGTCTTGGTACTGAGCCCTTCACAATGTACTAACATGCAATTTTATGTGTTTTCTTGTGCATTGTCTCGTGTATATTTACTAGGGTTCCACAATTTGATTTGATCTTCAAATATTTGAATCAAATATTTGATCAAATTCAAATTCAATTTGACTATATGTGATTTGATCAAATTCAAATATGGCCAAATTTGATTTGATTTGACAAATATTTGATTTGATTGAAAATTACTATTAAAAATTCAAATTCAAATCAAATTCAAATTCAAATATTTGAATCAAATCAAATTCAAATCAGGGTCAATTTGATTTGATCAAATTCAAATTGATCCAATATTTGATTTGATTTGAATTTGAGGAACCCTAATATTTACGCGCAGGTAACAAATAATAGCATATATCCATATATATATACATAATAACATATATTGTATATGTATTATTTAATTAACTAAATTTATAATTTTATTAACTAAATTTTATAAGTTTTATTAATTAAATTTTGTATTTTATTAATTAAATTTTATAATACAAATACTTTATTTTAATAATTACATGCCAAATAAGAAAATACTTCTAATTGCTAAAACTACAACTTTAAAAATAACCCAACAACTAATAATATTGAAAAAAAACAAAATAATAGTATTAAAATGAAAGGTTTAAAAAAAATTCACTTTAGAAATAAATCCAATAGGGACAACTCCATTTGTGGCAAATCCAATAGCAGTAACTTAATGGAGATACTAAAATACAATAATATACTGAAAGTTTTAAAAATAAAAGAAGAAATAATAGTAAAAAAAAAGTTGTGACACCACCAAAAGTGATGAACAAACATACACCAAAATGATAGTAATTCCAAAAGAGCAACTTCCAAGGCAATAACTTTAAAGAATAGTTTAAAAACAATGACAATAACTAAAAAAAATATATAAAAATTAATGAGTTGTAGAAAAAAATTATAAAAAAAAATTATAAAAAAATATAAGACAATAACTAAAAAAAATTATAAAAAAATATAAGACAATAAATAACTAAAAAAAAATTATAAAAAAATATAAGAATACAAGAATAAACAAAAAAAAAAGCAAATATTTATTTGCTTACAAATCAAATGTAAGTTGTGCATGTCAATGCATGGAAATTATTATTGTTAAATGCAAAAAAAAACAAAAAAACAACAAAATGAATGTTTTTGTGCACGTCAATGCACGGAATTTATAATCATTAGAATCTTAACGATCACGGAATTATAATCATTAAGGATCTTAATGATCATCATGTTAGTACATGAAATTATGATCATTAAGGATCTTAACAATTGTAACAATTGTGATATCATGTACAAAAATTATGATTGTTAAGAATCTTAATGATTGTGATGATTATGATATTAATGCACTGAAATTATGATTATTTAAGGAGTCTTAATGATTGTGACGATCATAACATCATGTACAGAAATGATTGTTAAAATTGATTGTTAAGGAATCTTAACAATTGTGATGATTGTGATGTCAGTGCACTGAAATTTTGATCATTAAGAATCTTAACGATTGTGCTCGTCAGAGCACAAAAATTATGATGATGATTGATAACGATTGTGCACGTCAGTGCACAAAAATTATGATCATTAAGAACCTTAAAGATTGTGCATGTCAGTGCACGAAAATTATGATCGTTAAGAATCTTAACGATTGTGCACGTTAGTTAGAGATGGGTTTCATGCGTGCGCATAATTCCTCAATTATGCGCATGAATGTGCATTAATGCGCATGTTTCTGAATCATGCACATTTTATTCCATCAAAATTTTATATAGAAAAATTAAATATAAAACAAGTATAATTAATATTCTAATCTATCTATATACTTCAATTCTGGGTCTGTTCGCTTTAACATTTTTGATTGGTCGTATTCGAAAAATGTGACCTAAATGTAGGAAAACTAACAGAAATACACACAAAATTGTGAAACATGAATTTTCCAAATTACTTTTGTTGTTTGATTGCCTAATATTTACAAACTATTTTGGGCTAGAAAAGTTCACGAATTTGAAAACGTTTTGTATAATGGTCTCAAGTTCAAGAATAAGTGCAAGTACAAGAACAAGTGCAAGAACACAACAAATGCTCCGCTATAGATAAAACATATAATTAATAAAAAAATAGTGAATATATTAGCTAATATCAAAAAAATTACATTCAACTAAATATTTAGATAGTTGATTTCTAGAATTTTTAGTCGTGATTTTTGCCCCCAGATTATCTGATAATAAACTAATTTCTCAAAGACTCGTAGTTTTATATCGATCTACCAACCAATAAAA
Source organism: Gigaspora rosea (assembly GCA_003550325.1). Lineage (NCBI taxonomy): Eukaryota > Fungi > Glomeromycota > Glomeromycetes > Diversisporales > Gigasporaceae > Gigaspora > Gigaspora rosea. The sequence goes on along the minus strand of QKWP01000401.1, from coordinate 315,627 downwards.
TCATGGTTATGTTCAAAAGGTATCAGTGTGCTAAAACTAATATAGCAATATAAGGTTTTCTCTTTGCAACACTTATTTTAAAAATTGTCATTCATCAATAAAACTACGCTGCATACTGTCTGTTATTGGAGTAATGAGCTTTGTAACAAACTTTTTATAGTTGGCTTATACTAATTCAAACTAACTCACTATATATTGCAAATGCTGGTATAGCGAACAAATTTTGTAATAGAATTTTTTCTAAAACTTATGATAAAAATCACAATAATTCTAATAAAAATTGGCTCAACCATGTACTGTGGATACTGAAATGGAGTGTAATTTTAATGCAAACTAACTCAATCTTAATCATATACTGTAGTTAATTGAATAGTATGTTCAGTAACAGAATTTTTTTGTATGATTCAATGCAAACTAACTCAGCATATTTAGAAATGTTACATAATGTGAATTTACAGATTTTAACTAAGATTTTAAAGTTTTATACAAAGCTCCTGTGGCAGAGCCATGGGTCAGGTGTCAAATTATATAAGATAAGCAACGATGAAGTTTACAATTAGCTAATTTGTAAAAATTTATATATATAGGCAAAATCTGATTAAGAATCAATATGCAGTATCTTTATTTAAATATATTATCAATAATAAAGATAAAAATTAAAAAAATTTTTTATCATGCGGTATCATGCGCATTTTATATATCATGCGTATTAATGCGTATTCATGTGCATTTTATTATAAAATGTGCATTTTTCCCATCTCTAACGTTAGTGCATAGAAATTATGTAATCATTAAGATTAATACACGTCAATATATAGATATAATGCCATGCACAATAGTGCATGGATTTCAATTTTTTGTATAATAATGTGTATTAAATTTTTTGGATGATCAGTTTTCGGGCAGTTTCCATGCAGTAATTATAAAACCCGTGCTTACCCGCATACTATTTTGTATTTATCATGCATTTCCGTATATCAAGTTTTCATAGGGAAATAAGTTACCGGGTAACACCATTTATTAAAAGTTCCTTGAATTTTTATACAAAACTATTTAAAATTTTTATATCCAGTATTCACTATAAAGAGGTTCGTTATATCCAGAACTGTATGTGTGTTAATATGTTGAATAATATAAAAATAAATTTGAACTTTTATTTGTGTTTAAAACTTTAGGCTGATTTGTATCCCTATAAGAAAAGTGGTCCAGGATCGCACAGAAAAACAGTGTATGCACGTGGTCGAGTGGCATGTGCTATGGGTCGGGTTTGCACGTGCATGGTTCGAGTAGGCATGGGATTTGGTGGACTGTGTTAGGGTGTCCAGGATTATGCGATGTGATGAGATAAATTATGCGATTTGACCGAGGTCAATTATGCGATGAATGCAAAATAAATTTAAGATTATGTAAAATATTTAAATGGATTATGCGATTTTTAAATAGTATTTATTTACATATTAAAATTCAAAAAATTTAACATCATAATTGAATTTTCTGATAAAGCATGCCTATTATCCGTTAAAATTCTTTTATAAGCTGAAAAGCTACGTTCAACATCTCTCCAGAGACTGGTAGCCAAATATATACTAATGTGATTTTGCTAAGAACTGGCAACAAAGTTATCTTTTCATGCCAGTACTTATCCAAATCAAAACTTTCACTAAATGTTTCTAATAACCCTGAATAAATCGCCTATACATTAATAAGATCATTTGATGGATTTTTCAATTCTTCAATTGTTTTATATAATGCGATATTATGTCGGTCTGCTTGTGCTTGTATGTATCAAGGATCAAAGCAATGAGTTGCTTTAAAAATTGGAAGTGCGGAATGATTACTAACATGTTTGTTAAATTTTCATAGGCTAATTGAAACGCTTCTTTAAAGATTTCATCATATGATAATATATCATATTGATACATTTCACAGAGATCAACCATTTCATTCGATTTAGGAGGTAATTGATGGCCTGAATTTAAAAAAGCTTGTAATTGCTCTAACCTGTCTGCAAGGAATGGTGCAACTGGTTTATTTCGAATTTTAAAAAACTCAAGATTTTTGACCAACCTATGTATTAAATAAATTAATAGAGTAAATAAATAGTAAATATTAATGTTATATAGGTATACGCTTTACTTACAACTGTGTATTAAAGGTTATAAAATAGAGAATAAATCATAGATAAAACAAATTATCACGATTTTCAAAAACTTTAACCAACTCTAAAATCACTGCACTCTCATTACCAATTTCAGCTTCTTTAAGATAAAAGTTAACTAAAGCAGTAATATGATCGCAAATTCAAAATGCAAAATTAAACCATGTGTTCAATCTTGTTTTTACAGGTAATGGTGGGAGTGTAGGATTAGAATAACCATTTGAAGAAAGAAAAGAGATCCATTGTCGTTTTCTAGCTGGGGAATACGTAAAGGTCGTTTTAATTAAACTAACTGTAGAATCAAGAAGTTTGAAGTTTTTGTATTCAATCCATGTTTCTCCTACCAAATTGAAAATATGAACAAAACAAGTATTATGTTTGATTTGTGGCATTAAAGGTGAGAGAATGTTAAATGCAGCTGACATGTATGAAGTGTTATCAGTAATAAATAAAATTACATTTTCAAAAGAAATTTTATAATATGATAATGTCGAAATAACAAGTTGAGAAATCGTGGTCTTGTTAACAACTTGTAAAAAATCTGTCTTAACCAAATTGGTTTGATCAAAATAACTAAATAGAACATTTACTACTGCCCTGCTACAAGAATCTGTTGTCTCATCTATTGGATTCAAATTTTTTCCCACCTAACAAATTTTTGAGCTTTTGTTCTTGTTGTTGAAATAAAATCGGAAGATACTTCTCCCGAATTTGATTAGCACCAGGAACTGCACCACCATATTTACAATGTTCTTGTAAAAAGGTTGAAAATATCAGATTTTCTCAAAAGGTATGTCAGCTTCAGCAAATATTTTAACAAACTCAAAAACAAATTGCTCTTTTTCATCATAAGACTTGCTAAAAGAAGTAATTGCAAGTTGAGAAGGAGGATTTTGAGGTTTTTCAAGTGCTGTTTTTTTTTTAATTGATGGTTAGAGGATGCCAAATGGTTATCTATCGTAGATTTTTTTTCGTGATCAACAGTATTTTGGCAAAAACGACAAAAAAATTTTCCTCCACTCGCATAAAAATCAGTTTTATACGAAGGGTTTTTACTAAGTCATTTTGTGACCGTAACCATGATATTTGACGTTTCAATTTTTTTTTATTTAATGTTTAAATCAAGCTTTTTAAAGAGCGTTACAACTTGAATCAAAAATTTTTTTTGAAGTCAATAGACTAGTGGCTTTTTTAGCATTACATTATTTTATATTTTAGCTTTAATGAACTACTAAATAAAACAATTAATTTTATTGAAAAATCGATAGACCCCTGTGGCTTTTTTAGCTTTGTTTGGCATTACATTATTTTACATTTTAGCTATTATGAACTACTGAATAAAGCAATTAATTTTTTCATCGCAATTAATTAATTTAATCATCGGTACTAGATCCACCAATCATACTCTTTCCACGTGATCATTATGCTTTTTTCGCTCAATTATGCGCATAATCCTGGACACCCTAGACCGTGTTGATCCGTATACACGTGCCAATTTAACGTGAAATCACGTAAATCGTCCGTGCCTTTTGTAGCAGTTTACTAAGGGAACAACTACCGACACAGCACACACGTGACTTATCGACACAGCAATGACTAGCATTACCTAAAATACATGCTAAACTAACCCTAAACTAACCCTAACTCGGGCCACTGCTGTGTCGATAAGCACGTGCTGCTGTGTCGGTAGTTTTTTCCTTTACTAAGCCAATTGACACGTGCGATGGCACGTGAGTGGAACGGGTAAGTAAATATAAATTTATGGTCCACTTTCCAATAGACATTTTATTAGAAGAGGACCGGATAATAGTTGAAGTATGTACATATCTGGAAGCTAAAGCAACTGCAAATGTGTAAAATCTTGCAAGGAATCTTTTTCCTTAAGATACCAGAGCAGGCTTACTTGCGAGTTTTTGAGATATTGCAACTTTTTTTAAAAAAAATTCGTTTATGATCCTTAGTTCTTGTAGTACTCTGTGAAACGAGCCAGCAAGTGTCATTTTTAACACGTGCCATTCCGTATAATTTGACGTGCCATCACGTACAACGTGCATATGCGTGCCACCGAATACGTGCCATTCCGTGTGACGTAATATAACGTGCCACCCCATTACCGTAGTATCCGTGTCATTTTTAATCGTGCCATCCCGTAAAACATGCCTATACGTGCCACACGGTCCGTACCATCCCGTGCATATACACTGATTTCCCGTACCATACCCCGAACCACTTTTCTTATAGGGTATATTTATAATCCATAGATATGTATGAATTTGACCGTAGAGGGAAAATTGATTCTATTTACTGATACATCAGCTGAACATTAATGCAGGTCAATTAATTTTAACCTGTTCAAAAATTATTTTGCAATAACAATTATTAGCAAAGAAACTTTGTATAATGAAGCTTACTATTCATCACCTGGTTAATTAATGTCGCTGAAATCGGATTAAAATGAAACGTGGGTTTCTATTTAACCCTCTAAAACCCAAAACTAACCTCTAACCCTAAAAAATGCGCCCCAAAAAATTTATTTTTCTGTGACTTTTATCAATTTTTTTATGAAGTTTACTATTTATCGCCAGTGGTGATCATCACCAATATATATTCTGTATCTTTAAATTTTGTCTATGAAATCACCTTTGAGACTCTAACAAAAAAATTTTCTCGTAAAATTTTGGTATAAACTATGCCACCCTGCCCCATCCCAGTTCTTACCCTAACCCTAATATTAACCAAATTTTAATTTTTATTTCGGCAAAAAACTTTTTATTAATTTTTGTTAGTAATCACTGGTGATGATCACCACTGGAAATAAGTAGTAATTTTCTTTTTTTATACTATACATATTTCAGATTTCGAATAAAATTAGTGACATCATAGTACAAGGTTTGCGGCGCAGATCGCCTAACTTCAAGATGTAACGTAACACAAGTAACACGATTAGGAAAATTCAAAACAAACGTTCTTTCAGCTCAGCCAAAAATCGCTCATAGCTCAAAAATCAGCATAAGAAATACCTTTTGTTCTCGAACAAAAACTTTCGCTGAACAATTTTACTACATTCTTTAGGTTCTAACACTGACCCGAATTTTAAGAATTTTGTCTGCGCCCCAGCATTTTTGGTATGTCGAAATAAGTGATCTGAATAGATTCGATTTTTTTATTATGCCGATAATATATCATCAGAAAAATGCTTCTATTTCATTTCATGATGTAGAATTATCAAACTCCTGCTTATTTTCTATAAGTTAATTCTGAATCATCCTAATAATTTATATTTGGGGATTTTCAGTCCTAAGGTTCAAGTTTCTTATTTCGAATTAAATAAGTGACATATTTATTTATTTTATCTCCGGACAACTCCTATTTCATTTTCTGATTTCGAAATTTAAAAACAGAAATAGTACTTTTCGAGCTCCTACTTATTTTCAAAATAAGTTATCTCTGAAACGCCTATTATATGTTAATTTATTAAAAAATGTTCCTATTTCATGTTCTGATTTTGGATTCAAAAATATAGTGATTTTTTAAACTTCCACTTATTTTTGAGATAAATTAATTCTAATCAGCATACAGTGTTCCAAAATTAACAAAAAACGCACATTTTATATATAAGTAGGATTTTTCAAATAGCATTTTTACTATTTCGAATTATGAATCGAAAATAAATATGATTTCTTAATATTAATTTTTAAACCCTTTAAAGGTATATAAATTTATGAATCATTAGGGGATTTCAGACCTAAGGTCCAGGTTTCTGATTTCATTATTTTATTTGCGGATAACTCCTATCATTTTCTGACTTCAAAATTTTCAAAATAGAACTTCCATTTATTCTCAAAATAAGTAAACTCTGAAACCCCTTATTGGACAAAAATTTTTCGAAACTGATATGAATACCGATTAGTCGATCACTGCATCACTGCAGCGTGTGAAATCACGGAAGTCTTGGAATTCTAGCAGAAATACTTCGATAATTTTATTAATTTCGAAAATAAACAAAAGATTTTTCGAACTAAATCATCTCAAGATAGTGAAATATTCGATAATCAGTTCTAGATTTATTCCTAAAATAGACTTATCTCGATCTCGCGTGATTTAATCAATTCTTGATAATAGGGTGATTCAAACCTAATGCTAAGGGTTTCTGTTTTCAAATTAAATTAATGATGTAATTATTTTGAAATCAGTGCTTCGTAAACTTTATTTATTTTTATTTTTAAGCTTATTTATATATTAAGGATGCTTCATTTCGGGGCAATCAATTAATCGACAATCACTTAACCGACATAACATTTCACCGATAATTATTCATCGACAAGTTCATTTTGCCGACAGTTTATTTCACCGAAGCTCATTTACCGACAAAGTAATTCTGGTCATTGATGTTAGGGTCAGGGTAGAATTAGGTAGAATTAGGGCTAAAGTTAGGGTGCTTTTTGAAAAAAAACTTGTCGGTGAAATGAACTTCGGTGAAACAAGCTGTCGGTAAAATGAACTTGTCGGTGAGTATTTGTCGGTGAAATGTTATGTCGGTGAAGTGATTGTCGGCGAAATAATACGAACCCGCTTATTTCATCTCCGAATAACACCTATTTCATTATCTGATTTCAAAATTTCAAACCAGAAATAGGACTTTTTAAACCCTTACTTGTTTTTGAAATAAGTTAACTTTGAATCACCCTAATGATAATTTGATATTGGAACTTCATAAATTTCTAATCGTTTAATTGTTTAAACGCTTAATTCAACTATCATTAACATAAATTGAGCTCAAATCAATGGATCAATTTTTATGCGTTCCAATCCTAAGTAAGATTCTGTAAGGAATAATATAAATTTTACTCGTATTTTCTTATACATAAATAAATATGGTTTTATATTTAACATTTTAAGTTACTGCTGCGCCAGCATAAATTTGTAACAGCCAGTACAACCATTTAAAGATATGTAGTAATCTATTAAAAGTATAATTTAAAATAAAGCGATCTCTTTTTATATACTTTAATTAATACTGATACTGTACAAATTAATAGTTTGAGATTATATCAAAACCTCATTAATTGAAAAATCCTTTTGAAGAATTCTTTTTAGAAAAAAAGAAGACGCGTTACAAGGCTACACAAACTCATTTTAGATTCTCATAATCATGCTTGTTGTGAATATATGAATAACAGCTTTAGTTATTTTAATAATAAAACTTCTTCCGTTCGGAAAAAGTTTTTTTTTACACACAGAGGCAAGGTTTTTTTTTTAAAAAAAATCTATTGGTTAATCAAAATCGGTTGGGGTAATTTGTTTCAATTCTGTACCTTCTACAATCTGGTTTTTCGGAATGTTGTCTAATTTGACTACACTTCAAAGGAAAAATTTTTAGATATCTGATCATATTACATACGTATGCACACATCTAACGCCCAAAGTAAACAGTATGCAATTCTAAAATAATTTCCACATTTAGGCATCTACATATTTGAGTTACCAAGGTGATGCAATAAAAATTATTTTCTCTGAATTTCGGAGTTTCAATTCAAACTTTAATTTTGAAGTTCGTCAGTATCAAATAAATCACTGACTTATTTAGGATTTTGTAAAAAAATATGGATACTAATCAGTCCTCAGTTTCTATTGAATTTATTATTTTCAAATATGTCAAAAATCCGAAAAATTTAGCGTTAACCTGCAGAACCTGGTCACGTGTCACCAAGAAAGAATTTGTGCCCGCAGATTGGTTGTTTACCATTATGGGAAGGCACATGCGCTCTTTCACGCCGTGAGACTGGAGCCGACGTTCATCAACTTACCCGTTGCACAGGCTATTATTACGAGGTGTGGAATTTTATCGAGATATTTCGTTCAAAAACTTCTTGTTCATTATGGAGGTTATGATTTCAAATTAATTGAATTAAAAATCGCGCATAATGTTGGTCAAATTAGTTTTGATAGAATTAAATCATTAAAGGAAAAGTCTCAAGAACTGTGGGCGAGTAATTAGAATTAGATGTCTTTGCGTATTTTCTAACGTGGCGCAAAAACAAATTGATACCAATGAACTTTGTTTAAAAGGAAATGATATGGAACTCTTTCATTTCCTTTCGGGTGGCCCACATTCAATAAGTGATCACAAGGCATTTTACAAAAAAATATTGATGTGCAGTGCAAAATAATCCCGAAGATACCCACCCAAAGATGGGTACGGCAATTAATTACAATAGCTCGCTCAATCTTATTTTGTAAAGATTTGTTATTGTTATGGAAAGAAATTGGCTATCATCAAATCTGTAATGATGTCAATGACCTAGTAATTCAGGGGCTTTTCTCATTTTCTACACTCCTAATCCTTCTGCTGATTGGGTTCGACCAGATATTGAATCTATTAATAAGCGGATCAGCGAATTAATTTATCTTGGTTTTCAACTGAGTTATGGTGTTATTGGCAGCATTCTATATTTATTTGAAGATAGATTAGAGGATATTGTTGAAACATTAATGGAGTCATTTATACATATTAAACAAGATTCTCATAATAACTTTTTAAATCGTTGCTTAATAGAATCATTAAAGCCAAAGCATAGCTCAAACAAACCTCATGTTCTTAAATTCGCGAAAGATAACTCTGAAATGGCATTCAATAAAACATTTGGTTATTATTTACAAAAAAATACAAATTTAACAGTCGAATCTGGAATCAGGCAACTCTCATTACCATCAAAATTTCATAATTGGGTTCTTGTGAAATTTGATGTAGATGCACAAATCACCAAACTATGCTTTGACGATATATTAAAAGCACACTTAGTAAGATATACAACTACAGCAAAGTGGCAATGCAGACATGCTTAATAGAATAAATCAAACAGGGTTTCAAGCAATTTGAATATTTTTAAAATTATTGTAATGCAAATAATTTTTATATACCGTTACATTTAGAAATAATCTCTCAATGTACTAGTCAGGACATTCTAGAACCATTATTCAAATATTCTTTGCTTGATTTATTTAATGTTAAAATATCCTTCGAAATGCCGATGAGAATAATTAAAGATGAAGGGGTATGGATAATTATTACAGTCATGTATCTCTAAAACCAATCACTGGAAAAAGAAACAAACGCACATTAAAAGAATGGAATCAGGCATTATACAATCTTTCAACAAATAATGGCAGATTAACAAACACATTTCGCAATTATTTTCACGGATTTATTTATGAAAACTTGCCAAACTCGAAGAACTTTTAAATTAAAACTAAGATAAGATTTATTACTGGTGATGAAATTGTCTTTTTGACATATTATTTCTCCGAGACAAGTTTAGTTAATTATTCTTCGTTTCTTTCATAGTGTCATATTTTATCTAATTTGATTAATCGAAATACGTACGTATGCAAGTAAATCACAACTCCCTTGTCTTACCTAAACAAATAAATAAGTTTCGGGGAATATATCCAATTTAAGTAATACAGCTTTATATATAACAAATTATCATTTATTATATCAAATTGAACTAATATGTGTCATTACAGCCAATTTTTACAATCCTTTGAAATTTATTTTATCTGATTTTTGAATAGATATCTATAGTGCTCCTAATCGGGTCGGGTCAACCCGAAAACCAACCCGACCCGAAACTTTCGGGTCGGGTTCGGGTTAGAAAAATTGAACCCGAAAAGTTCGGGTTGGGTTCGGGTCGGGTTCGGGTTGGCAATGAACCCGACCCGAACCCGACCCGACCCGACTCGAAATATTATAGATAACCCAAAGTAGAAATATTATTTTTTTATTCTAGCAAATCATAGATAAATATGTACTTTATTTAAATCTTTAATAAACATATTTGCATTCATGATAGTAGATCTTAAATGAATGCATTTTAACTAATTTAAAATTAATATGACGAATATTGATATGATCTGATCTTTAAACTATAATAAGCTAAAATTGTATATCTTTAACAAATTATATGCTAATTTATTTGAAGCAAATATAGTAATAATTTTATTAATCATTCAGTAAATATATTATATATTTATATTAAATATTTATTTTTTTACCTCAGTCTAAATTTTAATTTTTTTTGCAACGAAATTATCTTTATTTGCAACGAAATTGTTTTTAAAAATAGTAAGTACATATTAAATTACCTTAAAGGTTATACTCTAAAATTATAATAATATCTTGGCAACCACTTCATCAAATTTGATAAAACTTCTTTTATTTGAATTCTACAGATTTGTAGAATTCAAATAAAAAAATTTTATCAATTTTCATCAGGTGGCTATCAAGATACCTTCGCTCAAAGGTTTAAAAAATTTTAGTATAGCATCTATTTTTGAATTGTTTACTGACTTTGAGTGAAGATATCTTGATAACCACCTGGTTAAAGTTAATGAAAATTTTTTTATTTGAATTTTACAAAATGGTAAAATCAAAATAAAAAAGATTCATTGCTTTTGGTTAGGTAGTTGTCAAGATATCTTTCCTAAAAATTTAAAAAAAATTTGCTACAACATCTATTTTGATAGACGTTTTAAATTGTTTACTTACTTTGCATGAAGATATCTCAACAACCAACTGTTCAAGGTTAATAAAAATTTTTTTATTTGAATTCTACAGAATGGTAAAATTAAAATAAGAAAGGTTCATTGCTTTTGTTTAGGTGGTTGTCAAAATATCTTCCCTAAAAATTTAAAAAACCTTTGTTACAACATATATTTTAATAAATATTTTAAATTGTTTACTAACTTTGCATAAAGATATCTTGACAACCAATTGTTCAATGTTAATAAAAACTTTTTTATCTGAATTCTACAGAGTTGTAGAATTAAAATAAAAAAATTTATTGATTTTGGTCAGGTAATTGTCAAGATATCTTCACTTAAATATTTAAAAAAATTTTGCTATAGCATCTATTTAGATAGATATTTTGAATTATTTACTGTATTTGAGTAATAATATCTTGATAACCACCTGATCAAAGTTAATGATTTTTTTTTATTTTAATTCTATAGAATTGTAGAATTAAAATACAAAAAAATTTATCGATTTTGCTTAAGTAATTATTAAAATATCTTCACTTAAAGTTTTAGAATTTTGTATAACTTTAATTTTGATGAACATTTTGAATTATTCTCTGATTTTAAGCAAAGATATCTTAACAACTATCTGACTAAAATCAATTAAATTTTTTATTCAAATTCTATAATTTTAAAGAATTAAAATAAAATTTTTTTTATTGAATTTGATTAGTTAGTTGTCAAGGTATCTTTAATTAAAATTCAAATATCTAATAAAATTAGAACAATTAATTTTTTTAAAATTTTAACAAATTACTTATTATATTTTATAATTAATTTATTATTTTAATCTTTAAATTATTTAGAAATTAAATATGGAATTTGATGAATCAAATTTTTTTCTTGATGAAAATTATATTATTGAAAGTAATATTTCAGAAATTATTGATGATGATATATCAAATAATAGTTCAAACCAAGAAGAAAATTTTGTTGAAGATAATGAAACATCTAGTGATGAAGATGAAACAAATTCTAATCAAGTAAATGAAGAGGATATTCTTATGGAAGAAAATATCATTATAGAAGAAAATTTTCCTAATACTCCTAATGAAGAAAATGCAAATACTAAAACAGATAATAAAAAAAAGCTTAAATCTATTGTTCATAATCATTTTACTATAGATCAACAAGCTAAAAAATATAAATGCAATTATTGCAGGTAAAATATTAATTTTTAATATTAATATTTATATTATTTATAAAATTTTAATATTATTTATAATTATTTATTATAATTTTTAGTCAAACTTATAAAATTTCAAAAGATAAATCAACATCAGTATTAAAAAGACATCTTGAAAAAAATCATAAAAAATTAATTGCAAAAGAAAAAACTATTGGAGCATTAGATAAGTTTATTCAAAAAGATAAATTAGTAAATATTTTTTATTATTTATTTATTTTTTATCAATAATAATAATTAATTTAAATATTATTTAAATAGTTATTCACACAAGAAGATTGGCTTAAAGATTTAATTAATTGGATTATTTCTGATGATCAATCTTTTACTGTTGTTGAAAATAAATTTTTTCAAATAATGATTAAAAGACTCAATAATAATGCAAAAATTCCTTCAGCTGATACTATTACTAACAAAATTTCTAAAATTTTTAATACTGAACAAGCTAATCTGCAAAAACAATTTCAAGAAATTTCTAGTAAAATTTCATTTACTCTTGATTGCTGGACATCTAGAAATCAAAAATCTTATCTTGGAGTAACTGCACATTGGATTTCAAATAATTGGCAACTTCAACATTGTACTATTGAGTTTAGTTATTTTGAAGGCTCTCACTCAGGCAAAAATTTAGCTGAAGTATTTTTTAAAATTTTAAAAGAAAATAATCTTTTAACAAAAGTATTTATATTTTATTATTTTTAACAAAAGTATTTATATTTTATTATTTATAAAATATTAATTAATAACTAATTATTATTTTATTTTTAGATTTTGGGTATTACTACTGATAATGCTACAAATATGAATTCAATGTTTAATAATTTAGAAGAAAATTTTAATAATGAAAATTTAGAATTTGATTCTAAAAATCAACATATATATTGTCTTGCACATATTATAAATCTAGCTGTTCAGGAAATTTTAAAATCTTTTTATAATAATAATAATAATGATGAAGGTGATAATTCTGAAGAGAATAGTGATGATGAAATATCTGATATAAATACTTTAGGAGCACTTGGAAAAGTATAATTAATTTATTTTAAATATATTATTTATTTTTAAAATATTTGTAATATTTATAGTATTTATATTTTTAAATATAAAATTAATAATAAAATTTATATTTTATAGAATAAAATACTATAAAAAATACTAAAATTTATTAATTATATAATTTTATATTTGTAGTTAAAGAAAATAATAATTAAAATTCGTAAATCTCCACAAAAACGTGAACGTTTTAGCAGACAATGTTTTATTTCAAATATTAAAAACTTAGAATTAATTGTTGATGTAAAAACACGATGGAATTCTACATATGATATGTTGGAAAGAGCTTTAATTTTACAACAAGTAAATTTATATATATATTTTTTAATTTTATTTACTAAATATTAATTTATATTTTAGCCATTAGATGAATTAATTTTAACAGATAGAAGTCTTACAAAATTTTCATTAACAAATGCTGAATGGAATAAATTAAAACAAATAAAAAATATTTTAGAGGTGAATAAAAATAATATATATATATATAATAATTTATAAATATTATAATATATATTATTAATTTATAACTATTATAATATATATTATTATTTTTAAATTTTTTATTAGTGTTTTAAGGAAGCTACTCTTGAAATAAGTGCATCTAATTATCCAACACTTAGCTATTCAATTCCTATTTATAATTATTTATTAAATATAATTGAAAAATTTCTTAATGAAGATTCTTATTCTAATGATATTATTTCTGCTATTAGCAAAGCCAAAAATAAATTATATAAATATTTTCCAACAACAAATGGACTTGTTTATATTATTTCTACAAGTATGTAATTTAAATTTATTTATTAAATAATTAATAACTAATTTTTAATTATATTTTTATTAATAGTTATTGATCCACGTCTTAAGTTACAATATTTTAAAGATCAAGAATTTGATGATGAACTTATTGAAATATACAAACAACAAATTATTAATTTATGGAAAAATAAATATAGACAAACAGAAAATAAAAATAATAATCAAACAAATAATAAAGCAAGTGGACTTATAGCTTATATGTTTGAAAAAAGAAAACATATTGAATTTGATGAACTTGTAAAATATTTGAATGAACCACCATTAAATTATGATATAGATATATTAACATTTTGGAAGGTAAATATTTATTATAATATATTTAATATACTATATAATTAACTAATAATTTAATTTAATTTAAAAATAGCTTCATGAAATAGAATATCCAAATTTATCAAAAATGGCTAAAGATTATTTAGCAATTCCTGGTATATTTTTAATTTTAAATATTATAATAAAATAAAATTATTATAATTATTTAATAAAATTAATATAAATTTTTATATTTTAGGAACAAGTGTTCCTGTTGAATGTATTTTTTCAAGTAGTGCTGATTTGATTTCTGCTAAAAGATATAGTTTAAATTCAAATACAATTAAAATTTGTATGTGTTTAAAAAGTTGGTTAAAATTAAAATTAAAAAATAATGTAGATTAAATTTTTAAAAATCTATTTAAATTTTATTTATATATTAATATTTATTATTAGTAATAGGTTTTTTTTAGTTTGTAAATTCAAACTTTTTTCCTATTAATTTTTATTTAAATATTATATTATATTATATTATTATTTTATCTTTTATTTATTTATATAAATAAATTTATATTTTATTTAAAATTTGAAAATGAATAAATATTTATTAATATTTTTATTTTAATACTATATATTTATTAATAAAATTTTTATATTATTTAAATTAAAATTATTTTATACTATAATAATAATAAATGTTGCTAATTTATCTCCTTAGTAATTTAATTACTCTATATAATTTACTAATCAAATACAGAATCTTGTATAACAAAATAATAAATTTATTTATAAAATTTAAGAAAATATTAAAAATTGTAAATATCTTAAAATTTATTATAAAATTAGCTTTAGACTTTTAAGTAAAAATTTTTAACATCTAGTTTTACATATAATAACACATTCTAACTCTAATATAGGCCTTACTCTAACTCTAATATTAAACCAATTTATTTGAATAATAGAGCAGTTAATTAACTAGATATTAAAATTAGTTATATTTAATAATAATTTAAATAAGTCTAATTTTAAATTAAATATAATAAAATTTTTTAATAGTTTTACTAAATTATACTAGTATTAATATTATAATTATATTATTTAATAAATTATACAAATATAGTATAATAGAAATAATCTAGTTGTCAGTGGCAGTAACAGTCACTGGATTACAAATAACCAACCAGATTGTGTTACAGGATCAAAACAAATACTAAAGTTAATTGTCATTAGGGTTAGGATTAGAAGTTAATTGTCATTAGAGTCAGAAATAGTTTGAGTTAGGGTTGGGGTTGAGAATATTATATAGTAAAATTTCACAAGAAATTTTTTTAATTAGAACACAAAAGGTAATTTTATAGGTAAAGTTTTATGCTATCATGAATTTTTGATGTTTTCTTCACTTTTGGATTATATAAACGTTACACCTGATCCCGTGATGTGATTGGTCAATTGCAACTTGGTGACTGTCACCGCCGATGACAAATAGATTCGCTCAACAGGAGAGACCATCCCAAATTAGGAAATAGTTAGGATGATCATTACACAATTCATTAAAGTTTTTTTATACAGTTTACAATACTCTTTTCATGAGGTCATCGTGACTTATTCGCATTATGAAACATGATCAACTTAGTATATAAACTTGTGGCTTTCATATCATACTTTAATAAAATAGTTGGATTCAAGAGGATTCGTGGATATTTATATTACAATTTCTGTATTTATAAGTTATAATATAAATATCTGGTGAATCCTCTTGAATCCAACTATTTTATTAAAGTATAATATGAAAGTCACAAGTTTGTACTAGTTTGATCACGTTTCATAATGCGAATAAGCCACGATGACCTCACGAAAAGATTATTGTAAACTGTATAAAAAAACTTTAATGAATTGTGTAATGATCGTTCTGACTATTTCCTAATTTGGGACGGTCTCTCCTGTTGATTCGCACTAATATAAAGATCAGTATTATAAAATAAAAAATTTTTAATTCTAATAATAGCTTAGACTCTAACTTTAAACTAAAGAAATTTATAATTTTTTTGTTTATTGTTTTAATAATAATCTATATATATTAATTTTATATGTAACTATAATATTAGTATTACAAGTATTATTTAATATAACTATTTTTTAAAAAATATAATAAAAATAAATTAATATTCTAAATTAATAAAAAAAACATGATTATATTATATTATATTTATATAGATAAATTAATAATTTACTTAAATTTTAAAATAAAATAATAAAAAGCACTACTATATATTAATCTTAAATTTATTTAATATGCTATAATAATAAATTAAATAATTCAACTTAAAATAAAATTAAAAATTTAATATAAAAAATAAAAAATAAATTAGTAGAGAGAGCGAAAGATCAAAATTTGATATCACCTTTGACAAAGTTTCGGGTCGGGTTCGGGTCGGGTCGGGTTCGGGTCGGGTTCGGGTTGGGTTGAGGTGCTAACCCGAAAGTTATTCAACCCGACCCGACCCGACCCGTTCGGAGCACTAGATAGCTATTTAATAAAAAAGTATGTTATAAGAGATAATTGTATAGTAAAAATTTTTTATATGTACGTATTACTATTTTAGATCATTATTTTAATGGGTATATAGTATATTAGTACAATACGGTAGATTTAAATAGTAAATGCGATCTTGTTTCATAAAATTAAATTATTATCAGGAATCGGAATCAGAGTCATTGGTAGAGGAATTGATTGACGATGAAGAAGAAATTTCGGAAACATATCCCGGTTTCACATAAAAGCTATAATCCACTCCAACGTACCTGTAGAGTTTCCATCTACCTCACCGGAAAATGTTGCAACAAAATTTCATATTGCAGGTTGGGCTGATCCAAGCCATGCTTGTAAAAATGTAAATATATATATTTTTTAAATGTAATTTAATTCATATATATAATATTTTCTTAAGTTTTATATATAATAACAAGACTATTCTTCATTATAGTGTTTTGTAATTTTAACAAAAAAAAAAAAGTAAGATGAAGAAAAATTGTAAAAAAGTATTTTTAATATTGATCAACTCAAAAAAAAAAAAAAAACATAGCAATATCAAAAAAGAATCATCATACAAAAAGAAAAATCATAATGTTAATTTTAAAGCTTAACTGGTCTTTGGGTGAAGCTAGGTTTGTGAACTAAAAGTTTCGTCATATATATATATATAAATAAATCGAAAATTTATCTGAATATGAATATAAATGTCTAAATTAAATCATCAAATATTCAGAAATTTTTTATATGATAACACCGGATAAAACAAAATATATGAAAGTAACGAGTTAGAATTATTTTAATTGTATACACTTAATATAACTAATTTTATGTTTAGGATGAGGAAGCTTACAAAACTATATCATAGAAACCATTGCTTAAAGAAAATATATTTATGCGTAACCATATTTATACGAAAGTGAATCCTAAAATAAATATAACTAATTTTATGTTTAGGATGAGGAAGCTTATAAAACTGTATCATAGAAAACATTGGCTTAAAGAAAATATATTTATGCGTAACCATATTTATACGAAAGAGAATCCTAAAAATAAATGTACTGAGATTTGGGTACGTTGTGATGAAATTTCCACACTTTGCATTCTAACGAATGGATTTGAGCCTCCAACTAGGTCATTATATTGTTGAATAGGAGTATAAGTATCAACAAACAAATTTGGAATGGTTTGAGGTCCTGGAGCTTGCCTTCCAGCATTTAGTGCTCCTTGAAGGTTGCCAGAATTTTGCGGTCCTTGTAACTGGCGATTATTGTTATGTCGTTGAGCGCTAAAAGTTTGATTCGTAGATTGGTTCATGATTGTAAATATTTTTTAAAAAAATTTTTTTTTTTTTAAAAATGAGAAAATCAAGTGTATTTATACTTTTTTAATGCCTAGCCATTTTATTCTGACGCCCATTTGGGAACATTATGGCATAAGCTTACCATGACTCTATACGTTGAGTAAAAAAAAACAGGCAATACAAAGGGATATTTAGCAATATATTTTTAATCTGATGCAAACTCGGACTGTAGCTTTATTATAAATAATTTATGCTATCAGATAAATATCATTTCTAGATACAATACGTGATGAACTTTATGAGTGCGTATCTTTTACTTTTGTTAAAATTTTATACATAATATATAAACTATATATAAATATATGAATTATATAAATATATTTATGTAACTAGTTTATAATCAACGATTTATATTTAACGAATATACTATATATGCTATAATAGAATTCATATCTATATATGTTATCTTTATTATCTTTATTTATCTTTTTGACACATGATTTATAATTCAAGTTATAAAGTCCTTTTTCTTTTATTTAATAAAGAATCTATTTTAAAAGTTACAGATTAATTGAGTTTATTAAAAGCCCCTTTTCTTTAAGCGCAATCAATGATAATGATAAATAAAACGGTGATATTTTTCAGTGTACACAGTGTAACAGGAATTTTGGGAGCCACGAAATTTATTAAGATTATGGCAATATTAAAGCCCAATTTAGTTAGGGTTAGAAGATTTTACATGTAAAATCATCTGCCTAAATTTGTCATTTTTACTAAATCACCAAATAGGTCTCTTGTATTTTCTTCGGGCAGATCCGTGCAAACAAAAATTCATTGAATTTGGTCAAGTAGATGCTGGAGTGTCTTTAGTAAACTTTGAAAATTTTTAACATAACTAAAACTTTGTTAGAATATTTCGACAACCATATGATCAAATCGATAAATTTTTTTACAGATTAGTAGAATTAAAATAAAAAAAAAATTAATCAGACAAATATCAAGATATCATTTATTAAAGATTTTAACCGTCTATTAGATAAAAGCTGCAACCGTTTTTGGTCTTTACAAATATGTATGTACGTATAATTTTATTGTACGTACGTACTTTTACGTGAGATTTTTTTTTGCATTATCACAAACTAACCCGATTTAGCAAAAGTTTTTTATACGTACTGTACGTGCCTGTGACACTTTATTACCTGTTGATCAAACCATAAATGCATTACTGATCGTTTTTAATCTAGCGATCTGATTGGTTTATCAGGTGAGTGCGTTCAACGTCTTTGTTATATATATATATATATATATATATATATTTTGTATATTTTGTCCCCGGAGAACTTCCATTTCATTTATGATTCGAAATTTAAAAACAGGAATAGGAATTTTTGAACTCACTTATTTTCAAAATAAGTCACTGCAGATTATTTTTCATATGAAATCTCAGAAGTCACGGAATTCTAACAGAAGAATACACCGACAATTTTATTTATTTCGATAGATTCTGCGAACTAAATTTTTATACTTGTAGAATAATAGATTTTTATCTCGGTATCTCGGAAATTTTCATGATAGTGTAATATTCAATACAGTTCTAGATTAATTCTTAAAATAGAATTAATCTAGTTTCACGTGATTTAATCAATTTAAATATGAAATATAAATTTCTAATCGTTTAATTGATTAACCGCTTAATTCAACTATCATTAAAATAATTTGAACTCAAAGCAATGGATCAATTTTTATACGATCCAATCCTAAGTGAGATTCTGTAAGAATAATATGAACTTTACTCGTATTGTCTTATACATAAATAAATGTGTTTATATATTTAACATTTTAAGTTACTGCTGCGCTAGCATAAATTTGTAACAGCCAGGTACAACCATTTAAAGATATATAGTAATCTATTAAAATTATAATTTAAAATAATGTCGTTTCTTTTTATATACTTTAATTAAAACTGATATAAATTAATAGTTTGAGATTATATCAAAACATCATTAATTGCAAAATCTTTTTGAAGAATTCTTTTTAGAAAAAAAGAAGACGCGTTACAAGGCAACACAAACTCATTTTATATTCTCATAATCTTGTTGTGAACATATGAATATCCAACTTTAGTTATTTTATAATAAAACATCTTCCGTTCGGAAAAAAGCTTCTTCTTTTTTTTACACACGGAGGCTAGATTTTTTTTAAAAAAATCTATTGGTTAATCAAATCGGCTGGGGGTAATTTGTTTCATTCTGTACCTTATACAATCTGGTTTATTGGAACGTTGCCTAATTTGACTACGCAACAAAGGATACATTTTTTATTTTTATAATGAATTACATTTATATATACTCTAATGTTTAAAGTAAACAGTATGTATTTCTAAAAAAACTACTATTGAATTTCCATATTAAGGCATCTATATATTTGAGTTATCAAGGTAATGCTATTAAAATTTTTTTCTTTGAATTTGGAATTTCAATTCAAACTCTAATTTTGAAATTCCTCAGTATCAAAAAGTTATAAATCACTTATTTTTTTACGATTTTGTATTTGTAGAAATGAGTACTAATCAGCCCTCAGTTGCTATTGAATTTCTTATTTTAAATACGTCAAAATCCGAAAAATTTTGCCATGTTGTAAAGCCTGGTTGCGAGTTTACAAAAATGAACATGCACGAGCAGAATGGATTATTAACCATTATGGAAGGGCACATGCGCTCTTTTACGCCGTAAAACTTGGGCCAACATTCATCAACTTACCCGTTGCACAATCTATTATTACGAAGCATGGAATTCTATCGCGTTATTTCGTTCAAAAACTTCTTGTCCATTATGGAGGTTATGATTTCAAATTAATTGAATTAAAAATCGCACATAACGTTGGTCAAATTAGTTTTGATCGAATTAAATCATTAAAGGAAAGTCTCAAGAACTGTGGGCGAGTAATTTAGAATTAGATGTCTTCGCGTATTTTCTAACGGTGGCGCAAAAACAAATTGATACCAACGAACTTTGTTTAAAAGGAAATGATATGGAACTCTTTCATTTCCTTTCTGGTTGCCCACATTCAATAAGTAATGCACAAGGCATTTTACAAAAAAATATTGAGCTATTAAAGACCAAATACTGCGTATGAAATTTATTCCATTCCCTCCAAGATCATCAAAATCACAATCACTTCGTGCAGCGCAAAATATTTCAGAAGAATACCCACCTAAAGATGGTTACGAAAATAATAGACAATTAAATGTAATTGCTCGCGCAATTTTACTTTGTAAAGATTTGGTATTATTATGGAAAGAAATTGGGCTATCATCAAATCTGTAATGATGTCAATTACCTAGTAATTCAGGGGCTTTTCTCATTTTCTACCCTCCTAATCCTTCTGCTGATTGGGTTCGACCAGACGTTGAATCTATTAGCAAGCGGATCAGCGAATTAATTGATCTTGGTTTTCAACTGAGTTATGGTGTTATTGGCAGCATTCTGTATTTATTTGAAGATAGATTAGAGGATATTAGTGAAACATTAATGGAACCATTTATGCATATTAAGCAAGATTCTCGTGATAACTTTTTAAATCGTTGCTTAATAGAATCATTAAGGTCAAAGCATAGCTCAAAAAAACCTCATGTTTGGGATTTTCTTTATAAATTCGCGAAAGATAACCCTGAAATGGCATTCACTAAAGCGTTTTATTAAAAAATAAAAATTTTACAGTCGTATCTGGAATCAGGCAACTCTCATTACCATCAAAATTTCATAATTGGGTCTTGTGAAATTTGGCGTAAATGCACAAAGCACCAAAATATGCTTTGATTATATATTAAATGCACGCGTTAGTATAGATATACAATTACAGCAAAATGCCAACGCAGACATACCTAATGGAATAAATCAAACAGAGTTTCAAGCAGTTTGAATATTTTTAAAATTTATTGTAATGCAAATAATTTTTATATACCGTTACATTTGGATATGTACAAGTCAGCCCATTATTCAAATATTATTTGCTTGATTTATTTAATGTTAAAATATCCTTCGAAATGCCGATGAGAATAGTTAAAGATGAAGACGGCGGATAATTATTACGGTCATGTATCTCTAAAACCAATCGCTGGAAAAAGAAACAAACGCACATCAAAAAAATGGAATCAGGCATTACACAATCTTTCAACAAATAATAGCAGATTAACAAATACATTTCGCAATTATCTTCACGAATTTATTTATGAAAACTTGCCAAACTTGACAAACTTTTAAATTAAAAATAAGATAAGATTTACTACTGGTAATGAAATTGCCTTTTTGACATATTATTTCCCGAGACAAGTTTAGTTAATTATTCTTCGTTTCTTTCATAGTATTCATAATTTGCCTAATTTGATTAATCGAAATACGTACGTATGCGAGTAAATCACAACTCGCTTGTCTTACCTAAACAAATAAATAAGTTTCGGGGAATATATCCTATTTAGGAAATACAGTTTTATGAACTAATATGGGGGCATTACATATTAAAACAGCCAATTTTTACCATGTGTAGTACATAATTGACTACGTATCTATATATATTATTGATTGCATAATTTTTTATTAATATGATTGATTGCATAATTATTCCTAAATTTGTCAATAAATTCGCTTTTTATAGTAACAAATTAACCTTTTTTGTTCGCTTGTTGCAAATATCAAATAGAACCCTGAATCAGAACAAATAAATGTATAATTATTTAAATAGTAAATGCGATCTTGTTTCATAAAATTAAATAGGAATTGGAATCAGAGTCATTGGTAGAGGAATCGATTGACGATGAAGAAGAAATTTCGGAAATAGCATGCTTTATATCCCGTTTCATATAAAAGCTATAATCCACTCCAACGAATCTGTAGAGTATCCATTTACCTCACCGGAAGGTGTCGCAACAATATTTCATATTGCAGGTTGGGAAGATCCAAACCATGCTTGTAAAAATGTAAATATATATATTTTTTAAATTTAATTTAATTCATATGATATAATATTTTCTTAAGTTTTATATATAATAACGAAGACTATCCTTCACTATGGTATTTTGTAATTTAATATAATCTTTAATGCAAAAAAAAAAAAAAAAAAAAAAAAAATTTGTAAAATTATTCATCATACAAAAAAAAACCCCCATAATGTTAATTTTAAAGCTTAACTGGTCTTTGGGTGAAGCTAGGTTCGTGAAACTAAAAGTTTCGTCATATATATATATATATAAATAAATCGAAATTTTATCTGAATATGAATATAAATGTCTAAATTAAATCATCAATATATTCAGAAATTTTTTATATGGTAACATCGGATAAAATAATATATGAAAGCAGTAAGTTAGAATTATTTTAATTGTATACACTTAATATAACTAATTTTATGTTTAGGATGAGGAAGCTTATAAAACTATATCATAGAAAACATTGGCTTAAAGAAAATATATTTATGCGTAACCATATTTATACGAAAGAGAATCCTAAAAATAAATATAACTAATTTATGTTTAGGATGAATAAGCTTATAAAACTATATCATAGAAAACATTGGCCTAAAGAAAATACATTTATGCGTAACCATATTTATACGAAAGAGAATCCTATAAATAAATGTATCGAGATTTGGGTACGTTGCAGAGATGGCACCGAAACCTTTTTTGGCGATTCCGAAAGTTTCGGGTTTCGGATTATAGCTTACGAAACCTTATCCGAAACTCGAAACCTCAACCGAAACCCGAAACCTCGACCGAAACCCGAAACCTCAACCGAAACTCCGAAACTGCCAAAACATCAATAATTATTCTCTCCAAAGTTGGCGCCGAAACCCTTTCGTGCCAAATCCAAAAGTTTCAGGCCTCGGATTATTACTTCCGAAACCTTATCCGAAATTCGAAACCTCACCCGACACCCGAAACCTCATTCGAAACCCGAAACCTCACCTGAGAAAAAACTACCCAAACCTTCATATACATTTATTGCATTAATGTATTATATATCTCTTTCAAATGCACTGATGTATGCTATGTATCTCTTCAATATACATTAATCGCATTGATGTATGTTATATATCTCCTTAATGATACAATAAAATTTGAATATCCAGCGTTATTTGAGCCGGAATGCATGTGTGCAGTCCATTTTGATGAAAGGTATAATTCTGGAGTTTATATTCTGACAATCAAGATTGCTTTTGCAAGCATCAGTTTTTTTACTTACTACGTAAAAACTGGATAAAATATCAAGTAATAATAAATAATTAGTAAAGTTCCATATCTACTAATGTTAGAATTAATAAGTTACCGCAGAATTAAATAAATTGTTGGTATCAAAAGTCATAAAATACTTATCGATTCATCAATGGCAATTTTTTCTATCGCCATAGAATTTTGAAATCAGTTGTAATAATGGTATTAAAAATAAAGTTGACCAGCTTTAAAAAACCCGAACAAACTGAGGCAGTGAAAAAACCATAATTAAAAAAATGATCTATATAATGTTATAATTTATTCAAAAATAATTTTACATTTTGAGTTCATTAAAAATAAATCAACTTTATAATAAATTGTAAAGGCTTCAATATTATATTTTTGAGTTTCGGATTATAGGTTTGGGTTTCGGATTATAGTTTCGGGGTTTCGGGTTTCGGAGTTTCGATTTTTTTAAAAAAATCCGAAACTAGTTTCGGATTAGGACCCTTCCGAAACTAGTTTCGGGTAGGTTTCGTTTCGACGCCATGTTTGGTACGTTGTGATGAAATTTCAACACTTTGCATTCTAACGAATGAATTTGAGCCTCCAACTAGGTCATTATATTGTTGAACAGGAGTATAAGTATCAACAAACAAATTTGGAATGGTTTGAGGTCCTGGTGCTTGCCTTCCAGCATTTAGTGCTCCTTGAAGGTTGCCAGTATTTTGCGGTCCTTGTAACTGGCGATTATTGTTCTGTAATTGAGCGCCAAAAGTTTGATTGGTAGATTGGTTCATGATTGTAATTTTTTTTTAAAAAAATATATTTTTTTTTTAAAAAGAGAAAATCAAGTGTATTTATACTTTTTTAATGCCTAGCCATTTCATTCTGACGCACATTTGGGAACATTATGGCATAAGCTAACCATTACTCTAGACGGTGAGTAAAAAAAAAAAAAAAAAACAGGTATTACAAAGGGATATTTAGCAGTATATTTTTAATCTGATGCAAACTTGGACTGTAGCTTTATTATAAAAAAATTTACGTTATCAGATAAATATCATTTCTAGATACAATACGTGATGAACTTTATGAGTGCGTACTTTTACTTTTGTTAAAATTTTATACATAATATATAAACTATATATAAATATATGAAGTATATAAATATATTTATGTAACTAGTTTATAATCAACGATTTATATTTAACGAATATACTATATATGCTATAATAGAATTCATATCTATATATGTTATCTTTATTATCTTTATTTATCTTTTGACACATGATTTATAATTCAAGTTATAAAGTCCTTTTTCTTTATTTAATAAAGAACCTATTTTAAAAGTTACAGATTAATTTGAGTTTATTAAAAGCCTCCTTTTCTTTAAGCAGCCATCAATGATAATGATAAATAAAACAGTGATATTTTTCAATGTAACAGGAATTTTGGGAGCCACGAAATTTATTAACATTAAGATTATGGCTAGATTAAAGCCCAATTTGGTTAGGGTTATAAGATTTTACATGTAAAATCATCTGCCTAAATTTTGTATTTTCGTCGGGCAGATCTGTCAAACAAAAATTTATTGACTTTGTTCAAGTAGATGCTGGAATGCTTTAGTAAACTTTGAAAATTTTTAATATATCTAAAACTTTGATAGAATATTTCTCAACAATCATATGATCAAATTCGATAAATTTTTTTCAATTTTACAGATTAGTAGAATTAAAATAAAAAATTTTAATCAGACAAATTTCAAGATATCATTTATTAAAGATTTTAACCGTCTATTAGATAAAAGCTGCAAACCCATTTTTGGTCTTTACAAATATGTATGGCGTATATACTTTGTTTATTGAGATTTTTTTTTGTTATTGCCACAAGCTAACCCAATTTAGCAAATGATTTTATACGTACGTACTTGTGACATTTTATTACCTGTAATTTGCGTTGATCACACCATCATTCTCTTGTTGCACGGTAATAGTTGCGGTTCTATTGAACTGTTTACAAATTTGTGTAATCGTTTTTAATATTTAAATGGATTCTCTATGCTTTTTTAGCGATATGATTGGTTTATAAGGTGAGTGCGTTACAACGTCTTTGTTTTCGAAATTTAAAAACAGAAATAGGAGTTTTCGATCCCACTTATTTTCAAAATAAGTCACTGCAGATTATTTTTCATATGAAATCTCGGAAGTCAGGGAATTATAACAGAAGAATACACCGACAATTTTATTGGTTTCGATAGGTTTTGCGAACTAAATTTTTATACTTGTGGAATATTAGATTTTTATCATCTCGGAAAAATTTCATGTTAGTGTAATATTCGATACAGTTCTAGATTGATTCCTAAAATAGTATTATCTCGATTTCACGTGATTTAATCAATTATATGATAATTAAATATTGGAACTTCATAAATTTCTAATCAATTAATCGTTTAATCGCTTAATTCAACTATCATTAAACTCAAAGCAAATTATCAATTTTTATGTGATCCAATCTTAAGTGAGATTCTGTAAGAATAATATGAACTTTATTCATATTGTCTTATACATAAATAAATGTGTTTTTATATTTAACATTTTAAGTACTGCTGTGCTAGCATAAATTTGTAACAGCCGGTACAACCATTTAAAGATATATAGTAATCTATTAAAATTATTATTTAAATTAATGTCGTTTCTTTTTATATACTTTAATTAAAACTGATATAAATTAATAGTTTAAGATTATATCAAAATATCATTAATTGCAAATCCTTTTGAAGAATTCTTTTTAGAAAAAAAAGAAGACGCGTTACAAGGCTACACAAACTCATTTTATATTCTCATAATCGATGCTTGTTGTGAACATATGAATAATCAACTTTAGTTATTTATAATAAAACATCTTCCGTTCGGAAAAAGCTTCTTTTTTTTTTTTTACACACGGAGGCTAGATTTTTTTTAAAAAAAATCTATTGGTAAGTTAAAATTTGGTTGGGGTAATTTGTTTAAATTCTGTACATTTTACAATCTGGTTTATCGGAATGTTGCCTAATTTGACTACGCATCAAAGGAAAAATTTGTAGATATCTGATCATATTCTAATAATATATTTTTTATTTTATAATGAATTACATATATATCTAATGTTTACCATTATGGAAAGGCACATGCACTCTTTTACGCCGTGAGAATTGGGCCGACCTTCATCAATTTACCCGTTGCACAGGCTATTATTACAAGTAGTGGAATTTTATCGAGATATTTCGTTCAAAAACTTCTTATTCACTATGGAGGTTATGATTTCAAATTAATTGAATTAAAAATCGCGCATAATGTTGGTCAAATTAGTTTTGATCGAATTAAATCATTAAAGGAAAAGTCTCAAGAACCGTGGGCGAGTAATTTAGTATTAGATGTCTTCGCGTATTTTCTAACAATGACGCAAAAGCAGTTTGAACGTTTTTAAAAGGAAACTTTTTCATTTCCTTTCTGGTGGTCCACATTCAACAAGGAATTTTAAAAATAATATTGATGCTATTAAAGATTTAATACTGCGTATGAAATTTATTCCGTTCCCTTCTAGACCATTAAAATCACTTCGTGCAGCGCAAGATATTCCAGAAGAATACCCACCTAAAGATGGTTACGAAAATAATAGACAATTAAATGTTATTGCTCGCGCAATTTTACTTTGTAAAGATTTGGTATTATTATGGAAAGAAATTGGCTATCATCAAATCTGTAATGATGTCAATGACCTAGTAATTCAGGGGGCTTTTCTCATTTTCTACCCTCCTAATCCTTCTGCTGATTGGGTTCGACCAGACGTCGAATCCGGAATACTTATTTTTATGAGTGACACAAACCCAAAAAGGAAATTCAACGTAAAAATAAACTAATTAAAAATTAAGGGATAGGACGTTAGGGTTAGAGGCTATAGTAATAAATAAACAGTTTTTATATGTAAAATTTCATTCCCGTCAGTTTCAAGTAGCCCCAAGACAGGTTTAAACACTCGTTTTCTTGTATTTTCTCTTTTTTCTTTTTTTGCGTGTTTTTCTTCGTTTTGCTCACATGTCAGGCTTATTCGGGATAATTGCATTTTACGTTCTCCGATTGGCTAATTTCCCGTTTTGGATTTGTATTACTCGCACAAATCCGTTGCAAGCAGATCAGCGAATTAATTGATCTGGTGTTATGGTGTTATTGGAGCATTCTGTACTTATTTGAAGATAGATTAGAGGATATTCGTGAAACATTAATGGAGTCATTTATGCATATTAAGCAAGTTTCGCGTGATAACTTTTTAAATCGTTGCTTAGTAGAATTAAAGCATAGCTCAAACAAACCTCATGTTTGGGATTTTCTTTATAAATTCGCGAAAGATAACCCTGAATTGGCTTTCAACAAAGCATTTGATTATAATTAAAATAAAATTTGACAGTCGAATCTGGAATTAGGCAACTCTCATTATCACAAAATTTCATAATTGGGTTCTTGTGAAATTTGACGTAGATGCACAAATCACAAAAATATGCTTTGACGATATATTAAAAGCATGCTTTATTATAGATATACAACTACAGCAAAGTGACAACGCAGACATACCTAATGGAAAATATCAAACCGAGTTTCAACTATTTGTAATATTTCTAAAATTTATTGTAATGCTCTCAATGTACTAGTCAGGACATTCTGGCACCATTATTCAAATACTATTGGCTGATTTATTTAATTTAAAATATCCTTCGAAATGCCGATGAGAATAGTCGAAGATGAAGGCGGTACAGATAATTATTATAGTCATGTATCCTAAAACCAATCATTGGAAAAAGAAGCAAACGCTCATTAAAAGAATGAATCAGGAATTACACAATTTTTCAACACATAATAATGGCAGATTTAACAAACATAATTCTCAATTATCTTCACGAATTTATTTATGAAAACCTGTCAAATTCGACGAACTTTTAAATAAAACAAGATCCTTTTTGACACATAATTTCTCCGAGGCAAGTTTAGTTAATTATTCTTCGTTTCTTTTATAGTATTCATAATTATATCTAATTTGATTAATCAAAGTACGTACGTACACAGTAAATCAACACTCCCTTGTCATACCTAGAATTAGCTAATTTAAACAAGGGGGATAATCGGGTTCGTATTATTTCGCCGACAATCACTTCACCGACATAACATTCTACCGACAAATACTCACCGACAAGTTCATTTTACCGACAGTTTTTTTCACCGAAGTTTATTTCACCGACAAGTTTTTTTCAAAAAGCACCCTAACTTTAGCCCTAATTCTACCTAATTCTACCCTGACCCTAACGACAATGACCAGAATTACTTTGTCGGTGAAATGAGCTTCGGTGAAATAAGCTGTCGGTAAAATGAACGTGTCGGTGAATAATTGTCGGTGAAATGTTATGTCGGTGAAATGATTGTCGATTAATTGATTGCCACCCGGGATAATCCGATTTAAGTAATACAACTTTATATGTATATAAATTATCATATGAAATTGAACTAATATGTACATAATATATATAAAGACAAAAGTAAATTATTTGCGATTCTTAGGTGATTTCTGATTCTTAAACTACACCAATATCTGGATATAATATTATCTTGGTGTAATTTTAAGAAATAAGAAATCACCGCAAGTACTAAATCTTCTATTGCTATTGACCAATTTCCGTAGATCATCATGTGAACTTCAACATCATCAATATATATATTCAATTCGAATATATTATGCTGTCATTTAATTTATTCTTAATAATAATTTAGATTTTTCTCACGCACTTTAACGAATCAAAGGCAACATCTTAATTAAATTCAAAACACTTTTAATACACTCTATAAGGGTTAACATACACTGAGAAACAATAATAAAAGTGCGGAAGGCATTCATGGCCAAAATTTTGAGTACGCATTTGAGAGGAAACATTTAGGGGGTTGTCGCTCAATTCCCTGAAAGACATTCCTCAACAGGTTACTTACCTAACATCACATAGGGTTAGGATTAGCATTCGATTAGTTGCAGTTATATATTTTTAGCAAATTGTCACCCTAGCGTGATGTCGAGTCAAGAAATACCTTTCAGGAAACCGTGCCAAACCCTATTTATTGTTTCATTATATGTTTATTTCTTCAAACAAACTTTGTTCCCGTGCCTCCGGCACGGGTGATACGCTAGTCTTATCAAAAAAACGCACATGTGCACATACTTTAAATACTATCAGTGTCATTCAATGAAGCATAGATCGAGACAACATGTATTATTTATGTTCTCCCAAACCGGTTTGAAACCAATGCTCAACCAATAAATGTGTGACGTTAAAATCAAATCATAAATATATCTAGTAACTAGCCAGTCACTTTTATTTTCCTGTACCCACGAGTTTTATAGAAACCGTAAAATAATAAAATTATATTCTAAAAAATATAACATTAAATGTTTGATGCGGTCTGTGAATTAATCTTCATGATGAAGATTTATAATAAGACAAAAAACTATTCTTAGGTTTAATAAGTTTAAATTATAGTAGCTTCACTTATACTGCAGTATTAATCACTTACAAGAGTTAACAAAGGTAGTACCTCGATCCTATTCTTTAATTAAAGACCATTCAAATCGAATCTGAATACTACTTTGTATATAACTTGAATCTGGACGAATCTGGATTCAATTATTTAATCTGCATTCTATATGAATCGTTAGTACGATGGGTGGCACGAAGTGCCACCCATGTTGCTCAGTACATTTGGTCAGTGTTGGCAATTTTATGCAGCCAATTTTTTTAGCAATTGGTTGGCAAACGGCCAACGGCCAATTTGGCTAATATTTAAATTTCGGTCAAAAATTTCTAACTTACACAATTTTAACAAAGGCTATACTGTATTAGATTGCTTGTTACGGTTTTATTATAAGGTATTAATAAATAAGAAAAAAAATTTTAATCTTTTTTTTTTTTAACAAATAAATAGTATTTGAGGCTTAAATACAGTTAATATAAAGATTAACGTTAATGCGGATAAAGGAGATAAAACATGTAATTTTTATATCATAAATAAAATAGACATAAGCCATTCTTGTCAGTGAAGTTTTAAATACACTGCCGTCATGTTCGGGAATCGATCTTTTTAAAGAAAATCAGCGCGGATCTGCTAATCTGAAATCGAGACTTACTAGAATGTGTAACAAGAAATTTCATCAAAAAAAGTATAAATAAAACGTAAGATTACAAGGTGGGTGGGCAGTACTCTAGTAATGGTTTACGAATTCGAAATAGTAAATTTAAATAGAGTAAAGAGTATGCAGTAATGTATAGAATATATAAAAACGTAAAGAATTTTTTAGGCTAATTTGGCATGATCTGATTCCTAAAGGAGAGTATAAACAAGACAAAGACAGGTTGATCTTTGATCAAGTTATTTTCACGAAAAACTTAATTTATTTTAATTAAAATAATATAAAAAAAAGATTTTTAACATTCATCGCTAGTGCGATGCATCGCTACTAGTGATACGGGTCGATAAAAAAATCGCGGGCCGAGGCCGATCCAAAAAAAACTCGGCCCGGTCGATCAGGCCGACCTTTTGCTAGTGTAATTTTTTCTAATCAGAATCAGTCAACATTTATCTATATTAAACGTGTAAAAAGCCATCAGGTAGTTTTTTTATCGAATTTTAGTGATATTAAATGATTTAAATTTTATTCTTTTTGTCCTTGAGAAAAATTCAGCATGTTAGTATTCATGTTGATTGATTGTCTACGCCTCTGAACATTCTTCTACTTAGATTTTATTCGCTATTTGCAGTTTATTACCTAAATAAGCCAATTCACTTACATTATTATAAATGGCTAGCCGATTTTTATTTAATCCCTGGCCTGAAATATACTTTAGAAGATAATTGATTCTAATACTTTTCTACCAACTTGCTTGGCCCACAAAGGTGCGGGCTGAGGGTCGTCCCGCCCATCGACCTGGCCGTTGGGCCGGGGTTGACCATATCACTAGCTATTTGTTTTGATTAATGTAAAATCCAAACAAACAAAATTATTGTTGATTAGGGGGTAGCGAATCGCTACCCCTGATCAACAATCATTTTGTTTGTTTGGATTTTACATTAATCAAAACAAATAGCGCCCGCATTACGATTAGAGTTAAGGTTTGGCAGGGCAAAAGTTAGAAGGACTTCCTAACTCAAAATTTCACAAGGAAGTTATTTCGTCAAGAAAAAAGTGTAGTTTCTTAGTCAAACTTTTAAGTTAGAAGCGATTTTTTAAAAAAAGTTTGTTTTGCTTCAATTTTACACCTGATCCTGCATCTCGATTGGTCGATCGGGGTGGCGATGAATAATAACTCTCTAAAAAAAAATCTAAAAAAAAGGAAAAAAACAAATATGGAAAACAACCACCATCATACAAGAAAAGTACAGAAGTACCGAATTAGAACAAAACTATGCATATTCAACATTAAGAGTAGAGGGTACTATTTTAAAATTATATATAAATTTAATGGTAAATATTTTTATATTTAATTTTATGAAAAATTATAATAAATAAACTAATCATATTTTAAGCCAAGTTTGTAGAGCAGGTTTTTCTGATTCGAATAATAGTAAAATCATTAAAATTGGTCAAAAACTTAGTAAGATATGAAATTTTAAAAATTGGGTATTAAAATTTATAATAAAACTAATAAATTTATGTAAATTGACCAATTAGCATTAGCAATTTTGTGCAACCCAGAAAATTTTTGGCCAATCCAGAAAAACTTTATGATATATACAAGTATATTTTTTTAAAATATAATAATAGTTCAAAATTTTACTATAATATATAAATTTTTTTATTTATATTTTGTAAAATTTTAATAAAAATTAGTTGTAATTTAAAAAAGTTTTATTAGTAGCATATATCAATTTTATATGAAAATTTCAAAATACCATATAAAAACTATAAAAAAATGATCTACATACCTTCTACCCTTAAAATAACAATGATCATTTCTGGTAACACAGACTTTTGCAGATCACTATTTACATAACAACCAAGGTATCATCGTGGATCTCTTTTAGTATAAGCGGCCCTGCTCTAAAATCAATTGATTGATAATATATTTTATGTTGCCCATACTGAAGGAGATTCCATATAACTAAGCTAGAAGTAAGCCTCGTATTAAAGTATGTACCTGAATATTTTTGTGTAAACCTGTTATCTTGACTCTACGTACAGAGTTATTGCCAGCTTATAGAAACAGTTAGAATCATCTAGACATAAAAAAAAAAAGATATAAAAAAATACCTGCTTTTCTCCTTTTTTTTAAAAAAAAATTAAACATTCACAATCATGAACCAATCTACAAATCAAACTTTTGGCTTTAACAGCAAAATAATAATCGCCAATTGTGAAGACAGCAAAATACTGGTAGACAGGCTCCAAGATCTCAGAAAACACCATATTTATCTACCGATACTTTTACTGCTGTATAGCAATACAATGACTTGTTGAAGGTTCAAATCCATTCGTTCGAACACAAGGTGTGGAAATTTTACCACAAAGTACTCAACTCTCAAGGGATTTATTTTTAGGATTCTCTTTAACATAAATAAGGTTATGCATAATAAATTCTTTTAAAGCCAATTTATATAATATAGTCTTATAACCTTTATATTCAAATCACAAAAATTAGTTATCTTTGAGTATTAAAATAATTCTAAATTACAAATTTTATATAATATTTTTTGTATGGTGTTATCATATAAAGAACTTAGACTATATGGCTGATGTAATTTGACATTTTGTATTCATATTTTGATTAAATTTTATAAAATTGACCTTTTTTGATTAATTTTATATACTGTACAGTCACCTCCTATACAATCACACATTTTTTACTTAATTCGTGATCTGACTAAGAACCAGTGAAATAACATAGTAAATCATGGAAAATTTACTATTGTTTTTTGCCTTTTTTGGAATCTGGAGTTCCCAAAGTACAACCCAATTTTCTACTAAGTATACATCTCTTTTAAATTAAATAAAAATTGTAGAGAAGAAAATTCGATCATAATGGCAGTTAATCATTAAAATCGGCCCAGTGGATCATGAGATATGAGCATTTTTGTTTTTGCAAATATATAGTATAAACAAAATAGTAAACATATGATCATGAAGACAAAAATGCTCATATCTCGCGACCCACTTGGCCGATTTTAATGATTTAACTACCATTATGACCGAAATTTTCTTCTCTACAACTTTTACTTAATGTAAAAAAGATGATAACTTAGTGGAAAATCGGTTAGTCCTTTGGTAAACTCCAGATTCCAAAAAAGCAAAAAATGCATAGTAAACATATCTCACTGTTTACTATGTTTTTTCACTGGTTCTTGGGCGGATCACGAATTAAAAACTTTTTAAAAATGTGCTTATAAAGAGGTTGTGCTTTCATGGAGGTATTTTTTTATAACAAAAAAATGCGTATAGAGAGGTTTTTACATGGGTTGGATAAAAAGTTTTGTCAGTAGATCAATATCTTGATCATTTTTAAATATACAGTTTTAAATTTTATATATATTAATATAGTGGTTATAATGAATTTATAAAAAAAATTTTAATTAATTTTAATTAGATAATTGTTGAAAAAATTGGTTTTTGAATTTATTAATTTAACAAATTGAAATTTATTATATAAAAATTTAAATTAAATCATTTATATTAAAAATTTTTATATAATAAAAAAAATTATATAACCAAAATAATGAACTATATTTATATAATTAAAATTTATATAAATAAATTTTATTTATAATTATTTGAAGTAATTTTATTATAAATTAAATATTTTACTATATATAGTAATTAATTTACTAAATTTAGTAATAAAATTTATCTATATAACAATTTTTAATTATTGGTTGTTTTAAATAAATTTAATAATTTTATTTGAAAATAGAATAGTTATAAATAAAAATTATTGCAAATTATTATTATTTATAAAATTTATAAAAATATTAAAAAATAAAAAAACTATAGCTTCACAAAATCTAATTAAACAAAGAAAAATTTTAAATTGTAAATTTTTTAAATTTTAATATATTAATTTAAAAATAAATTATATATTTAAAAATTACATAACTGAATTTAGTATTAGCTAAATTTTTAGAAAAATTAATTAAATTTTTAAATTTTTTTTATATATACTTAAGATAAAGTTTAATTTATTTTTATATAAAAAAATTTGCAATATTTTTTATATAATAAATTTAAAATTCAATATTTTAAAAACTATCTGATAAAAATACTTAAAATTTTTTTTGCATATTTATTATAACCACTATTTATATATATAAAGGTTAAAACCATATCTTTAAAATTGATCAAGATATTAATCTACTGACAAGACTTTTCATCCAACCTACATATATGATGTGATTATATAGGTGATTATATGGGGTTCCTAACAATCACTTCACTGACATAACATTTCACTGACAAATACTCACTGACAAGTTCATTTTACCAACAGTTTGTTTCACCGAAGCTCATTTTACTGACAAGTTTTTTTTTAAAAAGCACACTAAATTTAGCCCTAATTCTATCTAATTCTACCTGACCCTAACGACAATTACTATAATTATTTGTTGGTGAAATGAGCTTTGGTAGAATAAACTGTCAGTAAAATGAATTTGTCAGTGAATAATTGTCAGGAAATATTATGTCGGTGAAGTGATTGTCAATTAATTGATTGCCACTAGGGTTCTTGGTACGATAAAAAAATTTGGCATGCCATATGGCATGCCAAATTCTAAATTTCATGCCAAATGCATGCCAAGGCATGCCATAAACACATGATTTACTTGTTCAATATAATTGGATAAAAAATTTTTTTAAAATATAAATTGTATCTTTATATATTTATATATTATTATACTTAATGGCATGCCTTTAGACTCAATGGCATGCCTAAGGCATGCCATGGTGGCATGCCATAAGTGGCATGCCAAGGACCCTCATGCCGAGAACCCTAATTGCCACCCATCGATTTTGACAGGATCGGTTTTGGGATGTTTAACAGTATTATATTATACAAAAAAATTCAGTATAAAATGTGTAATATAACAGATAAACAAATAATATATTCAAGTGTTTTCTACTATTGTCATTCCTTATAGCATAAAAAATAGTGCTCCTAATTAATTAATTAATCTCTTGAAGTCCTATAAATACTCTTTTTTTAGATTAACCTTTGATATTACAGAGCAAGAGAAATATATAATAATTTTGAAATCGAAAATTTGACCTTTAAAGGAGTGCTGGTGTGCCCCTCAAATACTTGTACTATAATAAAAAAAATACAAATTTTTAAATAAAGTAATGTTATCTTATGGTCATAATATCTCTTAAATATAATTATTAGCTAAAATAGATAGTAAGGCTGCCTATATGTACAATCTATATATAATGTGTTATTATATTCATACTTGGCAATTTAGATAGAAATACTTAAATATTAAAAACAGTAACTTTATCTTTAGAAATATTTAAAGTTTCTTCAATTATAATGTTTCTTCGATATTATTTTGAAAATAAAGACTTAATAGTTTTTTAGGTGTAATAGGTTTAAATATGGCAGCAATGTTTCCTCCAATTTTTTTAATTAACTTTTTTAATAAATTTTTTCCATTAGAGTTTGAAAATACTATAAAAATTATTAATAAATTGTTATTATGTATTTCTCTTAATTTCAACGCAGTTTTTACAATTTCATCTGCATTATTTTCATCAATATTAATAAATGCCATACAATAAGGTGCTTGATTATATAATTCTTTATAATATTCTGCAGTTTTAATTCCTTCATTATAAGTATCAAATAAGTCTATATCAAAGCAATCTTTAAAATATAATGTTATTGCGTCTCTTATATTTTTAGATGAATTAATTAATAATATGCTTTCAAACTGTGATTAGTTAATTTATCAAATAGTATCTTTGATGAATTAATATAATATTTTGAATTTTTTTGCGTGTATGATGCTTGCACTATTTCAACATTCCATGTAAACCAAAATTTACTTCCTTTTCCTAATTGACTTTCTACTTCTATTTTGCCACCATTAATTTCTACTAGCTGTTTACATGCCAATAATCCAAATCCTATGCCATCTTGTTGCAAAATCTTCGATTCATTAACTTTTAAATCTTTTTTCCAATTATTTAAAAATTCAGAATTCAAGCTATTATAATTTCATATTATAAATATTTTATATATGTGTACTGTATATTAATATAATATATATTTGAATTATTAACTTACCCAATACCAGTATCACTTAGTATAATTAATAATTTTATAAAATTTTTATCTTTAATACTTTCATCATTCGATGATTTCAACAAGACTTTCATTATTATTTCACCTTCTACAGTAAATTTGATTCTTAATAAAAAATGATTCAGAAATTAATAGATTTAATTAATATTAAGGCACATTATTTTGTGATAAGAAAAAGAATACATACGAGTTTGATAATAAATTCATTAATATTAATCTTAGCCTATGTAGAAAAATAAAATTAATTTTCTTTCTACATTTCTAAAAATAAATATATTATTACCTTTCAGGATCGCCCTTTACATATTTAGGTAAAAGATCAGAATTATAATTTAAAGCTAATTCTATTCGCTTATTTCCAGCTCTTTCTCCAAATATTTCAATAACATTTTCAAATACATCTAATAAATCAAAAACTCTATTTGTTGAAGCACTTTTATACTCCTTCATATTCACTAAATTAGAAATATTATTAATCATTGATAATACTACACAGAAGCATGTAATAAGATTTTAATTAAGTCATTTTGCTGAATAGTTGATACTTCATTTTCAATAGAAGAGCAGATGCCTATAATAGATCCTAATGGAGTTCGTAATTCTAGATAAAATTAATATAAAAATTAGAATATATTCAATATTAATAACTATAAATATATCTTTACCATGAGAAATATTGGCTAATATCAATAACTATAAATATATCTTTACCATGAGAAATATTGGCTAATATCATAGTTTTAATATTATCACTGGCTTTCATAAGGTTTATTTGTGATTCATTTATTAGTTTCTCTTCCAATAATGTCATATAGTCATAAACTAAATTTATCTGAATTGATATTTGTCGAAATAGTTCAATTTCTGAATCGGACCAACTAGTATTTGGTGATTTATGTGCTTTAATTCCCACCCGAGATTTAACATGTATTTTTATTATCACAGATAACATAGAAACTTGTTTGCAAATATCATCACAATATGTATTTGGTGTAACTTCTATTTTGAATTCTTTATCCTCATAATTAGAAGATTCTTGTTGATTGGCAGTTGTTTCAAACTGTCCAAGTTTAGTATCACTTTTTAAAATTTTAAATTTATAATTAGGTTAAGATCCAATAAATTAAATTGATTTTACAACCCAATATAATAAATACTACCTTATTGCTTCTGAATATTTAGATAATGCAATTATTGTATAGTTTTTAAAAATCTGAAGGTTCATATGAAATAACAAATACTCTATCACATAATAATATTTGATGGATATCCTTAACAGCTTCTGAAAGTGTTACTTTTAAATCTAGTCCAGAAAGAATATTACTTGAAATTGAAGTCAATAATTGTTTTATTTGTTCTTGTTTATATTGTTGAGATATTAATTGATTGCGAAGTTGTGACAGTTTAATATTAGTATGTATACGGGCAATCAATTCTCGAGAACTAAATGGCTTTACTAAATAGTCATCTGCACCGTAATTTAACCCTAAAATGAGTGTATTAAAATTAATTATAAACTATTTGAGAAATAATTTTTTTAAGAATAAATAATACCAGAATATTCATTAGCTCTTGCAGTCAATACAATTATTGGAATTAATCGTGTTGATATATTAGATCTTAACATATTTAATAGTTCATATCCATTTATATTTGGCATCATAACATCTATTATTTAAGTTAATAAAGTTAAACAATTTGCTATCATACAATTTAAGCATAAAATAATTTACCTACCACTAAGTATTAAATCTGGTAATTCTATTGATTTTGTTAAAAACATAATACAGTGCGGGACAGCATAAGACATCCAATTTGTTATAACTTTTTTAAAAACAAGTTAAAATAAAAATTCCTCTTTCAAATTTATTGTTTTTATTTAATTAACAAATCTGAAAGAGGGATTTTCAAAATTTTTGATTTTAAAAAAGTAGTTACAATTTAAAATTTAAAATTTAACACGTATATATAATTTTAAGAAATTTGATTGGTTAATATTTTTTTTTTATGCCATTTTTATCATGAAATTTTTTTTAAAATTTGGCGCATTGGATATCTTATGCTGTCCCGCACTGTAGTATCAAATCCATTAAAAACACAATAAACTTCAAATTCTTTTCTTAATAGTTCTTTTAAATGATTTCTATAACAATAAATATGGTAATTAGAATTATATTTAAATTATGCTTGAGCAATTTATAAATTCGAATTTGGTCAACAAACCCATTACCTCATGTCAGCATTATCCTCAACAAGTAAAATTTTATGCTTTTTAGTCATATTTGATGATATTTTGCCAATTTCTGCATTATTACTATTATCTACTTATTCAGTGTTTAGAATAAATTCTTTACTTGTAAGTTCATTGTTTTGAATCCATTGCAAGCCTTCCTCTAAATACAGTTGCTTTTTTGAATATAACTGGTGTTCTTGGTTCAATTCATTGTTTTCCTTATTAAAGTAAACTTGATTCTTTGGTAAATGTTTAAATCCTGTTAGAAACTGACACTTGAATGTAGTCCCTTGGCCAACTTTTGAAGTTACAGAAATCTCTCCGCCATGATATGTAATAAGTTCTTTTACAAGAGCAAGACCGATTCCAGTGCCTTCATAACTACGTGATTGTTGAGATTTTGTGCGGTAAAAACGCTGAAATATGTTTAGGAGATCAACCTCTGAAATTCCAACGCCTAAAATAATTCATGAGGAATAAATATAATGCATAATAAAAAGAGTTATATAGACTTAATGAAATATTATCAACCTGTATCTGACACTTCAAGAATTATTGTATTTCTATCATTTTCATTTTCAATATATAAGCTAACTTTGATTTGCCCATTCCATGTATTCTTAAACGCATTTGAACCTTTAAAATGTCAATATATTAATATAATTAAATTTTACTCTTTTCATACAGAAGTATTGAAGTTATAAATGCGTACAAAGATTATAAACAATTGTCTCAAACATATCATGATCCAAGTAAACTTCATTTCCTAAGTCTCGTTTAAAATTTTCAGGGTCTGGAATGTCAATAATATAATCTAAATCTAGTTTGTCGGCTATACTATTAAAATTAGAAGTTAATTCTTGAGTAAATCGGACTATATCAGTTTCACAAAAGTGTGCCTCTAGTTGACCACTTTCAATATTTGAAAACTGCAAAAAAGTTTATAAATGTAATTTTGAAAATTTAATACAGTAGTAATTTAGATCATTTATTAAATATTTTAATATAACTTATATAACTTACTTGAAGCAAATTATTAACTAACTTGAGCAGTCTATGAGTGTTACGCTGAACTATTTGAAGGTGTGAGTGCATAATTGTTTCTTGCGTACATGAATTAATAGCCTCATCAAGTGGTGAAAGTATTAATGTTAATGGAGCTATAAATATTGAATGAAAATTAGAATATTTAAAGAACTATAACATTTATATTATGATATTTGATCATTACTTAGCAATTCACGACTAATATGTTGGAAAAACTTGAGCTTTTGATGATTCAAATCGGACTGCATTTCTACTTGTTTTCTTTCTTCTTCCCTTTGTTTGCCATTTGTTATTGTTGTGCTAGCATAAGTCACAACCGACTACATATATAAATTATTTATGAGAATAGTTTCAAAATTGCAAACGCAAAAATAGACTAAGCAACTCTCGCTCGTAAAAAGTTTGTATAATCATTGTCAAGTTCATTATATGGATTAATACCACAGATTAATATAAAAGATAAAATTAATTCACCACCATACGATGCCTTAATTGGAAATAGTATTGCTTGAGAACCATCTTTCAAAAGGACTTTTATATCTTTATCCTCTTTCACTACAAAATGGACTGGCCAAGTTTTACATTTTAAGAATAAATGTTTTGTTGTTGGTCGTTTTACTTCTATATATAGATCATAATTTTCATCTGGATTTCTATTAAATTAATTGTTTTGGGAGTCTCTAGTAAATTATCAGGTATATCCCAATTCTTATTGTATAAATCCGTATAGTTAAAAGTAGTGGATATTAGATGAGCTGCGCGAGGTTGGAAACCAGATCTTAATTTATCGCTATCGATAAGATAAATCAATGCAAAAGGAATGTCTTTATCATTTTCACGAAATGATTTCATTATAATGTGGCAAGCATTTTCTAAAGAATCAGCATCTTTAATGGATAATGTAATTGAGGCATGTTAATATGTGATTAATTTATTAGAAATTAAGACATCCACTAACCATTAATACGATTTGCCAAAACACTAAGAGTTTTTATTCTTCTTTCTGCTAAAACTTTATGAGTCGTAAAATCACACACATTTAAAATAGCCCAAAAGGTTCCATCTTCTTTAAAAATTGGGCTCATTGTATAACTAATATAATTTTCTACTTCGTAGTCATCACAATACTGTATAAAACGGACATCTTTCTC
The DNA here is from genome assembly GCA_003550325.1 of Gigaspora rosea. NCBI lineage: Eukaryota > Fungi > Glomeromycota > Glomeromycetes > Diversisporales > Gigasporaceae > Gigaspora > Gigaspora rosea. The sequence goes on along the minus strand of QKWP01000401.1, from coordinate 273,756 downwards.
AAATAGGCCTTTTCCGGTCGATTTGATTCTTGGGTTTAATTATAATGGATAGAAATAAGATACTTACACATTTAGCAATAATTGGAATGAGACATTTGCGTGCTTACCGTTCATATCTTGACTTTACATAGTCAAAATGCTCGGGGTGAGTTTCAGCAAACGGTCTTCCGAATACTAAAACTATCTTTAGTTTTTTTTTTATAAAAACAAACCATATTCATAATTATATAGCCATAACTAACCGTATGGATGTTTCGATTTTTGAGTTTTTGCATGCGCTATATAAATAGACGCAATTAGCAATTTAAGGTATAAATAATATTGAGAAAATGATAAATTCAACACAACGTACCTTGATTATAAATATAAATAAGATCAGGACCGCAGAAAATAACGGTAGGAAATTTTGAATGCAAAAAGAGATTCTAATAATTTATTGTATAAATTTATGGCAAACTACAGTAAATACCGTTACCATAAACTGCTGACTCATGTATCCGGGTATTTACAAAGACTAGAATATATCCGCCGTACATTTCTCGCCAACTTTGCCAGTCTTTAATTCTTTACATTTTTACACCAACTTGATTCTTCAAAGTGTAAATATGCTATTCTTAAGGATATAATATTGATAATATCCGGATATAAATAGAATTTTTATATGCAGAATATCCCCTGGTGCAAACCATAGAGGGGTATACGAGTCAGCAGTTTACGGCAGATTTATGTTAAAAGGTATAATTACCACAATGTTCCTAAATGAAGGTTCCCATGAATCTAGAGAGCCGAGACAGGTTGAAGACCAGTCACGACTATTTAGCAAATCTATTACTTTTATTTCCTCCTGCTTATTGATGCCGTTGTTTGTCGACATGCGAATTACTTTATGAAATGAAAGCCACAAAAACAAAAGCACCTCTGTTTATATATAACGTAACATATATTATATAATCTATTTAGAATATTTTGGACATAGCATTGCATACTGTATAGTAGCATGTTACGTAAACAAGTTATGTAAGCTTCGAGACCGTCCATGTTACACAGACAATCCAATTGAAGAATTTTTTATAAGCTTTACTTACTTTTTTCGGAATCTCGGATAACCTAACTCTATAGAAAGGGAGATAAGTTCACTAAGTGACTTGAAGTTTTCGCTTTGCCCTACAACATATTTGCTGAATTCATCTGAATCCACCAACTTCAATCATACGATTTTTCTACCGATGTTATAAGAAATGTAAGAAACTGCAAGTTATTAACTCACCAAAATTTCCGGTTGTTGTGCGAAAAAAAACGAAGTTAAAATATTTAAACGACGAGTTATTAAAGGTAATATGGACAAAGGATATTAATTGTATAATTTTTGTTGTGTACATTATACTAAAATTTCAAAAATGATATATAATTATATATATAATAGTATGTGTAGCTAATTAATTTCAAATTTTGTTATTTTAGGCTATAAAAACTTAATGTAAAGTGAAACTTAAAATGTATTTTGTGTGTATGCCAACGTCAAAAGGTTTTATTTAATAGAATAGTGATGTGTAATAAGAGATGTTAACAAATTATCTAAATTAATAAAGGCGTTTTATTATTAACGCCCTTGTGCGGCAATCTCAAATTTGTGAAACACGGTTTTACCATGCTGATTAGATTAGCTAATGCTACCAAACATTTATGAAGAAAAAATCGCTAGAAAAAGAAATTTGCCATATCACGAAATTGTAAGCGATGTGTATAGTCTATACTTTTGTTCTTGCTCTTGATGTTTATGTTGTTCTTGCTCTTGCTCTTGCAAGTTGGTAGGAAAGGCATGATTGTACAAAATTGTTGGATTTGGTGTAAAATTGTGCTGTTAATTGTTATTACTGGTATACCTGTTTTGTTATTTTGCTCTTTTTCTCTATTTTCTGTTTAGTTTTTTTGCAACCCTGATCTATTGATAATCGTAAAACCTAAGAGATTTAATGATATTTTATGTTATTAATTAAACCAATCATTTTCTGTCGAATTTTTTAACTGTGGTCTCAATTTGTGAAATGTGGTTTGACTAAATTTGTACTTACCACTTGGATTTGTGCTATTTTTATCATGCATTAATAACATCTAAGCCATGAGCGATGTAATTGGTTATTTTATTTTTATTTATTATTTTATTTTATTGTTTTAATTTTTTATTTACATTAATGTTCTTTATTTATTATTATAGTTATTGCTTAATTTTTATTAGTACAGTACCGGACAGCAAAAACATCCATTTTTTCAGGCATTGTTTAATGTTTAATAACTAACAACAAGTAATTGTTTTAAAAATTCCTCTTACAGATTTATTATTTGTAACCTAAACTACAAATTTGTAAGACAGATTTTTGATATCTTGCTTTTTAAAAAAAGTTATAAGGGTTTAAATTTCAGCAACTTTTATAGTAAAACAGAAATTTGGCGCAGTGGCGCAGGACAATCGATCAATCAGATTGATGCCTGATCACCTGCAAGCGATTTGATTGGCTAATATTTATTATTAAAAATTACTAAATACAGTAAAATATACAGAAAATTATAATTAGCCAATCAGAACTTGTGTTACTACAATATTAACCAATTAGAGTTTGTGTTATATACCTTAAATTTGGAGCACTCTAAAAAGATGGATGGTGTTTGCTTTCTAGTACTGTAGTTTCTTTGCATGGTAGTTAAAATGTTTCTATTTTTTACTTTTGCATCTATCTAAATCTATGTTTGCATTTAAAATTGTGCATTTTACCATTTTTTGATTGTTTGTATCTTAGCTACATGACCTGAATTAAAAAAAATTTATAATATTATTTTTATATCTTCTTTATATAATTTTATAGCTATGACTTGAGTGTAAGAAATCATATAATTTATTACATTTATTGTATTGAATAATAACTTAACTTACTTGATATCTGGTTCCTATATACTGTGTTATCAGAATAATAAGTAGTGTTCCTATGAACCTGAACTGAACTTAAGTCAAGTTCAGATTCAGGTTCAAGTTCAGTATTGAACTTTTAGAGCTGGTTCAGGTTCAGTTCAGGTTCAGTTCATAAGTTCATGAACATGTTCAGGTTCAGTCTGGTGTTCATATGAACTAGTAATTCTAGGTTTGGGTCCAGGTTTGGTCTGGTCCAGACCAGACTCAAATTATAAATTTTATTGTTAAAACTTTATACTAAACTCGAACTCAATCATAAGTTTGGTTGGCCTAGTCCAAATTTGCAAACTAGTTTGAATCTGAATAAAAATATATGTATTTTTGATACTAAACAAGTTTACTTAGAGTGAGAAGTATAAATCAGTTAGTAAAATTTAGAGAATCATAGCATTTTGTATAATTTTATTAATAAAATTATACAAATTTCTATGATTCTCTAAATTTTACTAATTGATCATAACTACTTGCACTAAGTAAACTTGTTAAGCACTAGAAAATACATCAAATCGGCATATTTTATTTTACTTTTTTTTAAAATTTGAAGAAAAGATGCTTAATTTTGGAAATTTTCATCAAAAATTCAAAATTAAGCATCTTTGACGTAAAGTTTAAGGAAATAAAATAAAATATACTTATATAATGTATTTTTTGGTGCTAAACAAGTTTACTTAGATCAAGAAGTTATGATCAATTAGTAAAATTTAGAGAATCACAGAAATTCGTATAATTTTATTAATAAAATTATACAAATTTCTATGATTCTTTAAATTTTACTAATTGATCATAACTTCTTGATCTAAGTAAACTTGTTTAGCACTAAAAATACATCATATCAGTATATTTTATTTTATTTTCCTTAAAATTTGCGTCAAAGATGCTTAATTTTGAATTTTTGATTAAAATTTCCAAAATTAAGCATCTTTTCTTCAAATTTTAAGAAAAGTAAAATAATATATGCCGTTTTGATGTATTTTTTGGTGCTTAACAAGTTTACTTAGTGCAAGAAGTTATGATCAATTAGTAAAATTTAGAGAATCATAGACATTTGTATAATTTTATTAATAAAATTATACAAATTTCTATGATTCTCTAAATTTTACTAATGATCATAACTTATTGATCTAAGTAAACTTGTTAAGCACCAAAAGATACATCAAATCGGCATATTTTATTTTACTTTTCTTAAAATTTGAAGAAAAGATGCTTAATTTTGGAAATCTTCAACAAAAATTCAAAATTAAGCATCTTTGACGCAAATTTTAAGAAAATAAAACAAAATATACCGATGTGATGTATTATTTGGTGCTAAACAAGTTTACTTATATCAAGAAGTTATGATCAATTATCATAGTAAAATTTAGATAATCATAGAAATTTGTATAATTTTATTAATAAAATTATACAAATTTCTATGATTCTATAAATTTTACTAATTGATCATAACTTCTTGATATAAGTAAACTTGTTTAGCACCAAAAAATATATCATATCTGTATATTTTATTTTATTTTCCTTAAAATTTGCTTTAAAGATGCTTAATTTTGAATTTTTGATAAAAATTTTCAAAATTAAGCATCTTTTCTTCAAATTTTAAGAAAAGTAAAATAAAATATGCTGATTTGATGTACTTTTTGTGCTTAACAAGTTTACTTAGTGCAAGAAGTTATGATCAATTAGTAAAATTTAGAGAATTATAGAAATTTGTATAATTTTATTAATAAAATTATACAAATTTCTATGATTTCTAAATTTTACTAATTGATTCTAACTTTGTGATTTAGGTAAACATGTGCATATATTATGAACCTGAACATGTTTATGAACCTTGAACTGAACCGGAACTGAACTTTTTTTAAGTTCAGGTTTGGGTTCATGTTCAATAATTTTAAGTTCAGGTTCAGTTCAGTATTGAACTTTAGAGCAGGTTCAGGTTCAGGTTCAGGTTCATTAAACCTGAACCTGAACCTCTATTGAACTGAACTGAACTTCAGAACCCTAATAATAAGTGGTTCTGTAACAGTATAAATTATAATAAGTTTGATGCAAACCAACTTAACTGCATTCAAAAATAACTAAAAATAAATGTTTATAAATTACAATATAATATTTTTTTAATTTTTTGATAGTCTCACTAAAGCTTAACTAAGTTAGCTATACATAGTATACTGCTTTTTATACTTCTTTTGTCATGCTTTTTAGTACTATTCTGCAATTCATATTGTATAAAAGAATTACAATGCTTCTTTCTGATAATTTTATAAATGATTCTATAGAATCTGCATTATTGTTTTTGCAACTTATGATATCCCTTTTCCTAATAAGAGTTTTTTTTAATTCTAATTCTAATTATTTTGTAGTTTTTTGGCTTTAATTTTATATGTAATTTTTTAATTTAAAAAAACCTATATTTGTTATAACTATTATATTAACTAGAGTGCAAACTAAACTAATTAAATCAAAATTAGTTAGAATAATATATAAAATTAACTAATTCTAGAATTTTGTAGATAATATATTTAAATATAGTCAGCCCTTTCAGAACTGGTATGCATGGTGAACAGGTTTGTATTGATTTTGAAAGGCAATCAGATTTGCACATCAACTAATCCAATTTCAAAATTGACAATTTCTGGTGCCTAAACAAAATAAAAAACAGTGATCTTGAAGACCTGAGAACCATTTAATCACGCAATATTATGACAGAAAATCCTAATATCAATATTCTGATTACAAGATTATCGTAAACAAACCTATCTATATCAATTATATGTGATTTAATTGGATAAATATCAGGTGTTTCTATATAAAATCAGAAATTTATATATAAAGGCTATCAGATATCAAAAATGGTAGGTTATCAGTTATTATTTATGAAATAGATAGAGTGGATTGGTTTTTAACCAATTTTGGCAGATTATCAGTTTTGACAAAATCAGTTCTGAGAAAGCTAACTGTATTAAATTTAATTTAAATTTTCTAACACAAGTATCTTACGAAAGTATATATATATTTTTTATATTGAAGCTTTTAATTAGCTCTATATAGTAATAGAGCTATTTTTTAAATAAATTTTTTAAAAATTTTGTAAAATATTAATTAAATAATTAATATTTAATATTTATGTAATAATTGAATGAGTTTAATAAACTATTAAAAAAAGTAGTTTTATTACTATGTAGAGCTAGTTGAGAGCTTTAAATTAAAAAATATTATATACAGTTAAACCTCTTTATATGTACTCTCCATAAATGCATACTCTCTCTAAATGCATGCCATGGCCAGTTCTGAGCTTGAGACTTAAAATAAAATACACACTCTCTGTATTCTGCATGTGCAAGAGGTTTCAAAGTCCTGAATATATTAATTAACCTCCATAATTGCACACATGTAATATATACAACAAATTTGTAATTAAGATCATCATACTAGCAATACTTATTCATGATGTACAATTATTAAAATTCGTTTATAAAATCAAAAAACTTATTAGAGAAAAAAAGTCAAGAATTACAACAAACTATAATTGATAGTTATTTTAATTAAAGAATACTATCCTTTATAGCATCAATAAGGATACATTTTAACTTAAAGTTAAAAATTATTAAAAGTTTCTTTATATAAATAAATAATTATTTTGTATAAAAAAACATTTTATAGTACTGTAAATATAACAAAAAGTTAGGTGATATACTTTTTTTGCAGCTTTGAGATCACTTGATTATTAATTGTAATTGGTTTGATATCACATGATTGTTTCATAATATTCTATATATAACTCTTTAAATGCACACCCTCTGTAAATGCACAGTCAAGTCTAGTCCCTAAAGCATGTATATAGAGATGTTTAATTTTATACACTTTTATTAGTTATTGTGCTAATAAGTGTCAGTTTAGTTTTATAATTATTTTTTAATTATATATATGCATATAAATTATTAAATCTAAAATTAATAATCGTTATATACATATTACTCTAACTAATATTTGATTTAAGTAGCAATCTATATAAGATCAGCAGTATAATTATAATAATTTTGAAGCAAATCTTATAAATTTTATTATAGAGTAAAATATGTAGCTACCTCAAAGTAATGTTATTTTTTTACTAAGTTAATCTTTCTTCAAGCTCTAAATAAACTTGTAGAGCTTATTTTTGTAGTTTTAATAATCATAAAATTAGTAAAATTGCCTAGTAGTTCTTGAGATATTTTAACTTTTATTCTTTTATACTAGAGTTGCAGATATTAGAATATTAATTAATATATACTATGATATTTAATGTGATATATTTCTTTCTCTTAGGAGAGACTCTCCAATTACAATCTCTTTGATTTTATTATACTAAAAAAAAATTACAAATTTCCAAAGGACAATAAATAACAGTATTGATATCATCCAATTTAGACAACTGTACCAAATGCAAATTGCTATACAGAATCTCTAGAGACTCTGACTAGTCAATCAGCCTTGCTTCACTATACAAGGGAATTTTCTGAAGAAAATATTTTTAGAAAAAGAAGAAAAAACCTAAACTAAGAAAGAGCAAAAGTAAAAAAAGGTTATAAAAAAATAAAACAAACAAAAAAAAATGAAGAACAAATAGCAAAAAAAGAAAAAAAGGAAAAAAAGCAAGGCCTTAAATCAATTAATGTCTGGCCAAGGAATAAACTATTGTAAAAATTATATAATACTAAGAAAAGTAGTTTTTACTCTAACTAAACTCAAATTATCATATTTAGACAAAAGAATATTGCTAGAAAAAATAGCCTCTAGTCTAAAGAAACTATAGAGATAGGTATGTGAAATAAAAAAAAACTACAGCTAAAAGAATGTTTTAAAAAGAAATTTTATTTGAGTTTTTTTCAAAAACATATATATATTATTCATTAATTATTTTGATAGACCTGAAATTTACTTGCAACTTCATTCCAATATGTTAGCTGTATTTCCAGATTGAAAAAGATAAACATTGCCAATCTTTTGAAGAAATAAACCAAAATGCCCACTTTGTTGAAATTTCAAAAGAGCCAAAGGGACAAAAAAAGTATCAGATGGTTCAACTTGTTTTTGTGAATTTGAAACCATGTAAGTTTTGTAGCTAGTAGAAAAAATAAGCAGCTTTTATTATGCCCAAAATATTGTTTAAACTTAATAACAAAGACTTCTTTCTGATCACTTAGTAACCAACTACTACTTGATAGTTTTTGTGTTTTACTTCAAGAAGCTCAAATCCAAATCTTCATTTTTAGCTTTTTTTTTAGTTGTTCTGAAAAGAGCTTTTATTTCTGAATACTGCAAAAAAAGATTTATAATAAAAGGTTGCATATTTTTAAAGGTTTTCTACAGTTTAGTTATCTTAGAAAAGTTGGTCCAAATGATTATCAAAAAGAGTTCACTATAATGTAATATATTAATATGATATATTATATATAAATTTTATATGATATAGTACTGAACAGCAAAAACTATCTATTTTGTTTTTGATTATTTAAAGTTTAATAACTTGACAACAAGTAATTATTTTAAAAATCCCTATTATAAATTTATTATTTGTAATCTAAACTACAAATTTAAAAGACAGATATTTGATATTTTGTTTTTTAAAAAGTTATAAGAGATTAAAATTTAGTAACTTTTATAGTAAAGCAGAAATTTGGCACAGGACAATTGACCAATTAAATTGATGCCTAATCATGTATGTGCAACTTGATTGGTTAATATTTATTATTAAAATTACTAAATATAGTACAATATACAAACAAATTATAATTAGCCAATCAGAACTTGTGTTATATGTATATTAACTAATTATAATTTGTGTTATATACCTCAAATTTAGCATGATCTAAAAAAATGGATGGTTTTGCTATTCGGTACTATATGAAGAATAATGTGAAAAATAGATACTTTAATATTTGCAACTATATTTACATATATAATAAATTTTAAAGAAATTTTATATGTATAACAAGAAAAAGTTAAAATATTACAAGAACTGTCGCAGATTAAAATGAAATCAGATTAAAATGAAACTGGTAACCTCTCTTGCTCACCTTTAAAGGTTATAAAACCCACATATACTCGTTTATTAATAACCCTAACCCTAAATCCTAACCCTAATGCTAAAAAAACCCTAAAAAATGACCCCTAAAATATTTTAAAATTTTGCTTAAAAAATAGAAAAATTTCATTTTAATCTGATTTTATTTTAATCTGTAACAAGAACTGTCTGAACAATTTTACTAATATTACTACTATTAGAATTACAAAAATGAGTTTACAACCTTAGTTAGAGCTTGAAAAAAGATTAACTTAGTAAAAAAAATAACTTTACTTTGAGGCAGCTGCAAATTCTACTCTATTATTTATATATCTAATTCAGATTTTGTCTTTTAAGAATCTGTGTAATAATAATATTATGAGATGTATGACATATGATTATAGCATTTTGTTATTTAAATAAATTACTATTATTATAATATTTAGAAAGCTTATTAAATTTGTAATTATTATGATATTCTGATATTGTAGATATTGTGATTTTTGATTAATTAATTATAATAGTTATAATTTAACATATATGAACTTGGAAGTAGCATTTTTATTATAGTATTATATGTTATTATATTGTTACAGTATTTGTCTAAATTTGTAAGTACTACATAATTATTGGATCCACCTTATTTTACCAACAACATTTCACCATTAACTTATTTAGCCGATATTACACCAAGTGACAATTTATTAAAAACAAATACCTACAACTAATAAAATGCTAACCCTAACCCTATGTAATGTCAGCTAAGTGAACTTTTAGTGAAATGCTTGTCAGTAAAGTGACCAGCACCATAATTATCAATCTGTACTATTATGTAATTTATAATCATCTAGTTCATTTGTTTAAATATTTTTGATTGGTCATCTTTAGAAAATATGATTAGAGTATAAGAAAAAACAATACAGAAATTATTTTTACATATGTTCATTATATTGATATATTGATAGTGACAACAGAGATTTTTTTTTTAATATTAAGGTGACCACTTAGGTACCCTAGCACTTTATTGATCCAAACAGGTTGGCCTGGTCAATATGACTGTGCCACATATTACATTTGTATAACGAGAGTACAACTAGCCACACGTACAACTTTTGGTTGTCTAATTTAAGTAGTCCGCTCTAAGGTTCTACACTAGATGCCATACCTGCAACCCAGCTAGGGGATTGCCTATTTAAACTCTCTGGCTTCTACCCATGTTCAATGTTCCTCTCAATATACCCTTTCACGAGTAATTCGCTGTGAAAGTACTCTGAGGCTTTAGCCAAACACCTATTGGAGGGCATTTGCCCTTGTGGTAAACCTGGTAGAGTGATACCTGTCCCCCACAGGTATTCACCTACACTTTTCGGTAACTTACGCATTCACTGAGGCAAACAACTTGCAGTCAGGGGGTTAACCTGCAACCGCTACCATTACCTACTACTGCCCTTGTAAGGTTCACTCCAACCCCGGCACCCACCAACATTTTCCTCCGGTCCTTCACCGGTATATCCCAGACTTCCAATCCAGTTGGCCCGGAAGGGTTGATCTACCCGGCATTAGGTGCCATTATGGTTTTTCTCCTCTTGGTCCCCAATTCCTCAACATGGGTCCTTTTTCTCCAGTGCGACTCCGGTGGCCAGGTTGGTAGACCTTGTCCCCAAGGACAACGTCCGGTTCTCCGGTTTCGGTCCAAATTCTAATTTTTGGTAGCACCATTGAAGATCAGAGCTACCTCCTTACTCGGGACTTGCCAAATGGGTTTCTGTTTCTCCGGTTCCTTGGATTTGTCTGTGTAATGAGACACAACTTCGCCTGAAAGCTCCCATTCAAGATGGTAACCAAGGACTACAGGTGATGTACCCAACCGATCGACAAGAAATAGTTACCGGAACACAGGTCTATTTTTTCAAAAGCGTCGCCAGTGGGAGTTGAACTCAAGACCTGCCACTTGGGGGTGACAACTTACCAACTTCCCTAAGTCGCCACACCCTTAGTGACAACAGAGTTACAAAAATTTGAAACTCAAATATACTAAAACTTACCAATTTTTTATTATTTATATTATATCTAATTTAATTTTGGGTTTGTCTTAACTACTTTTGGTTATTATTGCTTAATTCCCCAAAAGTTAGTTCTCTACTAGCTTATTTTCTGATACGTGGGTGGGATGAAAAGTTTTGTCAGTAGATCAATATCTTGATCATTTTTAAATATACAGTTTTAAATTTTATATATATTAATATAGTGGTTATAATGAATTTATAAAAAAAATTTTAATTAATTTTAATTAGATAGTTGTTGAAAAAATTGGGTTTTAAATTTATTAATTTAACCAATTGAAATTTATTATTATAAAAATTTAAATTAAGTTATTTATGTTAAAAATTTTTATATAATAAAAAAATTATATAACCAAAATAATGAACTTTATTTATATAATTAAACTTTATATAAATAAATTTTATTTATAATTATTTGAAGTAATTTTATTATAAATTAAATAATTTACTATATATAGTAATTAATTAACTAAATTTAGTAATAAAATTTATCTATATAACAATTTTTAATTTTTGGTTGTTTTAAATAAAGGAATAATCTAGACAGTGCCTTTGTGCATTTTGTGCCCTCTAATGTACTAATAATTAAGGGTAGAGTGTACAAATTTCCAATTTCATATAAAATCGATTGTAGATCAACTTTGTGTAACCAATTTATATGATATCATATGATTTACATGTAAACATCATATGATCTGACCAATCAATTCTTTGTACAACCTACAAAAATCATATAGCATCCTACAAAAATTTAATTATATGTAAAGTTGATTTTTTTAAAGCAATGAATATTGCGCAACTTTATTATTATAGACAAACTATTTAAAACAACCTATTATATAAATTTTATACAAATTGGTCAAGATCTTAAAAAAATTTATCAGAAGCAATTTTTTATTTACTATAAAAAATTCCAAAATACCACATAGATCATATGAAAAATGATCTACATTCACCCTATCCTTAATTTTGCTTAAAGTTAGGGTTAGGGTTAGAATTAGGATCAAAATTAGTACAGAATTGCGAGAGGATCATTTTTTGTTAGAAGTGCAACAGGGGTTACCCTAGTAAAATTTTGAGATATAACAATAGGGGCACAAAGTGCATGGGGCACGTCTAGTCCTGTTCTTAAATAAATTAATAGTTTTATTTGAAAATAGAATAGTTATAAATAAAAATTATTGCAAAATTATTATTATTATTTATAAAGTTTATAAAAATATTAAAAAATAAAAGAATTATTATGTATTGCACTACTGGTTATAGTTAACCATTATGATAAATGGTTAACGATAACCAGTTAATTCTGAATTTTGATTTCGCCGGTTATACAGATCACCACATATAAGTATATTTTTTTTTGTTTACAATCGTCCTTTTTTTTTTTGCTACAGTACTAATTAGGCCTTCTTTTTGTAGCATTAGTGTTGTCGATGTTGCCATTACTGGTGCTTTTTGATTATTGCCCTCAGTGTCTCTGTTGTTGGTGTTTTGGTTGTCGCTACTAATACCGGTATTATTGTTTGCTAGAATTTCGATGGTGGGTCATGTTCGCAGTTATTAGTTTTGCTTATTTGGTGTTGCTGTATACTAACATTGCCTTTTAGTGTAGTCGTTATTACTAGTGTCTATGTTGTTGCTTGCTAGTATTTTAGTGGTGAGTCGTGTTCACGTTTATTAGCTTTGTTTATTTTGGTGCTGTTGTATACTAATATCGCTTTCTATTGTAGTTGTCGATTGTCGGTGTTATAGTTTAATAGTCGCTGTCGTTTGATTCTCTGGCTCATAGAATATTTTATCGTCTGCTATTTTCTTCACGTTGTATTTGGTTTTCATTTTGTGATTCACTGCGCCGTGGTTACGTCGTGTTATGTTTTTCATTCTGGATTTTTGGCTTTTGTAACGTTGTAGTTGTGTTTTAGTGTTAGATAATTAATGTTTAGGGTTAGGGTTAGGAATTAAGATTAGTTTGAAATTGAGTGTTTAGGAAAAAAGGAGCAAAGCGGAAGCGATAGCCGTAGCGAAGCGGAGGCGACAGCCATAGCGAAGTGACTATAGGGTGAGCGAAGCGAACCCTGTAGGTGTTGCTGAGCATTAGTGAAGCAACACAAATTATTCCAAATAGAATTAAGTGGTGTATAGGTGTGTTTGGTTGCGTGTAGCTGATAAATTGGTTAAAACGTGATTAATATTGTGTGATAGTGTTTGTTCGTTATCGAATAGTAAAGGTTAGTAAATATGGACTCAAATCGTTCAATAATCGTAGTTATAACCCTTACATTATAAATTTATATTATGTAACGTTTATGGTTATTTATAACCATCTGGTTAAGGTTAACCAGTGGCACAGGTTAAAAATGTCCAAAATAAAAAACTATAGCTTCACAAAATCTAATTAAACAAAGAAAATTCTAAATTATAAATTTTTTAAATTTTAATACGTTAATTTAAAAATAAATTATATATTTAAAAACTACATAACTGATTTTAGTATTAGTTAAATTTCTAGAAAAATTAATTAAATTTTTAAATTTTTTTTATAAATACTTAAGATAAAGTTTAATTAATTTTTATATAAAAAAATTTGCAATATTTTTTATATAATAAATTAAAAATTCAATATTTTAAAAAATTTTCTGATAAAAATACTTAAAATTTTTTTTACATATTTATTATAACCACTATATTTATATATATAAAGGTTAAAAACTGTAATTTTAAAATTGATCAAGATATTAATCTACTGACAAAACTTATTATCCAACCCACGTACTATATCCACAACAGAATATTTTATTTATATCATTTTTTGTTAACAGAATCTTTTCTTAGCATACCATGTTTTAAATATTTTCTTTTCTTAGATAACATATTTTTGAAAAGACATTTTACTAACATAACATATTTTAGAAAAAATATTTTTCTGACATAACATGATTTTGATATCTTTTTTTGACAAGTTCTATCCCAATTAGAAATTTTGTTTAAAAATAATTATTGGGTAGTTTCAAGAATAGTAATATATTTATGCTTATTATATTACATAATTAGCACTTGGCCTAAATTAGAGTTAGAGTTAGAGTTTAATTAAGTTTAGATGATAGTATAATTTAGGATAAGTTGTTAGTGCTAGTAAACAAATGAAGTAGTTATATGTTTTCATGTGATGTAATAATCACTAGGTTTATCATTCTTGTCAAAAAAAGTGCATTCAATAAAACTTACTATCAAAAAAAGTCATATTAGAAATATGTTATATCAGATAAATGTCTTGTTGAAAATATAAGATATCAAGAAAAGAGATGTCAAAAACTTGGTATGTCAAAAAACGATTCTGTCAACAAAAAGTACTGTAGGTAAAACATTATGTTGGAGATATAGTATTAAAAAAATAGACTGGTAGGGAACTAACTTTCAGGTAATCATACCATAACCTTTTTGGTTAACAATATCCAAAACATGATTAAATTAAGAGAAAATTTTTGATCAGACTATAACAATTCCTTTTTTAAAAATTGTAATATTGTGACATAAGTGTATTTGAATAATTAATTAGTGAAAATCATATTTTTGTAATTGATCTGTAATTATTCAATAAATTACCAGATATGATTTTTAATTCTTTTATTTTAATGAGAGAATATATGATTAATTATAATCATTTAATTATTCAAATAAATTACTAGAGTGAGTATAAAGTTTAATTTTGTTTTTTTTTGATAATTGTATTTTGGAAAAACATATAATTAACTATAATCATTTAATCATTCAATAAAATTATCAGGATGAGTATGAAGCTTAATTCTGTTTGCTTTAATAATTGTGCTTCAAAGAATATATAATTAACTATAATTATTTAATTGTTCAGTAAATTACCAGAGTATGAAGCTTAATTCTGTTTGTTCTAATATTTGTATTTCAAGAGAATGTATAAATTAACCATAATTATTTATTGTAATTTGCAAAATTATGGATTCTATTAATTAATCAATTGTAATTGTAAATGATTGTAAAAAGATAAATGCTTTTATTACATAAAAATATACTTAAAAAAAAAAAATTGAGCTCTAATTGATTATTTTAGAATTATTCAGAACTTATTCTCAAAAGGTTATTTGATAATCTTAAAAATGAAGGAAATATTTTACTTTGTTATAGTTAACTGTAATTGTGAAGCAGTAAACTACTTTTATTGTATTTAAAAATATCAAATAATATTTTGAGAATAAGCTCTAACTAGGGTTGGTATATTTATCTATTGGGTGAATAGAGAACAACTTTATTGGCATCACTCTATTGCTCTATTAAGAATAATTTGTGAATAGAGCCAATAGAGGCCAACTAGCTTATAATATAGTATTATTAATAACTAATATCTAATTCTATTGGCTCTATTGGCCCAATTGGTTCTATTGGTTCTATTGGCTCTAGAGTTGCATCAGTCCTGAAAAAGACCGGTCCAGGACCGGTCCTGGACCGGAACTGATAAGGACTGTGGGACCATTAAAGGACCAGTCCTGGGACCGGTCTTGTAAACATAACTGTGATATTCGTATCACCCAATCAAATTTCTTGATCAGGTGTAATGTAGATTATATGATGTATGTTTACATCTGACAGTAAATAATTACATCATTTTTGGCCAATAAAATCTTATGCTTAAGATTAATGTAATTATTAAAGGACCATTATGGAACCGAAGGACCAAACTGGTGCAGGACCATAAACACTATGATAACGGTCCATTTAGAGAATGGACTGGACTGATGCAACCTAATTGGCTCTATTGGTTTGCAATTTTTTATAGAATATATTATTGCCAACTCGCGTCCTAACCAATCTCTAAAATAATTGATTAGAGCTCAATTTTTAAAGGATTTTTTTTATATAATTGAAGTACATATCTTTTTACAATTATTTACAATTACAATTAATTGTGAAGTGATGATTATCACTTAATTCAAATTTCTGCAAATCACAATAAATTTAATAAATTACTAGGATGAGTAATAAGCTTAATTTTGTTTACTTTATGATTGTTTTTCAAAAGAACATATAGACTAGGTGTTAGAAAAAGGGACCAAATTGACAATTTTTTCAAAAGTAATTTTTTTATATAAATTAATTTAAAATGATATTAGGATCATTTTATACTTAAAATATATAAATATTGTATTAATAAAATTTTGCAGTATAGCTTTTTAAAGTTTGCATTTTCTTATAAGTTATTATAAGATTTACAATACAAAAATTGATTTTCTGAAGATCTTTTGTTTTTGTTAATTTGGTTTCTTTTCTCAGCACCTAGCCTAAATAATTACTATAATTGTTTAATTGTTCAATTAAAGGGTAAGTATAAAGTTTTTAATTCTTTCAAAAAAATGGATTATTAATTAAAATTATTTTTGCATTTAATTATTGACTAAATTACCAGTATGAGTATAAAGCTTAATTCTGTTTACTTTAACAATTGTGTTTCAAGAGAATATATGACTATTTGTAATTATCTAATTGTTCAATAAACTACTAAAGTGAGTATGAAGTTTAATTGGTCTGCTTTAACAATTGTGTTTTAAGACTTTGATTAACTATAATCATTCAATCATTCAATAAATTACCAAAATAAGTATGAAGTTTAATTCTATTCACATTAACAATTATGTTCCAAAAGAACATGCAATTAACCATAATTATTTAATTGAACAATATTACAGAATAAGTATGAAGTTTAATTCTGATTATTTTAATATTTGTGTTTTAAGACAATGTATAATTAACAATAACTATCTAATTATTCATTAAATTATTAATATAATATGAAGTTTAATTTTGTTCACTTTAACAATTGTATTTTAAAACAATAAAAATTATTTGTAATTGCCTAATTGTTCAATAAATTACTAGATTGAGTATGAAGTTTAATTCAGTTTACTTTAACAATTGTGTTTCAAGACAATTATTAACTATGATCATTCTCTCATTAAATAAATTACTAGAGTAAGTATAAAGATTAATTACTTTTTATAATCGACAGAACTTTTTATTAAAATATTGTTTTCTATTCCTTCTATTTATTCGATTACATATTGAACTACCAGTAGGGTTCCGCAATTTGATTTGATCTTCAAATATTTGAATCAAATATTTGATCAAATTCAAATTCAAATTTGACTATATCTGATTTGATCAAATTCAAATCTGGCCAAATTTGATTTGATTTGACAAATATTTGATTTGATTTGAAAATTACTATTAAAAATTCAAATTCAAATCAAATTCAAATAATTCAAATCAGGGTCAATTTGATTTGATCAAATTCAAATTGACCCAATATTTGATTTGATTTGAATTTGAGGAACCCTAACTACCAGTTTGTATGCATAAAATTTATTCAAAAATATTTATATATTTTATAGTTAATAGAATTTTTTATTAAAATGTTACATTTCTATTCTTTCACTTTCTACTTATTTTAATAATAGTATTTAAGAGAACATATAATTAATCGTAATTATTTAATTGATTAATAATTACTAGAATGAATTAGAGGTTAACTCTGATTAATTTAACATTTGTATATCAAGACAATGTATGTCTAACTGGAATCATCTAATCATTCAATAAATTATTAGCATAGTATAAAGTTTAATTTTGTAAAAGAATTTTTTATTACATAGTATAGACTATAATAATACTGTAATTACTAGCACAGTAAGTTCTACAATAGAAATTTTACAATAATTTAAAAGTAAATTCATAATAATTTGTTAATTATTTAACTCTAACTGCTATATATCGCATAGAAAGTAATTTTATAATAGAATTCTATATAGTAATTTATGATAATTCCAATGCAATCAATTTAACTTTAACCGAATACTGTTATTATAGTCTGACAATTTGCTAAATATGGATAGTGTTAATTATACCTTTTATGGTAAAAAATATTGATCATATATTTCTAGATACTTCAGTCACATATTAATTAGCCAATTAAATTAGGGCCTTTAATTTTTAAAAATTTGAGAATTTGTAGTAATGAACAACAAAATATTTCATAATAAAAAATTCTTTAAACTTTTTCAAATTTTTAAAATAAATAAAACTTAGCACAACACAACTTTATTTAATGACTAAAATTGATTTACTTAATATAAAATTTTACTATAGTTATTTTTTTGCAAAAAATAAATATGAAGATATCTTGTCAATTACTAATTTGAATTAAGCCATTTGATTTGTTTCAATGAGATGAATCAAATGGTTATAAAGATTCCAAACTATAATTGATAGAACCTGAGATATCACTAATAATCCAATTTTTAAATTTTTTAAAATTATTTTTATTAGTATCAAAATATGCTTTTGATTTTTTTTGACTGAACCTACAAGATGCTTATAAAACTAATTATTTATATATAATATATTAAACAGATTAAATAAAAATCAAGCCCAAGAAATAATTATAATAATGTTAATTTTCTTAACTGCTAATAAACTACTTGGATTTTGCCATTTTCCTTTTTCACAAAAACTTAACCCAACTTTTTTATATGTGTCAATCAAACTTGTGAATATATATTTAAATTTTACTACTTTTTTTCAGATAGCTAAACTTTAAAAAAAAATAAATTATGAACTAGTTTTAGTTAGTAACTTATTCATTTTTGTATAACAATATACAAAAAATTTATAATTTTAAGCTCTCATTTACTTTTTTTAAGAATAGTTGATAGGAGAGATTAAGTAGGATTAAATAATATAGGCATTTAACACTTCTATTCATATATTATTCAATATTGAATTAATAAAAAATTTTTTTAAAACTTCCAAAACAAGTTTGACATACAATGACGTATCTGAGAACCAATCAAATTCATGAAATCATACATTGATTATTCTAGAATATAATTTTCTAATTTGGCAAATTGTTAAACATATTATCAGAATAGCAGTACCAGTATTTTTATTATAACTTAATAGTAGAAATTACAATCATTCTAATCAGAATTTTTAAATATAGTAGTAAAAATTCTTAAACTGCACTTACTAGAATAGCAAGTTTTGTAACAGATATTTATATTAGTTTAAAAGTAGAATCAAAATAACTCCAATACTAAACAATTTTAACCAAGTAGCACCTAACCAAAATTAGGTTTTTATGCATACTTTAAATCATAATTCTAGCAAGACATATATATGTAATGCTTTAGAGATCTAAAGTAGCTACTTTAGATAAGTGACTACTTTAGATGCAATATATATATATCATATTAAAAATAAGTTCTGTAATAGAATTCTATACAGTTAATCATGAAAATTCCAGTGCAACCAACTCAACTGCATATTGTGCTAATTGGAATAGCAAGTAAATTCTGTAACAGTAATTTTATACAAAAATTAATATTTTAATACTAATCAACTTTAACTACTGTGTATACTATATTAATGAGTAAATTCTAAATTATACAGTGCACGACACTTAAAGACTATACAAACTTTAAAAGCTAATAACTTATGATTTAAAAAAGATATTTTAAAAAGGAAGCCACTATTTTATAGCTAAATCAATTTATTATAACTTAACGGCCTTATTTTTTTAAAAGTTATAATAACTTTTCAAAATATATAGCTTTAAAAATATAGTATTTTTATATAATACGTAGAAATTTAACTAAAAATGGGACAAGTTACATGGTTTAGCTTCTTGTTATTGGCTAATTTTAAAATTATTTTTAAAATTATTTTTAAAAATTTTTTATTAATTAATTTTTGACCAATCAGAATACAAGAAATAAAAAAAATATCAAATTTCATATAAAATTTTTGAAAATGTGACAAATTACAAGAATATAGTCTTTAAGTATCTTGCACTGTAATAATGATAATTCTAATGCAATAAACTCAATATAACTACATACAGTGGTTGAGTAAGTTCTATAACAGAAATTTTATATCTAATTATAGTAAAGATTGATAATCTAATACTAAACTTTAATTGCATTAGTAAATAATTTGATATATTGCAATAGATGATAAATTTTGTAAAGAATTTTAACAGCAATTTGATTAACAAAAATACTAAATAAGATAGGTGGCACAAATGCACCACCTATCACACTATTAAAAACTTATATGAAAAAACTTAACCCACAGATTTTATTATGATCTTACTACAGATCTTATGTGAATTACTATCCAGGGATTAGTAAAATTATGGAGGACAACTTATTATAATACATAGCAATAAAAATGTAATGCATTATTTTGTATAATAATCATCAAATTTATAATAAAAATATTAACATTGCTATACCAACAAACTTTTTGCAATATAAACTATTTACTAATTTAAGACAAGCCATTACTATACTCTATTTACATTGTTTGGTAAGTTTATGTAGGAATTGGATACATTTTCATATTTAGAAGAATTAAATACTGCTTTTTTAAAAATAATTAAATTTTTAAGTATTAAAGTCTGATTTATTAGACAAATATTATCAACAAAAAAACTCTTTCTAACTATCACTTGAACCAAATTACCAACGGAAGAAAAACAAGAAGTTTTTTGTTGGAGAGTTGTCTATACTTAATGTATAGTAGGATAACACAGGAAAACAGTTTTTATAAAGGTCAACTAACTTTCTGGGGACTCCTTTATATATTCAACATACAAGCCAAACGCGTACTTTTACAAGATAACTGGCAGAAGGTGGAGCCCTTGTATGAGAAATTTTGGTGGAGATTAAAGTTTTCTTCCGTCAATGAAGTTTCCATGAAAAAACAATGGCTAACAACAAAAAACTAAGTTTTTCCAACTACACCCTCTCCTTTAAATTTCTTTTGGGTATCATCTTACTTCACTTTGGATTTTTTCGAAATTTTCGCCAAAAAGTAGAAATTCTAGCTTACCTCCTCCAAAAGATCAACAGTGTTTATTCCTTCTGAATTGGAACAATCTGAATCAGGACTGGCGCTATTACAAGTTAATTTGGTTGCTACATACAAATAAACAATGAATAGTGTAGTTGAATCTGGAGGGCACGTGAAAAATTTCTTATCTTTTTTTTAGTTTCTTTTCATTACTTGTACATATATACATCAATAGAAATTAGTCTTGTGGTATTATATAATTATTATCGTTTATGCTAGACGTGTTAGCATCTACAGTTTCTATTCTTTCTTTGCTTTTTCTTTGGTTTTTCTTTTTTTGTTTTTTCTTTCGTTTAGTTGTATTTTTGGTTAGTTTTTTGGTTAATCATTTAGGTATTGTCCCTCTTTAGTCTTTTTCCCTTTTTTATTCTTTTTTATGAGAAGCTCAGAGAAAAAGTTTTTAGATGAAATGGATCCTGTAGTTGGTTATTAAAGCCCGGCAGTGCTATACTTCTTACTGATAGGGAAGACTGTCATTTGAGTATAAGCAAACTATTTCAGTGCAGTAGCCAAAGTTGGGCACCAATTCGGGCAGCCGGCTTAGTTCGATCATTACTTGTTAGTATATAAAATTATGTAGCTTTTATGTAATTTTGCTAATAAAGATCAGACAGGTTACAAAGTTTAAAAAAAAAATTAGACAAATATTATTTATTTAGATAAATCTTCAAGTTTGAAACCCCAGGTTATTTAAACTTTACTATTTATTCTCTTATAGTGTAGTAGTAATAAAATAAGTGGTTATATTTAATTTACTACAATGTTATAATTATATTACATATTAAACCATTTTTGCGCAATGAAATATTGTTGTGTAACAAATATTTTCATGTGTAGCAAATATTTTTGAAGCATTATTGTATAATAAAAATCTTCAAAATATTGTTGTATAACCACTTCCATTTTTTAAGTTATTCTTTAAAGAAACTACCATTTTACGTCTAGATAGAAACCACTATTATTCAGTAAAGAAGCCCAAAATTAGCTATTAAAGAAACCCATTATTAGCTGTCAAAGAAGCCCACTATAACTATTAAAGAAGCCCACTATTAATCGTTGAAATCCCACTTTTAGTTTTTCAAAACAATCTATCATTTTATATTAGGGGCATGCCATTTATTACATAATTTTTACTATAGATACATGGTTAGAGGTAGTAATCACATCTATAAATTAATCAGAATTAGATAAAATGATCACACCATACATGGGTAGAGTTGGCTACTAAGTAAAAAATATTATGTAATAAATGGCATGCCCCTTAAAAAAATCTACTATTATATACCAGCATACATAAAGAAACACATTAAAGAAACCCGCCGTTTTATGTTGAAAAAACCTATTACTTTGATTGAAAAAATCTACAGCTATTCATCAAAGAAACACACTTTAATCATGAAACCATGTTATTCATCAAAGAAACCCACCTTTAAATGTTGAAGAAACCCAACATTATTTATTGTCTTAAATCGTTAAAGAAATCACATCAAAGAACCCATCAAAAAAATTAACTAACCAATAAATAAAGAATAGTAATATTAGTAATGAATTATAAAAAAAAACAATGTTTAAAGGAGAAACGAACAAATAATATTGTGATACAGTCCTAGGTAAGTTGAGATTAACAAGATTTACTAATAACGTATGATTCTGAATCTATGATTCAGTTTTAAATAATAAAAAAAATATTTATAAAGTTTTTACATAATTAATTACCTACCTTTATATGTTTTGAGTTTCAGAAAAAAAATAATATCAATATAGCTAGGCTATTTCAAAAAACTTATAACCAAACCGTTTATCGATCAAATATACGATATATAAAATTTATATGATTTATATATAAAAGACAATCTTTGTACTACTATTATACTTGTATAATATTAAGTTGTCCTCCTGTAATTTTACTAACTCCTTTATTAGCAAATTATATATATAATTTTACATAAGATATTATGACTGTAATATAACAAAATCTTATGATTGATGTAGTAGTGATGTAGTATATGATGTAATATATTATATTATATTACAGTTATATTATAGTATATATTTTGAAATATTTCGAAATATATTGTGTAATATTGCGAAATAGATCAAATAAAAAAAATACAAATTACCCTTACAGGAGTTACAGGATGCACATTTTGTGATCTTTTCATTTGCTGCACAATATTTTGCAAATTTTCACAAATTTTTAAAATTTTTTAAAAATAAATAAACAATATATATATTCACATAATTATGCTTTTTTACAAGTTTTACAAGTTTTCATATTATTTTGCAAGGTTTTGCAATTTATTATAAAATTTTATATTTTTTTAATTATTATTATTTACATTATATTTTTATATTATTAAATATACATTTTTATCACATGTCTCCTAATGGTTGCCTATAATACTCTGCACTGATATTTTCATACAGATGATCTCTGTGAAAATATCAAAAATTATTCCACAGGCCGCATTTCTTGAACTGGGTTAGTATATTAAGGATTTTTACTTTAATATTGTTTTTGACCAATTCAATACTTTATTTATTAATATGTTATTAAACACTATTTTTTAAATACTTAAAACAGTTTAAATTGTAGTGATTATGCAAATACTTATTTAATTGCTAGTAAATAATCATTGGTCTTAGCCTCTTACAAATTTCTATAGTCATTCTAAAAAACAAATATATTCTTATAAAAAAGCTATTGTGATAAATGAAATGTAATATTTATAAAGTTACAGTTATTAAAAATAGAATGTTGATTCTGAAATTTACTATAAATTTGACCTTGAACTATATTAACATCTTGCGTATTTGTAATAGTATTCGAATTAAAATTGATATGAGACCCAGTAATTTCAGTAAGTACTGTAGAAGATTCTTGATTCAGTTCCATAGTATTAATCAAAGTTTTGATCATGTTGATTTTTTGACTTTCATTGACATTTTTATATGCACGTACTCCTTGTAAACTTTTATGTCCAGTAATATTTATAATAGCATCTGCCGGAATATTGGCATCCTAAAGTATCTGAGCTGCAGTTTTTCATCCAGAATAGTTTTTCAAAATGCCCTCTGGAAGTTTTATTTCACTTTTTGCCCTATGCCTTTCATAAAATTTCCTACTTTATTTAAACCATAATGTGTTTTAAGATACCAAATGCTAGCATCACGCCAATTTGGAGTCAGCTATAAATAGAAATTACTGAAAGCATCTAATAGACATTTAGAAATATATTTGGTAAGATCACTAGCAGGTCCAGAAATATTAGGTGGATTAGGTGGTAATTGAATACAATGTGCATTTTCTCCTTCAATTTCTCGTTAATTATTCTTGCTATGATATCGATAAAACAAAATACTCCCATCAGTTTGAATTTGAAACTGGTTAATTTGAAACGAATAGTGCTTACCACCTTGATATGCAAAAATTGTTGCATTACAAAAGAAAACTCTATATAATAGACCTTGTGGTATTGTAGAATCTAAAAATTCATCACTAAGAATTTCTTTAACTTGTTGAGCTATTAAAGCTATTGATCCATTTTTTCATCCTAATCCTTTTTTCTGTAAATCTTACAGTTTACTATTTAAAATGTCATGTAAATCTGGAAACTGATACTTGTCATATAAATTAAAACCATGAATTGCACCATTTTTGCTAATATATCTATTTATTCCATCAATAGCTTGTTTAATCATCTTAGCTTTGTATTCATCTCTATTTTTTTTTGGTCATTTGTGCAACAAATTCACATATTTGTTGCTCAATTAAACAAGGATCTTCAATAACTTCAATTGGTATTGCGTAGTTATAAGAATGACAAAATTCATCAAACTTCTTTATCCAGTTTTGTATAGCTTTTATTGTATTTGGTACTACAGCCTTTTTTCTGTAAAAATCTAGTTTTTGTGCTATTTCAGATTTTGGCGCACTTATTGTAGCACTTTCTTCAAAAATATTTTCTGGAACACTAGTAAAAATTGGAACTGGTGTGTTTTGAATATCCTTCTTTTTTTCGGGTTTGGCATTTTTTTCATCTGAAGAAGTATAAAAAATATCTATTACTTAATTAATATTACATACTTTATTATATATTACATTATTATATAATAATATTTTTATATTATTACAAAGGAGTTTGCTATTTATTGCCACTAGTGATCATCACTGGTAATCAATTTGCCAATTAAAATTCAGGATCAGGTGTAATATGTAGATCAATTTGTGTGTAACAAAACAAAGAATTTTTTAAAAAATTGCTATAATTGCTTCTAACCTAAAATTTTGTCTATAAAACTACTTTTTTTTATGCAAAAAACAAATTCCTTGCTAAATTTTACTATATACAAAGCCCCTATTCTAATCTTTAACCTTTACCCTTACCCTAATATTAAAGATGTTTATTTTTATTTAATGCAAACTATTAGTTTGTTTATTTTGTTTTATGCATTTAGATCACACTGGTGATGATCACCACAGGTAATATGTAGTAATTTTTTATTACAAATATTTTAAACACTTTTGCATTTCATCGCATCTAATTCTATTACTATATACAAAAACTAGCTTATTTTTATTTGCCCTATAGTTAGCTATTATTTTCGCTTTCTTTGTTTTCTATTGTCTTCACTTTGGCTTTTCTTTTGTTTTGGCTATAATCTTCATTTCGCTCTTTTTTTCTAAATACTTTAAAGAAATAAAAAAATAAAAAAACATTTTTTAAAAGTGTTAGATCTTGCAAATTTCCTAAAAAATCTAGTATATTCTTGCAAAGTGCTAGAGAAGTTAAAGCTAGTATTATTGTAAAGTGCCAGAAAAGTTGCAAAGTATCGAAAAAGTCAGTAATAAATAAAATAAAAAAAAAATAAGTAAAAAAAACAACCAAAAAAACAAAAAGTGCAAGCAAACTAATAAAAAAAAATAAAAAAGCTCCAAATATTCATTTTTTTGAAGTAATAGTTCACATTCTTGAAAATTTAAAAATTGTGAAAGCTAGGTTAATATTCTTGCAAAATGCCAAAAAAGTCACAAAGTGCTAAAAAAGTCTAGGCAGGTTTTTTTGAAAAGTACTAGAAAGTAAGAGTTCTTTTTTTGCAAAGTGCCAGAATAAAATAAATTAATAAAACAAATTTAAAAAAAAAACAAAAACAAAAAACAAAACTGAATTATGTCAAACAAAAAAATAAATAAATTTCTAACTGAACCTTTATTTTTTTAAAGAAGCATTCTTGAAAATTTAAAAATTGCTGGAAAGATTATTTGTGTGTTTTTGCAAAGTGTTAAAAGTTTGGGTTGGCTTGCGCAAAGTTTTGAAAAGTTGTTTGTTTTCTTGTAAAGTGCCAAAATAAAAATAAATTAAAAAAAAATTAAAAAATAATTAAATAAAAAAAAATGAAAAAAACAAAATGAAACAAAAAAAAAACAAAACAAGACAAAAAATGAAACAAAAATAAAAATTTAAATAAAAACAAACAAGCGAAAAAAAACAAAATAGAAGATCTAATCTGAACTTTTAGTACAAAATTTGAACATTATCGAACTATTTTGAAAACTTAGTCTAATATGTAATTCAGATTATAGATCTACTGATCCAGCTTTAGAAATGCATCCAGTCCTAAAAGTATTCTAAGATTTGGACGTTTTAGACAAACCAGCAAAAAAGTGATTTTTTTTTTCTAAGTTTTTTTTGTTCATTTTATATAATGTGTACTATGCCATATGGGCAATTATGCATCAAACAGGCTTATGAAATTTTTGATTTTTTTAAAAAAATTTTTGTAAGTTTTTTTTTGGGGTTATTTGATACTGTGTATACTATGCCATATGGCTGATTATGCATCAAATAGACTTATAAATTTTTTTTTGTTCATTTTATATAATGTGTACTACACTATATAGCAGATTATGTATCAAATGGGCTTATGAAATTTTTTTTTATATTTTAGACTAATCCTAACAGAACTTTGAAGAACTTTGATACAACTCAGATAATTCTAAAAAAAGAAATTTTGTATAAAATTTATTAAACGTTGCATTTTTATAGTAAATTTTCAAATTTTGCTCTATTTTATAAATCTAATTTGCTAAAATACTGATAAAATTATACAAACTTGCATCTGAGTTGTATTAGAGTTCTTCAGGGTCCTATCCTAACCTATTTGACCCAATTTTTGATCTGTGGCCTATATAGGTCACTTAACCCAGGTCAAAAAAACTTTATCAATTACATGTTATTAAGGACCATTTTAGGACCAGAACTGGACTAGGACCAGACTATAATTACATATATAACCAGTTCACATAAGGACCAGACTAATGTATCCCTATCCAGCTTGGTTTCCTAGTTTTAAAATATTTTGAAAGAGGTTCGAAATATTTCATAATATATTTCGAAATATTTCAAAAATTTGATATTTTGCTTATATTATAGTTCGTAAGACTTTATGTAATATTACACTATTATAAATTTGCTAATATAGTTATAACTTAATTAGTTTTATACCATAACAATACACCTAATCCTAAATTTTGATTGATCAAAATTACAAAAGTAAACAATTTTTTGTAAAAGAACTATCTAAGTCTGCAAAATCCAATGTTAACCTGATTATGCAACATTTATTAACAATATTAATAATTGCATTAGAACCTCTTTCACTTTGTGCACTAAAATAAAGATAGAGTAGAATTGGAACTATAAGTAAAAGAATTATTCACCAGAAATGTTTATCTTTATTTTCATTATGCTGTAGCAAGACCCAAAGAACCTGAGCTAAGCCTACTATACTTCTTTTAGCTTACCAATTCAAGGTTCAGGCACCTTGTATGATTAAAGAACATTGGTTTAGTTAGATAATGGTGTTGTTAGTGATATTTAGTGTGTTAGCTTATATTGAGATTGGTTTATGCTAAGAATTTAAATTATTTTATTATAAAATTATAAAAGTTTAAAGAGCTTTTTTAGGGTGTTTTTTTATAGTTTGGTTAGGGTTTAGAGTTAGAGTTATTAATAAAAGAGTATATATGGATTTAGTAGGTATTATAAATTTAAATAGAGACTCTGGTTCTCAGCAAAAGCCAATCTCAGTATAAGCCACTACAATAACTATTATACAAGACAATAGATAGATATAATATTATATACAACAGTACATTAATTTTAATGTTTTTGTGTAATAATATGTATTAAATTTTTTGAATGAACAGTTTCAGTACAGTTCTGTGCATTATTATAAAACCTGTGTTGAACTGTATAAAATTCCATATTTATGCATGTAATGATATTCATAGAGGACATACCAAATCATGTGATTTTGCACATTTTGAATATTATATGACATAGACAGATATAAATTGTCAAAGTAGAAATTTTCTTAATTTTTGTCAATGAAAAAAATTGGTTAAATCATTCTACAAATTAGCAAAAATTCATTAAAAAAACTTTTATTGAATTCTATCAAGTTGTTCAGAAATTTTTACTCAAAGTTTAAAAAATTTCCACTAACTTCTAAGAAAATAGTCGTGATAAAATTCTAAACTTTAAATGAAATTACTTAACAACTATCTGATAGAAATTTTTAATAACTTCTACAAATTGATAGAATTTATTTTAAAAAAATTTATTGAGTTCCATCAGTTAGTTGTTAAGAAAATTTTGGTCAAAGTTTGAAAATTTTTTCTATCGTCCCTTAAGAAAACAGCTAGGACAGAAATTTTTCAAACTTTGAACGAAAGTTTTTTGACACCTACTTAATTGAATTCGTGAAAAATTTTTTAAATAAATTCTATTAAATATCATGTTCATTTAAAAAAATTTTCAGCGAATTCTATCAAGTAGTTGTCAAGAAATTTTGTTCAAAGTTTAGAAAAATTTCTGTCAAGCTATTTTCTTATAAACAATGTAATTTTTTTCAAACTTTAAGTGAAATTTCTCAACAAATACTTAATAGAATTCGATAGAAAATTTATTAAATAAATTATATCAATTCATAAAAGTTATTTAAAAACTTCTATCAAATTCTATCAGATAGTTATTGAGAAACTTGCGTTCAAAGTTTAGATGATTTTTTCTGCAGCTATTTCTTAGTTATAGTAGTAGAAATTTTTCCAAACTTTGGTGAATTTTCTTGACAACTACTTGATAGAATTGGATGAAAATTTTTTTAAATGTATTCTACTAATTTTTTAATTTATTTGACCAAATTTTATTGATTCTATTAGGTAGTTGTCATCCAAAAATTAAGAAAAATTCTACTTTGACAACTTAGGCCATTTGAAGTTAATTTTTTGGTTAACATCACCCCCTTAATGAAGTCTCCCCACTTCCCCCAAAAATGAACAGCCAATCAAAACGCTGGATGCCTCTTACCAGTCACCTTATTTATATCAACCAATGAAATTGGACCATCTTTGTTCATTTTTATATATTTTTTCATATGTTCGTTTCATTTTACCCCCTCCCTAGTCCTCCTCCTCCCGAGAGTCCTGGAAAAGTGATGTTAACCAAAGAATCAACTTCGAATGGCCTTATGTACGTATATATCACGTGATATTCAGTACATGCAAAATCACGTGATATGGTACGTGCCCATAGATATAGATGGCGGTAAAACTCATTTAATTTTTTCAATTTCAACAATAATTTCAACAAACATTTTAACATTTTTAATATTTTTATAAATTAATTATAAAACAACTATTGTATTTGATTGAGTTTAGTTTTAATTAATATATTTTTTTTTTTTTGTATTAAAGTTCCTGCTTTGGGTGAGAGTTTATTTAATCAAGCCTGTGGATCAAGGGCGCCTCTTTGGGCGCACCCACAATTGAGTTATATTGAATAAGAGTACAACTAGCCACACGTACAACTTTTGGTTGTCTAATTTAAGTAGTCCGCCCGAAGGTTCTACACTAGTTGCCATACCTACAACCCAACTAGGGGATTGCCTATTTAAACCCTCTGGCCCAACGCTTCGCATGTCAATCCTACTTGTGATCACCGGTACAGCCCTCCGATACATTAGTCAGTCGAAGACAGTCCCAGATGCTACCTACATCCCCTTAGGACTAATTTATCCTCGCAGGTAAACTTGGTAGAGCAGTCCCTGTCCCACACAGGTATTACCTACACTTCGGTAACTTACGCACTCACCGAGGCAAGCAACTTGCAGTCAGGGGTACCTAACTGCTACCATTACCTACTTCTGCTCTTGTAAGTTTCACACTTACCCTTGTACCCACTATTATTTTTCTACCGTTTTATTTCCGGGTGCCCCAAACTTCCAAACCAGTTGGCCCGGAAGGGTTGATCTACCCAGCATTAGGTGCAACTATAGTTTTTCTTCCCCTGGTACCTAATTCCAGAACATAGGTCCTTTTCCTCCGGTACGACTCCGGCGGCCAGGTTGGTGGACCCTCTTCCCCGAAGGTCATGTCGTCCAGTTCTCCAGCTCCAGTTTCCGATATTCCGGTTCTGGTAGCACCATCGAAGATCGTTGCTGCCTCCTTACTCGGAACTTTCAAAATGGGTTTCCATTTCCCTGGTTCCTTGGATTTGTCTGTGTCACCGGACACAACTTCGCCCGAAAGCTTCTATTCGAGATGGTAACCAAGGACTACAGGTAATATACCAAACTGATCGACAAAAAATGGTTACCGTAACACAGGTCTATTTTTCCAAAGCGTCGCCAGTGGGATTTGAACCCTAGACCTGCCACTTGGGGAGTGACAACTTACCAACTTCTATAAGTCGCCACACCCTAGTTTTAATTAATATTTTATATAATTTAAATTAATTTTTAATAGTAAAAAATTAATTTCACCAATTCACCAATTTTAACATCAAATAATTTAACAATTTCAGCAAAAAATTTTCATTAAAAAAAGTAATTTTACTGCCAACTATACCCGTAGACCGTCCGACGTATCAGCACTTTGTGTATTTC
This sequence comes from Gigaspora rosea, assembly GCA_003550325.1. Lineage (NCBI taxonomy): Eukaryota > Fungi > Glomeromycota > Glomeromycetes > Diversisporales > Gigasporaceae > Gigaspora > Gigaspora rosea. Next base: position 242,804 of record QKWP01000401.1, on the reverse strand, counting down.
CAGAATGGCATGTGTAAATTTTTATATGAAATGGCACGTATTTGGTTGACATTATAGGCTTGTTAGTTGGAATTACACGTATTAAATGACACATGTATCTCGTATGATCAATAAAATCGCAGGATCAGGTGTAATGTGAAAATTCAAAGCAAATGATTTTTTTTAAAAATCATCTGCACTTGTCTATGGAATTGCTCTTTAATTCCTTACAAAAAAAATTCCTTGCAAAATTTTTACTATAGGCATGTTTGTTACCACCCTTCGCAATTATATCGTACTCTAACTAAATCGAATTAATTCTTTGCTTAGAACTAGTAAGAAATATATGCATGTGAACTTATGTGTGCCTCAATCTGTGCCAAAACCCGTGAATTTTGGCTTAGTAAAGTGCAGCAAAGCTCAGTCCATTTATGGTCCAAAATGTCCGTGCAGACGGTACAATTCGGACCATTTTAGTCATGCAGACCAGTGAAAAAGATTTGAAATTTTTTTTTTGTTCTTTGGGAACATAAAATATTAAATTTATGTTCCCAAAAAATTTTTAATGTTCCTATAGCTAAATTTCTCTCTCCCTCCCTCTCTCTCTCTCTCTCTCTCCCTCTCTCTCTCTCTCTCCCACTCACTCTCACTCTTTCTCTCTCTCTCTCACATACAAAAAACTATCTCTATAGGGAACACAAATTATAACTTTTATGTTCCCACTTTGTTCCTAATAGGGAACATAAATTCTAAATTTAGTGTTTCTAAATTTTTCTAAATGTTCCTGGGAACACTGGGAACATCAAATCTTTAACACTGGTGCAAACCCGTTTCTCTGGCCGTTCCACAAATCACCGTGCCTTTCCATAGAAACACGTGCATATCCGTATGAATTTTTTTATGGGGAGGTAATATGGTGACAAATCCATTCAGCTCTTGCATTTTCATTCTTAGTAAAATACGACCAAGTTTTATAACTTAACGCCAAATGTTTCAGGTTTTTAACATATTTTGAAAATAATTTCTATGATAACTGGAGGCTCTTGGCATCTATATTTTACGTAATAACAAACAGATCGTTTGCATCAGCAACACACGATCAAGTGTTGTATTTAAATGCCAAATATTTAATATGCTCAAAGATAATAGATCATATGTTAACTAGAACTGTTTGATACTCATATTATAACGAAATATATGGTTTGTAATCTTTAATGAATTATTTTATTTCTTTTTTTTTTATTACTATTTATAAAGTTAATCTTAAATATTGTCAAATAATTATTATAATTATCATAAAATCGTAAAATATTATTATAAACTTAACAAAATCATAAAAATAATCGAAATATTTCTAAAGAGTATGGATAAAACGTTCAAGTACTTACATTTTTAACAATATATGCCACTAATTAGAAGTTCCATATAAAATGATTTAATATAAAAATTATTTATAGCATTTCAATTTAGAACTATATTAATTACATACTCTTAGGACAATTTTACATTTAGAGACGAAGTTTATAAATAATAAAAAAAAATAATGATAAAAGCACCAATTTTGGAAAAAAATTTTACGCATTACAATGTTTATGGGAAGGAAACTCCTGAAAATAGCAACGTTGAAAATGACGGTGGATTTGCTACACCTTGCATTTCCATGAATGGATTTGTGCCGTTAATCAGGTCATACTGAATAGCAATAAAAGTACCAGTGAATGAATTAGTAGTGTTTTGAAGTCTCGGAGGCGGCATACCAATATTTAAGTTTCTTTGAAGTTGATTGTTAATATTTTGCAACCCACGAATATTCTGGAAACTTTGTAGTTGGCCACTATTAATTGGTGACTGTGTGCTAATAATTTGAATTGTGGATTGGTTCATAATTATTAATTTTTTAAAAAAATTTTTAGAAAAAGGTGAAACTGAATTTTGTACATTTCTTGTGTTTTATATAAACAATTCTAAACGATCATGGGAGTTTAAACCGATTTCAGTGATCTAATTCAGTTACCACCTAGAGAGCACAAATTCACTATAGTTAAATTAAACTTTGGCGTGAAAAAAATTTGGCAAAATCATTAATTAAGTCATATAATATAGGTTTTAAATGTGATAGGTGCGTTTTATGTATAAAATATAAAAACCAAACATAAAATATTCTGCTATGAATCTCCAAATAAATTGCTAAGCCTGGCTAGTTTAAAGCAATGCTAAATCTTATTCAAAAGGCGTTCGTACAATCTGAGTCTAACAACTCATGCTTGATCGAGAAATAATAAACTGTATCTCTTTGATATAGATAAAATTTATTGCACAGATTTTATGCAATAACGCGTGCTTGTCCGAGAAACATATAAAGTGTAACGTCATGAGCATATTCTATAACAGATAATGTTGATGGCAATTACGTCTAATAAATGATTTATTACACATATGCTAGCACCCATGACTTTATAACTTATTAAATGATTTACTAAGAAATTATTGGTTCACCATGGCAAATTTATGAATCAATATAAAATCGGTCATATCAGAGTATTTGGTCCCTAAATTTAATATAGCCCATTAAGAATCAGTATTACAAAGTTTTTATATTTTAGGTGTTTCCGGATTTCTCCGTAATGAAATTATTAATTCTGTATTTCTTATTTCTTATAATTAACAGATTTACACTAGTTCCGGAGCCTCATTTTTCCTGAAATAGATCAAAATAAACAGACTATGCACCCAGTCAACAGCCTTAGTTAAAGAGATTTGATAGTTTATTACCTTTTTTATTTATCACAACGGAATTAATAATTCACCATTTATAGGAAGATAGTTTAATTTTTTTTTTTTTGATCACTGTTATGGCATAACGGAATTAATAATTCACCATCTATAGAAAATTTCACTGTTATACCATAGCACAAATTTCAAATAAGGAAATATTATAAAAATAATATCTAGACAATTGAAATCCACTACTTTGTGCAACGTGGTATGATCAGGAAGATCCAAAACGTTTAGTTTTTTATTTGCATTTCAAAACTTTGCATGTCCGTTTTTGAACAATTATGCTGACATAATATTATTTTTATGCATAAACTGTATCATTGATAAATTTATTGATTCGCCCTATAAAAAATTTAAGTTATTGTTGGTATTGTCCGAAAAAATGTTCGGAATGGAGTCGATTTCCCGAATAACAGTATGTTATTGTACAATTTTTATACCGTAATGTAAAAAAAGAAATTTTTTGGTCGACAACATTAGGTATAAACATTTTACAAAATCAGTACAATATACAGTATGTTCGGAAAATTGACTCCATTCGAGCATTTTTTTTAATAAAAGCCGAATAACTTTAGAAAATTTTTAGAACATCGTCGATAAAATCTGGGCAAAATTTTTTTTATAGGGTCGTGCTTTATCATATTTTCTCAAGGGACGAATCTAGAGTTTGGAATCAAATTTACTTTTTTTTACTTTGCTATAAATAGTGTTTAATCTCTCAAAATGATTCAAATATTGCTGATTAAACATATTAAGATTTATTTATTCGCAATTGGGTAAATAAATACCAAAAACGTTTAATTAGAATAAAAAATCCAGAATTTTACGTAATCTTTATAATTGAAACAGGTCAGGCAAGACCAACTGTATTTTGTGGTTTGCATTACACCGCCTTTCAAACCTCTCCCTCCTTCATAGTAAAAAAAAATTATATACATATATAGAAATTTATATGGACATAGATATTTTCAAACAAATTTTAAAATTTTATAGTAAAAATAATTATGGGCCCAGAAACTTCCGATGTAGACAATGAGTAAACCTAAAATACGAGCGTGGTCGAGCAAAAATTTAGGAAAATTTGTTTTAGATAAAAAATTTCTATATATAATATGTGCAACACTCCTCCCCTATTCCTATGAAAACTCGATACACGGAAATGCATGTATAAATACGAAATTATATGCGGGTAAGCACGGGTTTCATAATCACTGCACGGAAACTGCACGGAAAACTGATAAATTTAATACACGTTATCACACGAAAAATTGAAATCCGTGCACTATCGAGCATTGTATTATATCCATATATTGACGTGTATTAATCTTAATGATCACATAATTTCCATGCACTAACGTGCACAATCGTTAAATTTCTTAACAATCATAATTTTCGTGCACTGACGTGCACAATCGTTAAGATTCTTAACGATCATAAGTTTCATGCACTCCCTATAACAAATTGCAGCACGGAATTATACTTCAATACACGAGAAAGTTTGGATATGGAACCACACGAACCTGCACGTAAATCTATACGAGACAATGTATGGGAAAGCACGTTTACAGCACGTAAAAGGGCGCGGATTCCGTGCAACGGTGCACGTACTAACGTGCAATTTTAAGTGTTTTCTCGTGCATTGTCTCGTGCATATTTACGTGCAGGTAAGATATAATAGCATATATCCATACACATATGCATAATAACATATATCGTCGTATATGCATTATTTTATTAACTAAATTTTATAATTTTATTAACTAAATTTTATAAGTTTTATTAATTAAATTTTGTATTTTATTAACTAATTTTAATTATTTTATTAATTAAATTTTATAATACAAATTCTTTAATTTAATAATTTACATATCGAATAAGAAAATACTTCTAATTACTAAAACTACCAACTTTAAAAATAACCCAGCAAATAATAATATTGAAAAAAAACAAAGTAATAATACCAAAAGAAAGGTTTAAAAAAAATTCGAAATGACTACTCTAGAAATAACTCCAATAGGGACAACTCCGATTGTGGCAACTCCAATGGCAGTAACGGAGATACTAAAATGCAATAATATACAGAAAGTAATAAAAAAAAAAGAAAAAATAATAGTAAAAAAAAAAAAAAAGCAACGATACCACCAAAAATGATGAAAAAACATATACCAAAAATGATCGTTATTCCAAAAGAGCAACTTCCAAGGCAATAACTCTAAAGGATGGTTTAAAATCAATGACAATAACTAAAAAAATTATATAAAAATTAATGAGTTGTAAAAAAAAATTATAAAAAATAAAAGAAAATAATAAAAATTATAAGAGTAAACAAAAAAAAAAAGCAAATATTTATTTGCTTACAAATCAAATGTAATTTGTGCGCGTCAATACACGGAAATTATTATTGTTAAGTGCAAAAAAAAAAAAAAAAAAAAAAACAACAAAACAAAATGAATGTTTTTGTGCGCGTCAATGCACGGAATTTATAATCATTAAGAATCTTAACGATCATCACGTTAATGCACGGAATTATGATCGTTAAGGATCTTAATGATTATCACGTTAGTACATGAAATTATGATCGTTAAGGATCTTAACAATTGTGACAATTGTGATATCATGCACAAAAATTATGATCGTTAAGAATCTTAACGATTGTGACGATCATGATATTAATGCACTGAAATTATGATCGTTAAGGAGTCTTAATGATTGTGATGATCATGACATCATGAACAGAAATGATCGTTAAAATTGATCGTTAAGGAATCTTAACGATTGTGATGATCGTGACGTTAGTGCACTGAAATTTTGATCGTTAAGAATCTTAACGATTGCACGTCAGTGCACAAAAATTATGATCGTTAAGAATCTTAATGATTGTGCACGTCAGTGCACGAAAATTATGATCGTTAAGAATCTTAACGATTGTACACGTTAGTGCACGGAAATTATATGATCATTTAGATTAATACACGTCAATATATGGATATAATACTATGCATGATAGTGCACGGATTTTGATTTCTCGTGCGATAACGTGTATTAAATTTTTTGCATGATCAGTTTCCGTGCAATTTCCGTGCAGTGATTATGAAACCCGTGCTTACCCGCATACAATTTCGTATTTATACATGCATTTCCGTGTATTGAGTTTTTATAGGGACTGACGAGCACAATCGTTAAGATTCTTAACGATCATAATCATAATTTTCTTAACGATCGAAATTTCAGTGCATTGACGTCACTATCATCACATCGTTAAGATTCTTTAACGATCAATTTTAACGATCATTTCTGTACATTATGTCATGTAGTGATTTGAACCGAGAAAATTTTCCTTAATCGGTTAACCGAACCGAAATATTTGGTGTCAACCGATTCAACCGAATAAGATTACTTCATGTTTACTTTCGGGAATTCTCGGACCTTTACACAAATTTTTGTCTCGTCTACTATGTTCATTCATTTTCTTTTCAGAACTTTTCGTGACTTTTGCTCTTTTATGACGATTCTCAACCGGTTGTACAGGTCAACCGATTAAGCATTTACTCAACCGGCTACCCGAAATTTATTCAGTTCAGGTCGGTTAACTGATTATAGCCCAACCGGTTCAAATCACTAAGGCCGTTCGAGGTTGATTCTTTGGTTAACATCACTTTTCCAGGACTCATGGGAGGGGGGGAGGGAGGTAAAATGAAACGAACATATGAAACGAACATATAAAAATGAAGCAATGTCATTGGTTGATGTAAATCAGGTGACTGGTGAGAGTCATTCAGCGTTTTGATTGGCTGTTCATTTTTCGGAGGAGGGTGAAGACTTCAGCTGGGGGTAATGTTAACTGAAAAATTAACTTCAAACGGCCTTAACATTACCTTCCTCTTATAAAAGAAAGGAGCAAAAATAAATAAATATCGGTATATAATTAATTTATTATAAAAAGTATTTTATCTGATAAAAAGAACTTCGTACGTATGTACAATTTTTACAGGCAAAATTCTCGTGACCTAATGATCGAATCTGCATCATTTTAAAGTATGTATGCAGCGATCACAAATTGGAATTTTGGGTTTTCCAAATTCCTATTGGTCGAGCAAATTTTGTCCCGAATGATTCTGTAAAAGCTAAATGTTTATTCAAATATTTCTTCTCGTTAATACTAGTTTTCTAGCTCTTCACAATCGAACAAAAAGCACTTCGGAAGCTCTTTATTCAGCAGTTTTTTGTTGAATCGTTTTATTGCAAACTGAAATAAACATATATGAGAGGACAGCAAATAGGAATTAAAATTTTAGCTTTATTTTTTTTTTTTTTTTTTTTTTTTTTTTTTTTTTTTTTTTTTTTTTTTTTTTAATTTGTTTTTTATTTTTAAATTATTTTATTTTAACCGCGAAATAACGCACAGAGTTATCTCGAGTTTCGGCCTGAATTAATCTTAATTTAGGCCGAAATTCGAAACCACACCCATCGCGTTATTTCGTGGTTATGCAGTATTTAATTTTTACCGGGTGACAACAAAGTGGAAGGGGAGGGGTGATGTTAACCGAAAGCTTAACTTCAAACAGCCTTGGATAGGTTTTAGGTAGTAATATAATAAGCAAAATTGCCTATCATCAAATTCTTAATTTGATTGGTCAGGTATCACGTGATTCTGCTCCGCTTTAAGACGACCCCATATATAGAGCTATGTACGTACGTTCGTACATACTTCAGCTACTAGTAATATCATGCACGAAGTAATAATCGAATTTATATATTGAATTTGATTTCTAAATAATGATAATGTTTTATTATTTTTATTTTTTTCATATGTTCATTTTACCCGGGGGCCGGGGGGACCATTGGGGGGAGTGGGAGTGATGTTAACCAAAAATTAACTTTCAAATGCCTAATGTCATGATCATCACAATCGTTAAGACTCCTTAATGATCATAATTTCAGTGCATTAATGTCATAATCGTTAAGCTTCTTAACGATCATAATTTTGTGCATGATATCCCAATGTCACAATTGTTAAGATCCTTAACGATCATATTTCATGTACTAACGTGATGATCATTATTATCCTTAATTCCGTGCATTAACGTGATGATCGTTAAGATTCTTAATGATTATAAATTCTGTGCATTAACGCGCACAAAAACATTTATTTTGTTGTTTTTTTTTGTTTTTTTTTTTTGCACTCAACAATAACAATTTCCGTGCATTGACATGCACAAATTACATTTGATTTGTAAGCAAATAAATATTTGCTTTTTTTTTTTGTTTACTCTTATAATTTTTATTACTGTATTTTCTTTTATTTTTTTAATTGTTTTTTTTTGCAACTCATTAAATTTTATACATTGTTTTTAAACCATCTTTTAAGTTATTGCCTTGGAAGTTACTCTTTTTGAATCAATATCATTTTTGGTGTATTTTTTTCATTATTTTTGGTGGTATCACAGCTTTATTTTTTTTTACTATTATTTTTTCTTTTATTTTTTATTACTTTCTGTATATTATTGTATTTTAGTATCTCCCTTGAGTTACTGCCATTGGAGTAGCCACAATCGGAGTTGTCCCTATTGGAGTTATTTCTAGAGTAGTCATTTGATTTTTTTTTTAAAACTTTCATTTTGGTACTATTACTTTACTTTGTTTTTTTTTCAATATTATTAGTTGCTGGGTTATTTTTAAAGTTGGTAATTTTAGTAATTAGAAGTATTTTCTTAGTCGGCATGTAAATTATTAAATTAAAGTATTTTATTATAAAATCTTAATTAATAAAATAATTAAAGTAAGTTTAATAAAATAAAAATTTAGTTGATAAAAATTATAAAATTTAGTTAATAAAATTATAAAATTTAATTAATAAAATAATGCATATAAATGTATATATGAATATATGTTATTATGTGTATATTGTCATGGGTAAACATGATATTTCCAACGATCATTTAAAGTACACTGCACCACATTTTCATATGACAACCGATTCTGCATATAGCAATTGTGCATGATCAATCATGCATGCTCGGGGCTTAGCCTCGGCAGAATGATTTAGAAATCATACAGAGCAGACAGCCTAGTCCCGACAAATAAAATTAATAAAATTCAAATTGCTAATCCTTTTTCAAAAAAAATTGTAAAAAAAATACTATCTTAAAATGTTAAATCAAAACAAGCTAAACACTTTTACGTTCTTAAATTTTTTTAAATCTATTTATAAAAAAAGTTATAGCAGATTAAAGTTATAGCATTTTTATAATTAAATATAAAATTTGGCCACCTCTCATATATATAAAAAAACCAAATTTGGCCTCTTACAAATTTAAATTTGGCCATTTTATATAGATTAAAAATTTAAATTTGGCTACTATATATTAAAAATTTAAATTTGGCCACTTTATATATAAATATTAGCTAACTTTTCAAATTGGCCGCTTTATATATATAAAAAATAAAATCTAAATTTGGCACTAAAAATTTTTATTTGCTGCGACTAGGCTGTCTGTACTGTACAATTTATATATGATATGTATGTTATGATAAGGTCATATGAGATAGAATATCGTATGATTTTAGTTTCGTAATTCCTATAATATTCTATAATGTTAGAATCCCGATTCCCATAATATTTGTAAAGAATAAAAGAAGGTTGTTTTAGCTCTTCTTTTGGGCAGAAATCTTCGGATTATCATATAATTAAATCTACAAAAATAAAGATATAATAAACTCTGACTATATTTATACACAAGTCATTTATTCTAAAATCAGGTTAAATCACCAAGTCACGCATCTGGCGAGCTGCCTTTTTGATCATCATCTGCATTGGTTTAATCGTATAAGAAAAGAACTAATATTTCTCCCCGTAACAATATGTATAGATATATATTGCCTGCATGTAAATATGCAGACACATAAAATTGCACGTTAGTACGTGCACTGTTGCACAATCTGTGCCTTATTACATGCTGTAAACATGCTTTGCCATACATTATCTCGTATAGATTTACATGCACGTTTGTGTGGTTCTATATCCAAACTTTATCATGTATTGTAGTATCATTCCGTGCTGCAATTTGTTATAGGGGCTAGAGGGTAGATGGGTAATGTAAAATATAGAATCAAGTTGGTCTCGCCTTAATATACTAGAATGTGATTTGTTTAAATCTAAACATTCATCAATATGGAATTTATGTACATTAATAATGAGGAAAGGCGGAAATTAGTAATTCCGTATCGATTATCACGATAAAAAACTGATACTATACAAAATTTCAAATCAGTTTTCTGAATGACTTTTAAATAGATGCATATTTTTTGGCAGTATTAATAATATTTCGGTTGTTTTCAGTTTCCTATCATGATGAAATTCTAAGACAGAGCAGAACAAGAATAACTTTTCAAAATGTTGATAATATGATAAAATAATAATTAATTCAAATAAAAAAATCAATATGAGAAAAATAAAATTTGTTGTAAAATAAGAAATGCCAGAAGATAAGAGTAGATTTATACAATATAGGTATAGTAATTATTGTCAGAAACCATATATTTAGATTAATTCGTGATCCGTTAAGACCAGTAAAAAATATAGTAAACTGCAGGGATATGTTTACTAATTTTGCCTTTTTTGGAATCTACGTTTCTTCAAGATTTCGTTCTAAGTAAACATCTCTTATGCGAATAACAAAAGTTGTAGAGAGATAATTATAGGCATAAGGCCAGGCCAATTTAATTTGTTGGTTTACATTACATCCTTCTCATAAAAGGGGGCTGGAGGGAGTTTATTATAAAAATTTTTTCCAAAATATCTGCTACATTATAAAAGTTTTCTGAAATTTTTCACATATATAGTGAGAAGAGAAAATGGGAATGCAGATGTAAACCACCGAATTAAATTAGTCTGGTCTAATGGTAGTTGAAACATTAAAATCAGCCTAGTGAATCATGCGATATGGGCATTTTTGTTTTTACGACTATTTGTTTACATCATATAGTCGTGGGCTGATTTTAATGTTTTAACTACATTATGCTTGAATTTTCTCTTCTACAAAGTTTAGGTTTATTTAGTATTGAATTGACAATCCTTAAAGAACTAACAGATTCTGAAAAGCTAAATTTAATAGCAGATAGTGAAAATCTCCTATTTTTTACTGTGGATTGACGCTAGTTGCTCACCCACAAAAACTACCCTAGATCATCACAAAAAATTCTCCCCACACGTGATCAGTATCCAATCATATTTCAAGATTAGGTGTAATATTACTAAACCACCTTCTGCGCATTAATGAAAAGATTCCTTGAGCGTTTTTACTATATAACTGTCTAAATCCTAACTCTAACATGGCTAACTCTAACTCTAGCCTAACTTAAAGAGAACTTAATAAATTGTTGTTGGTCATGTGTAGGTGGAATTTTGGTCAATGTAGTAGAGGACCTATTGACAGTTCTTACGGACAGTAAGGACAGTGCAATTTACATGATATTACTAAAATACTACTAAAACCCTAATCCTAACTGTTTCTAACTAACTAACTAACTATTCACATGATTTTATCTGTCCCCAAGAACTGTTTATAGATTGTCTGGTAGAAGAAACTTAACCTATACCCTGGGTAAAGGGTCTTATCTTGTGTCTATCATGTGACTATGTTTATAAATTAAATAAAACTAATCAATATAAAATTATGTGTTTTGCCTATAATTATTTTTGTGCCTTTGTTGTTTTCATTGTCATTGTGTAGTGTTTTTTTTTGTGCTTTTCATTGTTGTTTTTACAGTGCTTTTGGGCTCTTTTATGGTGCTTTCATTGTTGTTTGGTAGTGTTTTTGTTATCGTTTGGTAGTGCTTTGGTCATCATTTGGTATTACTTACATTGAAGTTTGATGGTATTTTGCTTGTAGTTTGATAGTGCTTTTAGTCATAGTTTGTTAAAGACTTTTAGTTGTCATTTGTAGTACTTTTTGTTATCATTTGTTGGTGCTTAAATTGTTTTTGGGTGGTGCTTTTTATCATTGTTTGTTGGCTTTTTGTCATCATTTAGTGGTGCTTTTGGTTGTAGATTGGCAGTTCTTTGATTGTCATTTATTGGTGTTTTTGGTTGTTATTTGGTGGTACTTTTGTTGTTACTTGGTAGTATTTTTGATAGTTGTTTGCTAGTCTTTAGTCATTTGTTTTGTTATGCTTTTTTTATGATTTTTATTTTTTTTTTTGTATTTTTCACTACATGTATTTTTTTTAATAAAAAATTATTTTTAATAATTTAGTATATAATAAAAAATTTTTTTGTTTTTTTAAAATTTTGGACCAATTATTTTTAAGAAGTACAGGATAATAACTTATGCCCCATGCATAGGATAAAAGCCTCTACCCTAGGTACAGAATAAGAACACTTTATCTGGCAATATAGTGAAAGATCATATGATCATGTGACTATTTCATAGTACAAACCAATTATGTTTGTATAGTTGTGGCACATGGGAATGGGCATGACAAAAAGCTGAAGGCATTTCAAGTTATATGATATAAATGATCAATTCTATTGGCCAAAAATAAAATACTCTACAATAGTAATTTTTTTATTTTTTATTTTTATATATAGTCAACTCCCTCTAAGTGCAAGTCAATGGGCCAGCAAAATATCTTGCATTTAAAGAGAACTTGTAATTAGAAAAAATTAAGTAAAATATTATATATAATTAATTTTCTTTAAATGCAAGTTTATAAGTTAAAAAATATCTTGCACTTAGAAAAAATTTTTAATTAAATAAATTAATTTAATTGGCTAATAAAATATCTTGTAATTAGAAAAATTACTATTATATATGCTGGTCAAAAAAAACTTGCACTTACAAAATAAAGAATTGCACTTATCTTATAAGTCCCAACATGGGACCAGACTATTTAATTGCATTGAAAGAAGTTGCACTTAGAGGTTATGCACTTAGAGGGAGTTGACTGCATACTGTATATTCATTCTATAGTAAATGTATTTTACTCTTATTATTTACTATAGAAGATCTTAACTATGATTAGAAAATATTAAAATTTGATAGAATATGATTGAGTCAACTAGAGAAAATGTTCTGCAATTAATAAGTAAATATGATGTGATTTAAATAATAAAAAACCCAATTTGTAAATGTGAAGATTTTTATATATAAGTATATATATAATATAAAAATCAAGTTTTTACTTTTTTATGTAGCAATAGCAATACTAGTTATTTCTCAAGATTTTCAAAAAGTCCAGAAAAATAAATTTATTTATTTATCATTATTGTATATTATTTTTTCCTGGTTTTTTTTATGTTGTTAATAACAAATAAACCATGAATATTTCTCTATTTGAATATCATATAGTCATTTCAAACTATATACAAACTATTGTTTTTTTTGGTCTTTGTAAATACATATAAACCACTCTCAATTTCAAATCTATTTTACAGTAAACATACATAACCTACTTACAACTATAGAATTTATACTTATGCATTACTTTAAAATGCTTCTACTTATTAGGATTTAACCTAACCGCTAGTTTAGAGCCCAACTCCTGCTAGTTTAAAACCAATACAGCCTACACATTCTCTATATTTATTAGATAAATATAACTTGTATCAATTATTATAATTTGAATTATAGCAATAATACAACAGTATAATTGTTTGTGCATACATATTCAATTTTATATTCTTTATTAATTAACTATATAATACAACTATTTAATGGCAACATAAATACATTCTCATCAAAAAAGCTGTCTGAAAAATCCCTAAACAACTCTTTTTAACTTTCTAACTCTAAATTTAGAGAGCAACTCCTTTCTAATAATCGAAATAGTTTGCAGAAAAATAATTGATATATTTATTTCTATAAAATTTTATTTTTTTGAAATACTTGAATCCGGTTTTAATTATTTATATCTGGATTTAATCATTTATATATGGATTAATCATTAAATCTGAATTTAATCATTAAATCTGGATTTAGTCATTAAATCCAGATTGAATCATAGATCCATATTTAAATATGCAGGCATATTAGGCCAGACCAAGTTGATTATGTGTTTTGCATTACCCCTCTCCCCTCCAGGAGAGGGGGTAGCTCTGGGGGGGGTAATGTAAAACACACAATCAACTTGGTCTGGCCTTACCTTTGTCCACTTACAACTCTGTTTCAGATATATAGTGACAATCTAGATATATTGTTAAATTCAGATCCATCAATCATAAATTCTGGAACACCTGTAAAAATATTGACTGACTGAATATTTGCTGATTTGATAAGTATTTGCTGATTTGATAAGTTTGTTGGTTAGTCAATTTTTTGCTAGATGTCCCAGAATTTATAAAGTCAGCTATAACCATTAAATCCGGATCCAAGAATTACTCTATTTTGAAGCACATGCTAATTTATATAAAATTTAGTTAATAAAAATTATAAAATTTAGTTAATAAAATTATAAAATTTAGTTAGTAAAATAATGCATATAAATGTATATACGGATATATGTTATTATGTGTATATTTATGGATATATGTTACCTGCACGTAAATATGCAGACACATAAAATTGCACGTTAGTACGTGCACAGTTGCACTGAATCTGCGCCTCATTACGTGCAGTAAACGTGCTTTCTCATACATTGTCTCGTATAGATTTACGTTCAGGTTTGTGTGGTTCCATATCCAAACTTTTCGTGTATTGCAGTATCATGCCGTGCTGCAATTTGTCATAGGGCCATTTAGAGAAAGAAAGACTTAATTATTCACCTTTATATTAAAAACATAAATCGATTAAACCTTTTATTACCTGTTTTATGAACAATTAATCTATCCCATTGTTAGATTAATCACACGCATCAATCCAATTTTGAACCTGAGCACGTGACAATTGTTGACAATATTAATGATTGCATTAGAACCTCTTCACCCTTCCCACTAGAATAAAGAAGAAGAATTAGATAAATAGAGTGGAATTGGAACCATAAGTAAAAGAATTGTATTGTTCACCAGAAATACTTATCTTCGCCTTCACCACGTCGCAGCAAGACAACCTCGAGACCTGGACCAAATCTACCACGCCTCTTTCAGCCTACCTATTCAAGGTTCAGACGTCTTGCACGATTAAAGGACATTGGTCTGTTGTTAGTGACATTTAGCCATAGACCCGATTTCACCACTTTCACAATGCCCAAATATTGGGCTAAAATTCATACAAAGATGGACGATCTAAAGATTGTGCACGTCAATGTACGAAACTTATGATCGTTAAGAATTTTAACGATTGTGCACGTTAGTACACGAAAATTATGTAATTGTTAAGACTAATAACTATTATACAGTACAAGACAATATGGGTGACGGGGAGCGAAAACACGTTAATCATTTCACTCATTATCATCGCAGTGATATGTACATACCCTAATTCTTATAGGGTAGATATCACTGCAATGATTATGAATGAAATGTTTTACAGGTTTTCCCTTCCCGTCACTCATATACGGATATAATATTGTACACGACAGTACATTAATTTCAACGTTTTCGTGTGATAACGTGTATTAACTTTTTTGAATGTACAGTACCGTGCATTAATTATGAAACCCGTGTTAAACTGTATAAAATTCCGTATTTATGCATGTAATGATGTTCATAGAGGTAATGGCGACAAATCCATTCAGCTCTTGCATTTTCATTCTTAGTAAAACACGACCAAGTTTTATAACTTAACGCCAACTGGTTCAGGTTTTTAACATATTTTGAAAATAATTTCTATGATAGCTGGAGACTCTTGGCATCTATATTTTACATAATGGCAAAACAGATCGTTTGCATCAGCAACACACGATCAAGTGTTGTATTTAAATGCTAAATATTTAATATGCTCAAAGATAATAAATCGTATGTTAACTAGAACTGCTTGATACCCATATTATATGTATAAACACGAAATAGATAGTTTGTAATCTTTAATGAACTATTTAATTTCATTTTTTTTTTATTACTTTTATAAAGTTAATCTTAAATAATGTCAAATTATTATTACAATTATCTATAAACATAAAATCGTAAAAATTGTCGAAATATTATTATAAACTTAACAAAATCATAAAAATTATCGAAGTATTTCTAAAGAGTCATGGATAAAACATTTAATACTTACATTTTTAAAAATATATACCACTAATTAAAAGCTCCATATAAAATGACTTCTTGTAAAATTATATATAGCATTTCAATTTAGAATTATTTTAATTACATACACTTAGAGCAATTTTATATTTAGAGACGAAGTTTATAAATAATAAAAAAAAATAATATGACAACTTTGAAAAAAAATTTTACGCTTTATGGGAAGGAAACTCCTGAAAATAGCAACGTTGAAAATGGAGGGCTCTGTGGCGGTAGATTTGCTACACCTTGCATTCTCAAGAATGGATCTGTGCCGTTAATCAGGTCATGTTGAATTGCAATAAAAGTTTCAGGCAATGAATTTGTAGTGTTCTGAAGTCTAGGAGGCGGCATACCAATATTTAAGTTTCTTTGAAGTTGATTGTTAATATTTTGCAACCCACGAATATTATGAGAACTTTGTAACAGGCTACTATTAATTGGTGGGAGTGTGCTAATAATTTGAATTGTGGATTGGTTCATAATTATTACTCTTTTTTTAAAAAAAATTTAGAAAAAGGTGAAAAGCTGAATTTTGTACATTTCTTTTGTTTTTATATAAACAATTAAGAATCACAGAAATAATAATTTCATTACGGCGAAATCCGGAAACATCTAAAAAATATGAAAATTTGTAATACTGAAATGTGCTAAATTATATTTAGGACAAAATACTCTGATATGACCGATTTTATATTGATTTCATAAATTTGCCATGGTTGAACCAATAATTTCTTAGTAAATCATCCTTGGTCATACCATTGCATTTAATAAGTTATGAAGTAATGGGTGCTAGCATCTGTGCAATTACACGCAATTGTCATCAACATCATAGAAAATGCTCATGGCGTTACACTTTATGTATTTCTCGGACAAGCACGAGTGTTGCATAAATTCTGTACAATAAATTTTATCCATATCAAAGAGTTACAGTTTATTATTTCTCGAACAAGTACAGTACGAGTTGTTAGACTCAGATTGTACGAACGCCTTTTGAATAAGATTTTGCATTGCCTTAAACTAGACTGGCTTGGTAATTTATTTAGCGATTCATAGCAGAATACTTTATGTTCGGTTTTTATATTTCTATACATAAAACGCACCTATCACATTTAAAACCTATTTTATATGACTTAATTAATGATTTTTACCAAATTTTTTTTCACACAAAGTTTAATTTAACTATAGTTAATTTATTCTCCC
The DNA here is from genome assembly GCA_003550325.1 of Gigaspora rosea. Lineage (NCBI taxonomy): Eukaryota > Fungi > Glomeromycota > Glomeromycetes > Diversisporales > Gigasporaceae > Gigaspora > Gigaspora rosea. The sequence continues at coordinate 225,682 of QKWP01000401.1, read as the reverse complement.
AAGGTGGGTAAATGAATTAAAACCCTGAAACCGGTTTAAATTCCCAAGATCGTTTAAAATTCTTATAATTAACAGATTTACACTAGTCCAACTCAGCCTTATTTAAAGGAGATTTGATAGTTTATTACTTTTTTTATTTATAACTTTTATGATATAACGGAATTAATAATTCACCATTTATAGAAAGCTAGTTCATATTTTTTATTACTGTTATGGTATACGGAATTAATAATTCACCATTTATAGAAAGATAGTTTATATTTTTTATCACTATTATGGTATAACGGAATTAATAATTAGAAAGATAATTTATATTTTTTATTACTGTTATGGTATAACGGAATTAATAATTCACCATTTATATAAAGATAGTTTATATTTTTTTTATCACAGTTATGGTGGTGCGGGGAAATTCACGTGATCACAGCCAATCAAATTACAGAATTTTGATGATCGCCGGCGAAGCAGAACAAGAAACAAAACCGAAAACCCTAAAAAATACAAAAAACGGCAGTCTAAACCTACCTCAGGTAGGTAAGTAAAAATATCGGGAAGGCAATTATGCCTAAATATAACTATCTAAAACCAACCTAACCCTAATATAAGATGATCCTAACCCTAAACTTTATCGAGAAAATTATTAAGAAATATGAATTGCCCCCGCTTCAGACGTCCCCGTTATGGTTAGCGGAATTAATAATTCACCATTTATAGGGGACGTCTAAAGCGGAGCAGATTCTTAAATAATTTTTTATCAAATTAACTTTAGGGTTAGGGTCATATTAGATTAAGGTTAGATAGGTTTTAGGTAGTTATATATAAGCAAAATTGTTTTCTCGACATTTTTAATTAACCCACCAAGGTAGGTTTAGACTGCCGTTTTATGTATTTTTCAGGTTTCCGCTTTGTTTACTTCGCCAAGATCATCAAACTTCTACAACTTGATTGGTCAGATTTCACGTGATTCCATTCCGCTTTAGACGACCCCCATTTATAGAAAAAATTATTTTTATCACTTTTATGGTATAACGGAATTAATAATAAACCATTGATAGAAAGATATTTTATATTTTTATCACTATTATGGTATAACGGAATTAACAATTAGAATAATTTATATTTTTTATTACTGTATGGTATAACGGAAGTAATAATTCACCATTTATAGAAAGGTAGTTTATATATTTTATCACTGTTATGGTATAACGGAATTAATAATTCACCATTTATAGAAAAATAGGTTATATTTTTTTACCGTTATGGTATAACGGAATTAATAATTCACCATTTATAGAAAAAAATTATTTTTTTTATCACTGTTATGGTATAACGGTAACCTTAGTGTAAATCGGGTCTAGACTTTTTAGGAAGTGTTAAGTCTGAATCTATAGGTTTCCTAATATGGTTGTCAATACTATGTATTAATTACTATATTAGTCATTTATCCGATTATATTATACAGTAATTACCTTAACCTCGACGGGTTAATGTTCGGGTGGCGATGATTTTGTTGGAGGACAATGTCATTGAAAAAGATCATACGATGTTTCTTCAGTGATACCTACATATGTATATAAATGCTAGTTCCCCCGATGTTAGAGTAGAAGATGTATGCCCTTCTCCTAATAAAGAGATTTCTCACAAATCGTCCCCCGCTAGTAAATTGCTTGTCTTAATGCGCATTTACCATGAATATATGATAATCGTCAGAATCTTGAGTTTCATCTCGATAACCAGTGTCGCCTATAAAGTGTGACCATGATTTCAAATCTAACATTTATTTTCGGCTACTATCCCGATAGCTCTACTGGCGGGTCTGATATCTCCCAGATAATGAATTGTTCCCGGAAGTTGCTTGCATGTGATGGGTGGAGAATAGATTATTGTTGGCAAGGGATTGTAGGCTAACCAGGTTAATGTTGGTCTTTAATTGTTGGTTCGCTAAGAAGAGTAGAAATTATTATAGTTAGGACGTAGGAGGATTCTATCGAACATTGTTGTTTGCGCAAGCAGCGTTGTTAGCACAAGCGGCTATGAAAGAATATAGCGTAGTAGTTCTTAATAACTCGGTATTTAAAGCCTGAGTTTTCACCTTAATAAAGATCATCTCAGACTTCAACTATCTCCTGAATACGAATTAATAAGAAACTGTCCTTTAATAATAAATTAACTTAAATTGCGACTGGAACTAACTGTGCGATCGTGCACATTGCTCTCCCAACCAGTCGTAACACTAGTCACACAACTATATTTGCTTAATTAAAACTAGGTTTAAAGTCGCGTGATATAGGTAAATATCTCACGGACGTTTTTAATTATTTCAAACCAGTTTCCATATTATTTTTTTCATTTTTTTTGCTTCGTAATTACATTAATTGGCCTATTGCTGCGTGTCGTAGAAAACCATATTTCCACAGCGTAACGTGCTTGCGTTGTAATTGACCAATCTTTGTAGATTATCCCGTGATATTGCAAAAATTTTATTGGTTAATCGAAAATCTAAACTTTAGCTAAATCGTCACGAATAAAAAAAAAAACCAACATGAATAAAAATAATTATATTAGTGATAAATTAATGTTGACAGAAGTTTTTGCTATTAAATTTCAACAAATTTAAGGCTAAAAACTATAATCTTGTTGCAGACAAATTCCGGCAAACCAAGTTCTATTAAATAATCCCAACGCATTATTGAACGAATCAAAAAAAAAATAAAATAAAATAATAAAATAAAGTAAAATAAAATAAAAACAATAAAAAAAATACAATAAATGTTTAACCTATTCTAAACAACTAGAAAAATAGTAATTATAATTGGACAAGTAATGTTGTACAATTCTAATTTTTTCAAATTTCATGCGTGAGAATTTTCAGAATTCTCATATATATAATTGTTTAAATTTATGTATATTATTTATCTACTATGCCAAAATTTTTGAAATTAAAATTTTAGGGTTTGGGGTATATAGTAAAATCGCTCAAGTAAAGCTTTTTGTTAGAGCAGGAAGGTGGTTTCCTATGCAGATTTTGAGTAATAAGCGATTTTTGTTGGTTTTTTTGATAGAACGAACGTTTGTTTTGAATTTTCTGATCGTGTTACGGTACACGAGATCCTGAAATCTGATTGGTTCGGTGATACATAAGCCGTTGTAACTTATGTGACAAATAACTTAGCTCTAAAATATAATCAAATAATTATTTTTTTTTGTTTGCCAATTTAATGATAATCTATTCATTATATTTTATATTTAGATTTTGCCAATTACATTTTATATCTAAATATTTAAAAATTTTATAAATACTGTATGTTATATATAAACATATAAACTTAATAAAATCGTATAAATTGTCGAAATATTATTACAATTATCTATAAACTTAAAATCGTAAATATCGTCGAAATATTATTATAAACTTAACATATTCATAAAAATTATCGAAATATTTCTAAAGATTCATGGATAAAAAAGCATTTAATTGCCAATTCGCCTAAGAAGGATAGAATTCTATATGCGCAAATTACTATTAAATTTATATATATTATGAAATCTTCTTTTCCTCTATAGCTAAATATTTTTTTTATTATGCTAGTATATTTTGACTTACTAAATAAAAATGTAGAGAAGATGTTTTTATATATAATATAATAAAATTACTAAAATTGATTAAGTAGATTATAAGATATTTAAATTTTAAAATTCACAACTATATAAAATTTTTATATGTTTAGAGGAAAAAAAGATTTCATCACTATATAAAATACATAGTAATTTGCGCTATAGTAACTATATAATAATACTATAGTTCTTATGCGGATTGCTAATTAAGCATTTATATTTTAATAACACATATCACTATTCGAAGTTCCATAAAAATGAATTCTTATGAAAATTATTTCAATTTAATAAGAAAATTTTATATTTAGAGACTAAGCTTATATATAATAAAAAAAAATAATGATAAAAAAACGCCAACTTAGGAAAAAATCACGTATTGAAATGTTTATGGGAAGGAAACTCCTGAAAATAGTAACGTTGAAAATGGAGGGCTTTGTGGCGGTGGATTTGCTACAACTTGTATTCCCATCAGTGTATAAAATAGCATGATAAAAATCCGGATCTACCGTTTTTTATATTGCATATACCGGTATTTTAAAATTGGGCCGGTGCAACAAACGGTGCATGATCCGGAATTTTTTGAAGTAACCTAATGCAGGTTTTTTTTTTTGAATCGGTATTTTTTTTGCATGTACCGGTAAATTAAAATTTCTATTTTAAACACTGATTCCCATGAATGGATTTGTGCCGTTAACCAGATCATATTGAATTGCAATAAAAGCTCCAGTGAATGAATCTGTAGTGTGTTGAGGTCTCGGAAGCGGCACACCAATATTTAAGGTTCTTTGAAGTAGATTATTATCATTTTGCAACCCACGAATATTCTGGGATCTTTGTGGATGGTCACTATTATTTTGTGGCCGTGTGTTGATAATTTGAATTGTGGGTTGGTTCATAATTATTAATTTTTTTTTAAATTTTTAGATAAAGGTGAAAAGCTGAATATTGTACACTTCTTGTGTTTTTATATAAATAATCATGGAAGTTTAAAATGATTTCGGAGTTCTAATTCAGTTATCCATTATGGAGCATAGGTTCATTATGGTTAAATTAAATTTTAACGTGAAAAATTGTTGAAATCATTAATTAACCCATAAAGATTTTAAAATGTCGCAGGAGCGTTTTTAAGATATAGAATATAAAAACCGAACATACGTAAAATATTCTGCTATGGATCGCCAAATAAATGGTTAAATCAAATTAGTCTATGGCAAAGCAGAAAATTTATTCAAAAGGCGTTCTTATATTACATATAATTTATTGTACAGATCTTATGTAACAACAACTCGTGCTTGTTCGAGAAATAAATAGTAACTCATTCACGTAGATAAAGTTTATTGTGCAGATCTTACGTAATAACCCGTGCTTGTTTGAAAAATAAATAAACTGTAACTCTTGTAGTTGATTTAGGATGTTCCACAATGTTGATGGTAATTATGTGTAATAACTGAGCCGTGACTTTATAACTTATTAAAAGCAACAGTATGACAGGATTGTTTACTAAGAAATTATTGGTCACCACGGCAAATTTATAAAATCAATATAAAATCGGCCATCATATCTATTCTGAGTATTTTGACCCTAAATTTGATTTAGATTTTCATTAGTTCAAATTAACCTTATTTAAAGATAGTTTATTATTTTTTTCACTGTTATTGTATAACAGAAATGATTCACCTGTTACGTATATCAATTTTGCACCGTGGCACAAATCACAAAAATGGAAGCATTTATAAATATTATGATAAGTATCAGCACGAACATTTCAATCGAAGCCTACTACTTAGTGCAACGTAGTATGATCAGGAAGATCCGAAAACGGTTGTTTTTCTTTTGTATTCAAAACTTTGCGTATGAAATCAACTTTGCACGACAATAAAAAATTTTCCTTAAACAAATTTATTGTATTTGTTGCTAATATTTAACCTATATACAAAAGCTAACGCTAAAGTAACTGACCTTAAGAAATTTTCTATATCGCGCAAGCAAGGAAATTTTTCGTGCCAATACTGTAGAAGATTTACAGATAAAGAAATAAAAGTCCTTATTGTATGTTCAATCATTTTTAATTGATATGCCGTATTCTAAAGCTTATGAATGATCAAGCCTTACAGTTTCTTTCATTTTGTTAGATATCTATTAATAATCCTGATGCAGAATTGTTTACATCACATATTAAAACCTGTTTGGCGTAACTTTGACATGATTGTAATTCAAACCATCTTTATGACAATATTTGTGTACCTATTTAAATAAATTGTCAATTCTTCATAATACTACAAAAATCAACACTTCTCAATTTTGATTTGCCAAGTATATTTAAAATTATTCTTAAAATTCAATTAATTCACTTAAGTGAAATCGAATTTTTTAACCAAATTAGTTTAGCATTCTTTTATCGAATACTGAACTGAGACCACAAGAGTTCTTTAAAATGTAGTGCCACATAACAAATTTGTACGATCATTTTCTGTGGTATTGTGAACAATTATGCAGAATGAAGTTTTATGCATAAACTGTATCGTTATATATACGTATTTGATAAAATTTATTGATTCGTGCTTTATCATATTTTCTCAAGGGACGAATCTAAAGCTTTGATTCGAATTCACCTTGCTATAAATAGTGTTTAACTCATCAAAATGTTTCAAGTTTGCTGATTAAACATATTAAAGATTTATTTATTCGAATTTGCGTAAATAGGATACTCAAAATGTTTTAATTAGAATAAAAAAAATTATGAATTTACGTAGTCTTCATAATCGGATCAGGTTAGCATACTAGAATGCAATTTGTTAAACCTTAGGCATTCAACAATATGGATTTTGTGTATATTATTAATGAGAAAGCTGAAATTAGTAATTCCTTATCAATTATCACTATAGAAAACTGATACCATACAAAATTTCAACCAGTTTTCTGAATGTCTTTTAAATAGATACTTTTTTTTAGCAGTATCATTCACATTTCAATTGTTTTTAAGTTGCCTATCATGATGAATTTCTGAGACAGAGCAGTTCAAGAATAACTTTTCAAGATTTTGATGATAAAATAATAATCAAATTGAAATAAAAAAAAACAAATTTTAAAATAATAAAATTTGTCGTATAATAAGGAATTCCAAAAGATAAAAGCAAATTTACGCAACATATGGTATAATAATTATTGTCATGAACAACCATATATTAATGAAATTATCCGATTTGATAATCAATCAATCAAGGTAACTTCAATGTCATGGAAAACAATCAAATCATATATATTTACAGGTAGGAACGTCCCAAAATAAGGGGACTCCGGGCAGATCACATGATAATAGCCAATCAAATAGTTAAAATTTAAGGGTAGGCGGCAAAACTTACGTTTTTGACAATCCTGCAACTTTTTTGATACACCTAAATGTACCCCAAAAATTTTATTACTTTTTTTTGATTTTAAAATAGTCACGTGACAGTCACGATTAAAATCGACCAATGGAATTGCAGGTAAGTTGCTAATAAAAGGCTTAATCGGTTTATTAATTCATTATTATTTGAATTTCTAAAAGAGTTGTAGAGAAGAAAATTACCATTCCAATAACTTAGTAGTAAAACTATCAAAATTTTGTCTTAGTGTTATTATGAGAGTATGAATAAAAAATTTTTCGCGATTTTTTAAAGTTTTTAAGTTTTTTACCCGATACATTGATCCAATTTTGATGATCTTTTACTGTTAGAATTGTAATTTTCGTCTCTACGATCTTCACTAAAATCCAAGTAAGTCGACATAATAAAAATATTAAAAAAAAAAACATAATTTTTTTTTGTAAACTTACCTGCAATTCCATGGCCGATTTAAGTGTGGCAGTCATGTGCCTTTTTACAATCGTATCTCAAAAAAGTAGTAAAATTTTTGCGCTGAGTCTTACGGACAGTTCTTATGGACAGTGCATGCTGACTGACATTAACTAAATCTACCTACCCTTCTGGCTACTGAACTGTCCCTAAGAACTGTCCGTAGCTTTTGCGAAATTTGTAAGTGCGGGTGAACGCAGATCAACCAATCAGGGTGTAAACAACAAAGATTCAACCAATCAGAATTAGCGATTTTTGTGTGACCTAAGGACGGGCCCTAAATTAGCTATATGGTTTCAGTCGGCTAGCTTAGCCAGCCGACTAAATCATCGGCTAAGTGGCTGGCTACAGCTCTGCATTTGGGATATTTTGGGATATTTGGCCCGACGTTATGTTCATTTTCAGAATTTACCAGATACAGATAATAGTTAGCTTTTAGCCGCATTAGCCAGTCGGTCACATTGCATCAGCTGGCTTAGCTGCGGCTGTCTTAGCTGGCTTAAATCACTACCCTGAATACTTATTTGTGCAGGTGATACAAAACCAAAAAGGAAATTCACCGAATTAAAAATTTAGAGTTAGGTCTTAACGTTAGAATCTATAGAGTTAGAGTGATGCCTATTATACGTAAAGTTTCATTCCCATTATTTTTAATTAGTGCACCAAGACAAGTTTATATACTCGTTTTCTTGTATTTTCTCCTTTTGCAGTTTTTTGTGTTTTCTTCACGTGTTGGGCTGATCCAGAACAGGGACAATGATTTGCTGCAAAATGCTGAATGCTGCAGAATTTGCAGAATTCGACCATTTTTGCAGAAATTGGATTTTATCATGGATAATTGCAGAATTGCCTAAAATTTGACAAGGATCCAATCAAATTGTAAGTTTTGGTGAAGTGTTTTGGAAGCAATTAATGCAAATACGAGCATGATCGTTGGAAAGCTTCAGAATATTCCAATTTTTGATTGCAGAAACAGGGTTTTTCTTGCAGAAATTTGCTAAAATTCTATTTTGCAAATAATTGCAAAAATTAAATTTAATCACCACAGAATTTGAGTTTAGTCAGCACAGAAAATTATCATCCTGATCTGGGATCATCACATTTTACGTTCTCTATTGGTTTTGATTTGTATTACCTGTACAAATAAGTGCACACAATTTGGGTCATCTAAGTTTTTTTTACCAATATATAGGGCCATTGCAATAGAAAGGGCCAATACTCCCAAAAATGAAAATCAGGTTTTTGTTATATTTGGATAAATTTTGACACGCGCCACATTTTCAATTATAAGTAGTAATTGATTTGCATAATAAAAAATTGAGATATTAAAAAAAATTTTCTTGGAAGTTTTGTACATTACGGGATTACCCAATATAATGAACTAATCAAATCACGAAAATTTTGATTAACCTGGATCAACCAAACAAAACAAACGTGATTTTCTCAAAATCATATATAAACTAGTATTGGCCCTTTCTATTGCAAAGGCCCTATATGAAGATAGATTTTTTTAAATGATATAGGGTTTAAAATTTTACTATAACAAATATGAAACTTCAAATTATATACTATAAAATTTTGGAAATACTAGCTATAATTTTGAAAAATTTTATTAGAAGCATATTTTTGCTTTCTATATAAATTTTGTTGTACCACGTAAATTATATGAAAATGGATCTACATTTACCCTACCCTTAATAAACCTGGATTAGCCTAGCAAAGCAAAACAAGCATAAAAAAAATAAAATAAGTAGTCTAAAGCCATCTTGGTGCATTAACAAAAAGTATCAAAATGGTTTTGCCTATATAGCTCATTCTGCCCAAATCAAAGACAATTTTAACACTAAAACAATATGTCACATGATCTGCCTGCTTTAGAAGTTTTACTTATTTGTGCGATAATACAAGCCAAAAAAGGAAATCCAATTTTGTAAATAATAGATTAATGTTTACTATATATAAAATTTCATTCCAGTCATTTTCAATTATAAAACAATATCGATTTAATCATTAGTTTTTAGAGTATTTTTGATTTTTTTATACAAAATTTGCACTCTCTGATTGGCTATTCCTTTTTAGGAGTTTGTATTACCCGCTCCCCAAATAAGAAAAATGGCTAAAGCTGTAATTTTTTGAAATTTTAGTTAGTTAAATTCATTCCAGAGCTTGTTTAGCATTAGAATCGGGGTCAAGGTTAGGACCATTATAAGTAAAATTGCCTTCTTTACATTTTTTATAATGGTCCAAAATAGGTTTAGAATGCTGTTTTTAGTCTTGCAATTTTTTTGTTTTTTGATTTCTTCAGGCTGATTCATATAAACAAAATTTCGTGACTGCACTTACTTTTTTGATACTTCTAGATGTGCTCCAAAATTTTATTACTTTTTTGATACTGATATCACATGTAGATTATGGTTAAGTATAACATAACAAAATCAAACAAACTGTTCATTTTGCAAAAATCACAAAAATGATATATAATGAATATTAAAAATGTGTACATAGTTGACAATTTGTTCTTTAAAGAATAACATTTAAAACACTTAAAGCCTCCATAAACCTGACAAAATAATTTTTTCTTGCTAACTAATATGGTTTATAAAATAAAATTATAATGCTTTAAAAAGGTTGTTCCATTTACTATGTCTTTAACATACTTTTAAAGACTTCTAATTTCATCTTGGTTCTAAAAAAGATGTATAAATAAATTTTTTGGTGCAATAAATATTTTTTAATATTATGAGTTTTTTTTTAAAAAAAACCATTTTGTAAACTATCATAATAAATTTTTTTTCAAAGAAAGCCTTATTTGATAATAAATATTTTAAGGGTTTTAAAATTTAGTGCAATTGCATTGCAGTGCACCCCTTTATATATCTCAAAATTTTACTAGGGTAACCCCTGTTATGTTACTAACAAAAAATGCTCCTCTTACGATTTTACTAATATTCTAAAACTTTAACTCTAATTAACTCTAATTCTAATTCTAACCCTAATCTAATCCTAATCATTGTTTGTATTTGTTACTATAGAGTGCACTATAGTGCAGTGTGCACTAAATTCTTAAACCCTTTATAAAATATATAAATTAAAATTAAAATATAAATTTATATAGTCAATTATTATTTATTAGCTAGATTAAGTTGATATTTAAAAATTAGTTTAGCTGGCTAAGTCAGAGTCAATTTTTCTAAGTCAAGCTTCAGAAATTATTAGAGATTTTTTTAGATTTTTTCTCAATCTTGCTTATATTTTATGTTCATTAATTTTCTTTATAGCATTTTTCATATTCTAATAAGTGGATATAATATCTAATATAAACAACTAGATTAGTCTAAATTTGATAGGTTACTGCAATTTTTAATAATTAACATAAAAATTAACTAAATCAATTTTTTAAACAATCAGCTAACTAAATTGGCTAAGCGATAAAAAAATCAACTAATGCAAATTGGCTACAAATACTTAGAGGCATGCCATTTATCACATGATTATTTCCATGGATATATGGGCCAGGGCTGTGGTCTTTCTATACATAAATAATATATATAATATATATATTAAATTATATACAGTATATAATATATATAATATATATGATATATATATGATATATATATTATACTAGGAACAGAGTGATGCAAATCACGAAGTTTAGCATTATATAGTATTTTTAATGATGTGTATCCGCAAAATCTTATATATGATTGGACAATGTGCTAAACGCAGCAAAATGTGACTTTATGTACTTAAATATAAAGATATGCATTACATAGTACTATTTTATGAGAATTGCTTAACCAAACAATACTTTACCAGGTTTTTATCATGATTAAGATACATAACAATTTCAATAAAAAAAATATTTTTTTATTATTGTCTTTTGAATTGTGCTAACTAAATATATTATGAAATAGATTTATATGCCTCTTTATTGTATTACAAGAATACAGTATTTACTATATATAAATACAAATGGCAATTGAGAAAACTTAAATAACTAAACAATTTTAAAATAGATTATATATAAAATTTAATTGAGATCAAGCTGGATATCCTGAATTTATCTATAATAAAGGAATATTTGGCAGAATAATGCTAGTATAATGAATAATTTCTTCTCTTGTCTCTCACTTTCGTATTTGTCTAATTTATTAAGTTGTTGCATACTTTTATAATTGTATCGCTATAGCCAGTGTTGGCATTGGACATATGTCTATCTAATTTTAATATGATTGGACTAAACTGGACATTGGAAATATGCTTGGACATAGTCCAGGTCCAATATGTCCAACTATTTACTAAAATTTTTAAAATTATTTATTATATAAGCTATAACAAAATTTTATTTAAATCTATATAATAAAAGAATTTAAATAATTCTAAATTATATAAGTTGCAATAGAATTCTATATAAACCTGAGCAATAAAAGAATTCTATTTGATATACCAGTACGATCACATGAATATGTAACATGAAATGTGAGAGGTATGGTTTATGCTTGTCAAAGTTGATGTCCACTATGCTGATTTTTGCAAAATCCTTTTTTGGTAGGGGTAATGATTTTCATTTATTCATTTTTGGAAGGAGTTAAGATTTTTGCATGTAGATCATGCTTTTATAATGCAATTTGACGTTATTATTATATATAATGCAAAGATGACGTTATGATCATTAAATACTATTGCGACATTCTTATTATTAATTTTGATGCCGTTAAAGATTATTAATTTCAAAAACGATGTAATATGATGCTAGAATGTTTAAATTTATTTTTTTTTAGAAATTTGCATTTTCGTTAGATTTTACTATTGTTTATTTTTTGTATTTTTAATTTTTTTTTGAGCTTGGGTTCGTCTTTTTCTTTGTAACTAGTTTCGTTCCAAAACAATCGCATTCACTAAATTACTAAAAGGTTATCCTTTTTTAGGATAATATATTATTGCTTGCTTAATTATTGATTGATAAGTGCAAATGGGTTCCACGATTGTTGTAAGAGAGGTAGGAATCGAATCTACAACTAAATACAACTAACAATACTACTATCTAATCAAAACAAAAGTCTAACAATCTGGCAAAACTCGATCCTCGAATTGGCAGGCAGAAAGAGGCGTGGTAGATTTGGTCCGGGTCTCGAAGGTTGTTTGAGTCTTGCTGTGGTGTTGTTGAATGAAGATAAGTACTTCTTTTATTCTATTAATTGTCTTCAGTTGGTGTTCTAATTCCACTCTATTTATATTATTCTTCTTTGTTATTCTAGGGCTCAAGGTATGAGAGGTTCAAATACAATCGTTAACTGTTAATATGATTAATGATTATTACGTGATCAATTCGAAATTGGATTGATATAGATGATTAATTGAACTATGAGATCGATTGATTGTTTGATATATCAGGTAATTAAAGGGGTTTAATAGATTAATTTTTTTATATAAGAAGTGATTAATTTGATCTTTCTCCTTTTAATTGGGTTACAAACTAAGTTGTATTCAAAACGTGTATTATGGAATTACAAATAACGACACGACTTTTCTAATATTAACGAATTATATGGATACAGGGTAAGTTCAATAAGCGATTGTATTACAAAAAAAATCGTTTAAAAACAGGAAAACTTTTTAACACTTCACTCTTATTTCGAAGATTAGAACTCAAATCTGAACTCTTCATGAGTTATCTTTATTGAAGCGAAAAAGAGGGTATTATATACTTTTCACTCTTAATAAATACATAAAATTTAGACTACATTGACTAACTCTATTGAATCCATTTTAACTCACTATGACTACAATTTCTTCGAGCAAAAGTCGGAGGTGGCTCCCTACGCCTCGAGGCGTATTTAGAGCGAAAACAGGCTTTTCGTTTGTGCTGAAGCCAAAATTACATGTGCCAGTACCAAGACTAGGCTAAATGCATTGTTTGGAGAAAGAGTGAATAAACAAACAATAAGTGCAGAAAACCAGGTATACAAACTAGAATATGGCTATGGCAGGTAGAATTACTATGCCCATAAGCATGTGTAAAATCTATTGAAAAAGGTAAGAAACAAATATCGACAGCGAAAGGCTAGTTGCAAGAACTGGATTATGGACCTCGAATGCACAGTTACCATGTGCTTTAACCTGAAATCGCTGCGACATGTCGCTTTTCTATTTGGTCTATGGCGATTCCACTATCTACAAACTTATAATCGGGAAAATATTATAACATATGATATAAACAAGCGGAAAATCCTCTAAGGTCACAAAATAAAAAAAGTCTCATGGTAGGAGCCCTTTACACCGTTCAGGTAATGCAATGGCCTTTTATTTTGAGATTAAGCACTGTAATTGCAATAACAATGCAAGGTAGATAAGTATGAAGTTTAATTCAGTTCACTTTAACAATTATATTACAAGAAAATATAAATTACTATGATAAGTATGAAGTTTAATTCTATTCGTTTCAATGTTTATGACTTGAAAGAATATATAATTAACTGTTATCAGTCTTAAGTTTAATTTGTTCCCTTTAGGGCAATGAAAGTTGATTTTTCGCTTTATATTACCTGTTAATTTTTCTACCTTTTTTTTTTTTTTTAAAAAAAAAAATCCCAATTGTGCAAATTATTCAATTTTTGACATCTATTTTTTCTTGCTATTGTTATCTGGTGTCACCCAATGAAGACATTAAACCCCGTAATAGTCTAATAGGCATCCACTTATATGTGCAGGTAATAGAAACTCATGGAGAGGAAATAGCCAATTGGTGAGTGCAAATTTTATCTATTCCGAATCAGCCCGACGAAGAATCCGAACACGCGTAAAGAAGAAAAAAGCGAAAATATGCAAAAACCAATGTTTAAATCAATCTTGATATACTAATTAAAAATGACAGGAATGAAATTTTATATATAGTAAGCATTATTCTAACTTTATAGCATCTAACATTAAGGCCCTAACCCTTAATTTTTATCTCACGCACTTAGTTTATTTATGAAAATCGGATTTCCTTTTTTGGTTTGTATTACCTGCGCAAGTAAGTAAAATGGTCTGGCAGAACTGACAGGAAAAATGACTGCCAGATAAATATTTTGATTCCTTGTTGTGAAAATGAAAATATAACCTTAAATGTGATCATTATTCTATTTGCAGTGAATTAAAAAAAAATCTGTTCCATCCCAAATTTTGACATGCAAAGCAAAAATCAACTTTGCGTGGCCTAATAATTGCCTTTCAAGAAAATGCATATATGTTTAATTTAATCAGTAAATTAAGTTCGCTTTAACGATTAAAGGACTTTCAATTATATTTTGCATTGATCAAATAGATTAGGTCCAACAAAAAACATAATTGCCTATTTTCTCCAATGGGCTCGCATGATCGTACTGGTTCTGCGCGGCATCCATGCTGTGCAGCTATCTTATATAACTTTAGAATTAACAATTATTAATAAGTTAACCAAAGTTATAATATAATGCTTTAATTCTATTTTTGATAGATCATCTGGATTCTATCAAAGCCAAATTGAATTGCATTAGATTATACATATTTAAAGTTAGCATTTAAGCATATCCTTAGTTTGTTATTCAAGTTCTTTGACCAATTTGATTAAAAATCTCTAATCAGTATAGGACGCTGACAGATATTCCGTAATATTTTTAGGGGGGAGAGGGTAGCTGAGTATAATATACTATATATACTTCATATATGATGTGAGGAGGAGGGGTAACCCCCTTAATAAAAAATATTACATAATATCTGTCAGCACCTAAAGCTAAATTTATTTGGATTAAAGGATTAATCCAAATTGTCAAATTTAGATTGTGTTTTACTATATACATATATTAATTTTATAATAATTATTATTACTATTAATTAAGCTAATTCTATTACAATAACAGAAATTAGTAGTTTTTTATACTGTATATTGTCAAAATAAGCTACCTCCAAAAATAAGCTACCGCTCTTTTGGTCAAAAAACTCAAAAACATCTTTAACTCAAAAATAAGCTACCTTATGATCAATAAAAGTTACTACATAGTAAAGTCCAAACTTTACTAAGCAAATAGATTAAAGCCACTTAAATAAACTTATTCAAAAGATTAAAATAATATACCCTGAAATTTAAAACAAAATTGGAGAACTTTTTTTAATTAACTTTTAATTTTACGTTTAATCAAGAGATTAAAATTTTATTAACAAAATATATTTGTTGAATGTAAAAATTAAAAGTCAAATAATAAAAAAGTGCTTCTATTTTGATTAAACTTTTAGAATATATGTAGTATAGTTTCCAAAACAAGTTTACTTAAGTGCTAATAATTCAATTTACATAGTAAAATTTAAATTTTACTATGTAACAACTATTAGCAATTGACCAAAAATTAATTATAGCTGAAAATAAACTACCCTGGATTTTTTGTATTCAAAATCATCCAAAAGAGGTAGCTTATTTTTAGAAACATATAGCAGTAACTATAGTTAATCTTTAAATTGTTAAATTATTCGAATTTTATTTTTGTATCAAAAGTATATTATAATAATAGTACAAAATTTATAATTTGATTGGCCAATTGTCATATGATTATGTACTAATTTAATATTACACAATGTCAATGTCTAACCCCTTTTGGTCCAATGGATTGGACTGGACATGGGTGTCCAATGTCTATGTCCAATATCTAGCCCAACACTGGCCATAGCCATGTTAATTTTACCTTTTTAGTATTAGGCATTATTATATATTCTTAGTTGCTTAATCATATAAATATTATTTTGGATATGTATACATAAGCCTGTTAGGCTTAAAAGTACACGTAGACATAGTCAAAGCCCTGGCTAACAAAGGGTAATACGTAAGCTTGGTCGTAGCAAGGTAAATATAGTTAAAATGAGAATGTATATAAAGGGTTGGTTCACCTTTTGTTCATCATATAGAATGTTTTTAATGTATTTTCTCCAAAACTATTCTTAAATAAATATACATTCTTTTTATGATAAATGCACAATAAATTATTAAAATTTATGTCTCGTAAATTATTACAAAATTCATGTAACCTTCTAATATTAACTATCAGAGTAAACTTGGCATAAAAGTACCAAACTCTCCTATATAATGGTTACACTAGTAAATATGCATTTCATAGTGTCATGCTAATTTACATTTAGCACAAATAAAGTACATGGCATGTATAATTTTCACGTATAAATGCGAAATAACTCCCAAATGTACTTTCGAATTTTAAATTAAGTTTAGACATTATTTCAGGTTTATACAGTTTATAATCTGTTCCTGATTTAGCACGACTACATTGTGTAGCTACTTATTTAATATCAAGTAACTACTAGTCTGTTTTGAATAATTTTACTACCAAAATATTTGTCTCAATGAGATGATTTTAGCAAGCCCAAAATCATTAAATCCAATCACAGTGTCACAAGATCATTAAGGTGTTGTATTATTATATATATAAATTTTAATATATATACATATATAATAATGCAAAACCTTAAGACCTGCAAATCGATAGCATAGCGGTTATACTTCCAGGTCTCCAATTGAAGGTTGCTGGTTCAATACCGCATGGCAGCAATTTGAATTTGGTTGTTAGAACCTAATTTGGAATAACTGAAGTCACCAACTTAGTCATAAGGCTGTGAGAATTGTATAACAGTATTTGGTGATACACTTTGGGCTGTGACAGTGGTACCAATTTTCTTTAAAGCTTATTGATAACAAAAGGTTTTGTAGGAGTCAAGCTCCGGTGCAACTTAAAATGGATAAGTGCGAATAGAATAATGGATCTATGTGGATATAGGCAGGACTGAAACACCACAGGAGAAAAGAACCCAGGATGTCAATTGATGGATGCACTCTATATGGAATTGTTGGACCAAAGGTAACTAGCCAAACCAACAAGCATTATTTCTAAAAATAAAAGCATGTGATGTTGACGATAAGTTGGGTCTAAAGAGTAGTAGATCAAGAGTTATTTAATATTATATATATTTATATAATATATTATAAATATTAGTCATTAGATTAAACAATCAGAATTGAGATTAGGGTGATCACACCATACATGGATGGGTGGCTTTTAAGTAAAAAATATTATATGATAAATAGCACACCTCTTAATTTATATAAAAAAATTTTTACAGGTTTTTTTTTTTAACTGGTATTTTTTTATATAACAGGTACATGTACCGGTAAATTAAAAATTTCTATTTTAAACACTGGTAGTAAGGAGAAAAAATTTTATATAAAGCTCTAGGCATTATTTTGCATATATACAGTCAACTCTCTCTAATCCAAACTACTGGGACTGTTTTTTTTTACTATATAAAAATTTGAAAAAGTTTAGTTTTCAAAAAGTTATATATGGCTTATCCGAACTTTATAATAAAATTTACAAATGTTCTAGGAGATTTTGTTCAGTTTGGAAGGAGTTTAATAGTGTTCAGTTTAGAGAGATTCGGATTAGAGAAAGGTGACTGTACTATCATCCATTTCTGGTTTAGCACAACTGCGTGGGTTCGTATTATTTCGCTGACAATCACTTCACCAACATAACATTTTACCAACAAATACTCACTGACAATTTCATTTTACCGACAGTT
The DNA here is from genome assembly GCA_003550325.1 of Gigaspora rosea. Taxonomy (NCBI): domain Eukaryota; kingdom Fungi; phylum Glomeromycota; class Glomeromycetes; order Diversisporales; family Gigasporaceae; genus Gigaspora; species Gigaspora rosea. The sequence continues at coordinate 207,632 of QKWP01000401.1, read as the reverse complement.
CGTTTCACCGAAGTTCATTTCACTGACAAGTTTTTTTTCAAAAAGCACCCTAACTTTAGCCCTAACTCTACCTAATTCTATCCTGACCCTAACGACAATGACCAGAATTACTTTGTCGGTGAAATGAGCTTTAGTGAAATAAACTATCAGTAAAATAAAAGTGTCGGTGTATAATTGTTGGTAAAATGTTATGTCGGTGAAGTGATCGTTGATTAATTGATTGCCACCCCAACTGCGTAATACAGCTGCTTATTATAAATTAGTTGGTATTAAAATCAGAAAAGTTTAAGGAATATTGGAACATTTCGGGTTTGGTTATAGGTTAGCAGAAATTTTTGGAGGTATGATAATAATCTGATGAATTGGATAACTAAAAATAAAACTAGCTTTAAGAGCTCAGGTGTTGCTACAGAAATGGAGATCTGATTTTTTTAACTTTTGCCTAAGTACCTATGAGATTTCTAATTTTATTTCTGGTAATAGCTTGGGTTTAAAATTTAAATAGATGCTCAAATAAACTCAGTTTGGGTTTAAATGAACCCAAATTGGTTCAAATGTACTAAGCTTAGGTTCAAATATGCTGATTAGGTTCAATAAACTAAATTGGGTTCAAATGAGCCTGAATTGGTTCAAATGAACCTAATTAGGTTCAAATAATCCCAATTAAATTCAAATAAGCCCAAATTGGGTTCAAATGATCCTGAATTTGGCTCACTTGAACCCAAATTAATTGTTCTTTTTATTTATTTTTTAATATTTTTTTATTGTTTTTTTAATTTTTAATTTTTATTTATATATTTATATTTTTATTTAGTTTTTAATATTTTTTATATTGTTTTTTAATTTTTTTAATTTTTATTTATATATTTATTTTTTTATTTATCAAAATATTCATATTCTTGGTTTAGGCCGCAGATAAGTATTTAAGTTTACTTTTATATATGTCTGAGTTCTTAGTCTTAGCAATAGATTTAAACAATGAAAATTTTTCCAGTCTTGTAAAAACTCTCCATTAAATCTAATAAAGATAAGAGCAAGGTCTCACCATTAACATTTAAAAAAAAAAAAAAATATTCATATTCAAGTTATCTATTCTCATTTAGGAAGATCCTGCAATCTACATAACAAAAATACTTGCTTTTTGCAAATTTGTAAAGCTTAGGTCTATACTTGCCAGCCAAACTCGAACAAATCACAAACCCCTAAAAAGTAATTGTTATTTATAAAAATACTATAAAAATTAACCTTTTCTAAAATTTTATAAGAATATCATTTATAGCTATAAAAATATACTTGATTTATTTAAACAAAGATTATTAATAAAATTTTTGAGCTATGAGTTTGGCCAGACCCTGGGTTTGTTCAATTAAGTAAACTTAAACTGGACAAACCCAAAGGGTCTGGTCAAACTCATAGCTCAAAATTTTATTAATAATTTTTGTTTAAATAAATCAAGTATATTTTATAGCTATAGATGATATACTTATAAAATTTTAGAATTATTTTGTTTGATTTAATTTTTTATAAATAGCAATTACTTTTTAGGGTTTGGAATTTGTCTGGGTTTGGCCAGCAAGTATACTTAGACTATTTTTAGTTGATTTTTAAGTAACATTATCCCCTTTCATATAACTTCTACCAAAAATTAAACAGGCCAATCAAGCACAGTATAATGTAATGAATTATTTTTTTATTTTAATTTTTTATATTGTCAATATTTTTAAATCATTTATACAAATAATGTAATAGGGCTTGGTAGCTTAATTATGCAAAATCGTATAAATTCAAAATATTGTATATACATAATTACACCAACTTGTAAACAACTATGCCATGCATGTATATGTTCAAATTAAGTATATGTGCTCAGAAAAAAATGTACATACTCAAAAAAAAGTGCAAATGCTTTAACCCTACCAAATGTATATAAACCCTGCAAATTTAATAAAAGTTATTAATCAAGTTCCATGTTCAATTTAAACAATACAATAATAATAAAAGTAAAACCCTTATCTTTTGAATTTGACTTTAATTTTAATAAATCTTGCAAGACTCAATTTAATGGACTAAATTGACTTGTAACTTCATATTGGCTCATTATAACTCAAATTCTGTGTAATAGGTTTAGTTAATTCTTTTAAATTCTTCACATGATTCAAATTTCCTTTGAACTTCAAATAAATTTCAATGTCGTAATTAGTGAAGAATATTTAATGTTTTCAATATTCTCAAGAACATTCAAAAAAATCTGAGAACCATCAGCAAAAAAAATAGACCGATATATATCGATTACTAACCAGATAATTATATATCGATACTAATCACCCTGGCCGATTACTAGCGATCATGATAATGATCGATATATAGCGAATTCATTAATCATCGATAATGCTAGTTATCGATACTAATCACCCCGCCGATTACTAACGATCATGATAATGATCGATATATAGCAAATTCGTTAGTTAGCAATAATGCTAGTTATCGCTTATAACTAATTTGATCACTAGTGATATATGATAACATTCAATTCTAATCATACCTATTGATTATGATACTACAGCGAATTTTATTGCTAGTTATCACGATAGTATTAGATAAATAGCGAATTTACTACTAGTAATATTTGATATTATTAGATATACAGCGATTCAATTTCATATTTGTATACTTTATAAAGTGCAGTCAATTCAATTTTATTAAGAAATTGCAAATACAAATGAAAAAGAAAATACTATAGAAAAAATAAACAAAGGGCTAAACTATTATTGATTAACTCCAAATAATTCGTCTAGCTCTTCTATAGACATCATTGATGAACTTCTTCGGTATACGGGTACAGGGTCAGGCTCAGGCTCAGGTTCAGGTGAGGATTGTCTCGCAGTTTCAGCCACAGGATGTCCTGCAAGTTTACTGTCCATGATTTCTTCTGCTGAATTATGATTAGGACCACCATTGTCGAAATCATTCTAATAAAATACAATGAATGTTAATAATAAATATGATTATTGGCATAAAACGATATGTAACAAACACTTACTAAGTATTGACTCATTCGATGCTTCATTAATTTATTCTTGCACAGAACAGTCTTAGACCGGGGGTTTAATAAAATGTCACACATAGCCAATGTGAAAGCACAGTGATGGTTGGTCAAAGTCAGGTCAGCAACCGCGCTGAAGGCAGATCTTGTGATGATAGAGACCCAAAAAACCCCTTCGCTATTCTGCTCAAAAAAAGCATGATAGCAATCGTTAACTTGCGAACTTTCCTTCTACCGAACTATTTCGGCAGCACTAGCAGTGCTTTTGAGGGAAGGCAATCTTTCGTGACTGAATACCTTCCAAATTGAAGAACGTATGCTTTGCAACGCCGCACCACGATGGTTCTTAATTTTTTGTAAAAGCTAATAAAATATACAAATAAATAAATTTGTTATTAGTGAAGGAATAAGCAAAAAAAAAAGAAAAACAATTAAACCAGTAAAAAAATAGCAAAAGAAAAAAAACAAAACAATTAAATGATTGAAATTAAAATAAAATAAATATATTAAATAAAATGATATAAAACGATTATATACTTGGCTACACCACCCTCCGTGAAAACGGTTGGTGAATTCATTTTCACTTAGAGTCGACATGTATTCGGCGAAGTTTTCGGTAAGGTAGCCCTTAAGGGATTCCTTTAATGTATTTTGTGTGGGATAAACGTGGAGCGGGAAAAGATGTTTCACAATGTCTGTATATACGTCCTGCAAGGATTTTATAATGGGTTTAAAAACAAGTTTTATTCAATACACTATATTATATACACAAAGACTTACATCCAACACCTTTGCAGAAAGGTCCTTTTCTTGTTCACTCCTTTGGCGTCTCATTTCAACTTTTAGCTCTCAGAGCTCATTGTTCATTTTTTGGTTCAAAAGGTACAGCTGCATGTTTTGTTGAAACAGCTTGGCGTCGACTTTTTTGCGATACTCAACATAACTGCTAAATTCTTATCATTATGAAAAAAAAAATTCAAAAAAAAAACTTCCCAACTAAGGGTCAATCTAGAGATCTAAGATCAAAAAAAAAACAAACTTATATACCATTACGATCGTGTGTTTGATTGGGTATGGGTGATTAATACTGATTGGGTGTGGGTAATCATCGATCACGAGATCGTGACCTATAACGTGACCTGGATCGAAATCTGGATCGAGATCTTTCACTTTCTGTATAACGCGGCAGTGGTGATAAGGACCTATTGTGATCGCTGATATGCGATGCTCGATGTTTAGTAGTACGTTGATAGTGGTTGGATCGACGTTCGATAGTATATGATGTTGATTGACGAGAGAGTTTTGACGTGGTGGGTTTGGTGTGAATTGATGAGATGGGTTTGGTGTGGTTTGACGAGGTGGTGTGGTTTGACGAGATGGGTTTGTGGTAGATTGGCGAGGTGGATTTTGTTTGCTTTTACCTTTGTTACCTTTACTACTCATATTTGCAAATATATTCTGTACACTCGCAATGCTTATAGCTGATGAGTCAGAATCATAATCATCAACGATATTAATAGGTGTATTCGATATATATTGATTGTTATCGATGAGGACAGCCGGATATGGAGGAGGTAAGTTATTGTTCAAAGTATTGTCAGGCAATAAGTTAGTATTTGAAGTGGTGTTATCAGAAAGCGGGTTGTTATTAATGTTGGGAATGTTATCATGAGTGTTGTTGTTTGTAGTATTGTTATGAGGAGCAGAAGTGTTGTCAATAAGAGCAGGAGTGTTGTTAATAGAAGTGTTACTATTAGAAGCCATTTTGAAAATCTAAAAAATGTCTTTACCTCTACAATTGCCAAATCACTTATATATATATAACCAAGAAAAGTATGACGATATTAATCAATATATAGTATATATTAAAAAAAAATGAAAGTGCAATTATCTTATTAGATGTTTGGTCACTTATGTATGACAACAAATTTTTTTCTTGATCAACTTACATATAACGACAAATATTTTTCTTGATCAACTTACGTATAACGACAATTTTTTTTCTTTGATCAACTTATGTATAACAAATTTTTCTGATCAAATTACATATAATAACAATTTTTTTTTCTTTGATCAACTTACATATAATGACAAATTTTAAAAAGGGTAATTTGACGAATTTGAATATCATGTGATCTAATGATTGGGATCGAATAAATTTTATGCCATTCGATTCGTCTTGATGAGATGAATCGAATGGTACAAGAATAGGGTGATAAATCAACTAAGACAAAATTTAGAACATTCCGCAAGACGAATGCCTAAAACTTACATTTTAATAGAGAAATTAGAAACATAGCCTTATTTTTAGATACTTTATAAACAACCTGTGAAAGTTTCAAGGTAGTTCCATGTCTCAATAATGAGTTGAAACATTTAGAACCATCATTTAATAGTAATGTAATAGAACATTTTAAAACGTTAGTCGTAATAGTTGTATTGTATATCGAATATGCATAAAATATATATATATAGTATAATCATCATTGTGTAATATAAAAATCTGCAATATATAAAATTCTACAATTTGCTGATATAGGTTGATTACTTAATTGATTTATCACCCTAGTACAAGAACCACCCGAATCTAATCAGATTATTTGCCAGGTTTACACTTCGTCAAAATTCCTCTCAAGGATCTTTTTTGTATAGCATATAATCAATGATATATCGTGACTCAGTGATCAGAATCGATACCATTCGATTCATATCATCGAGATGAATTGAATGGTACAAAAATCATCTGATTCTGATCGTTGGATCACATGAGATATCATCAATTCGTCAAAATACCCTATCTCTCTAAATTTAAACTTTTTGATACGATGTATAATGTCACTTTAAAAAAAGAAGTTATATTGCTAATTTTATATAAAATAATTCTAAAATTTTATTTGCCAGAGCTGACTAACATTGCATAGACGTGCATTCAAGTTTACTCGTGTGTCCTCGCTACGCTTCGGACAATTAAAATAAATAAGTTTTTATATTAGTTATTTTAACTTTGTCAAATTACCCCTTTCTACCTTACGTATAGCGACAATTTATTATAAGTAATTAGATAATAAAAATAAAGATTGAATACACTCGTTTTTAATTGGTATATAGTAAAAAAAAACTCATTTATTTGACAATTTATTATATGAAATTAGATAAAAATAAAGATTGAGTACACTAGTTTGTAATCGTTATATAGTAAAAAAAAATCCCATCTCATTTATTCGACAATTTATTATATTTGAGAATATTAAAATTAATATATTGTAAGAGCGAAAGTATACGTATCTCATTTGTTGTTTGGTTATTGTAGTAATAAAATTAATAAATTAATATAATTGATGATGTCAATCGTTAAAAAAAAGAACGAAGTATACTTATCTCATTTGTTGTTTTGGTTATTTTGCGTGGCATGACAATTTACTATCATTACAAGTGTAATAATAACATGCTGAGTTTTATTTAATTATTGATAATTTTTACTGAGATTTATAATATTGAATTAATTACATAATATAATGTTAGTTTCTTGCTTATAAACCCGTTTGTTTTGATTGAAGAAAAGAATAGCTTAAATCGATAAATATCGATTAAAAATTATTTAAATCATTTGAACCTTATTTTTAAATTTACCTTCTATATTGCTTTGATGGGCGTCAGGAAATTTTTGAGGGATATATAGCGATTATAATTGAGTTAATCAATTAGTATCAATAAATTTTAATCGATTCGAAACACTATCGATTATATTCGATTATAGGTAAAAATATCAATTAATACTGATTAAATCATTAATCGATTAATATCATTAATATCGATTATTAAAATTTGTAAATTATAATCAAACTTTTACAACAGTTTCTCGATAACTAGTAATTAGAATTAGCTAAAATTTTTACTGAAGATACTGTAGTATCGATATTCCTCTATAATATATTTAAATTTTATCCGAGTAATCGCTTCTATACGATAGTCAATTTTTAAAAATTGACTATTGTATAGACGCGATTACTTGGGAACTACTTGATCAATCCAGATAAAATTTATATATATTATAGAGGAATATCGATACTATCTTCAGTAAAAATTTTTGATAATGCTAATGACTAGTTATCGAGAAAATTGTTGTCAAATTTTGATTATAATTTACAAATTTTTATATATATCGTTAGGATAGGGGTGCTATTAATCGATAATAATCTTCTGATTATAATCGATTATAATCTGTTTGCAAATCTTGGTGGTGATCACTCTTTCTTTTTCGTTCGTTTTCTTCTCGTTTATCGCCTTTTCTCTTTCTCTTTATTATATCTCTTTTTATCTTTATCTTTTTAAATCCGAGGAACTGAATCCTGTCCAGGTTCCGGTGTCCTGGCATCTCATTTATTTCTCTCTCGTTAGTTTTTGTTATATATTACTATTTCGTCCTTTTCTCTCATTTACTCTATTTGATTCTTTCATTTATTTTCATAAATTTCATTCGTTCTTATCCTCTCATTTACTCTCTTCTTTTTAAATTACTTCCATCTCTTCTTCACTATTTTTTGTTATATATCGCTATTTCGCCCTTTATCTTATATACTCCCATTTTATTCTTCCATATATTTCATCTATTTCATTCATTCATATCTTCTCTTTGTTTTTATAGCTTTCTTTTATCACTCTCTTTGCCCTTTTATTTTTCTTTCTTTTTTATTTTTTTCAAAATGCGTTGGGATTGTGATTATTGTGATCGAGATTTTTCAAAAGCTTTTGCGTTGGCACGACATATTTCAGAAAAACATCCTTATATCAAAGGTTCAACAGAATCAACAAATCAAGCTGTTACTACTGAACAATTTGATGACAATGTTTGGGTACTTCTAGAATATAATCCTAATAGCTCTATAACATATGAAGTAAATTGTATTAATTATATGGCACCCTTATAAACGTTATTAAGCGATAATATTTGTTATAGTATGAAGTTATACCAGGTTCTCCATCTGAATCAGATGTTTTTATGGACACAGAAAATAATTCTAATGAAGCTTATGAGGTAAGTTGGTTGAATAAATAGGTATAAGTTATAAAACGTTGCATAACGTTATATATTAGGATGAAGATTCTGATGAAGATTCTGATATGAAAATGGAGCCTCTCTTAACAAATGTGTCCATTTCGGTGGAATATGATCTTGAAGACTATGAAGGTGCTTCATATAAAGATGCTTTTGATGATTTACTACATC
>QKWP01000401.1:174213-195656 GCA_003550325.1 Gigaspora rosea | reverse complement strand
AATCTAATAAATGATTTATATTGATATTAATATAATCGATATATATCGATAATTAGTTATTTAACGATATTTATCATTTACCGGTATATATCGTTTTTTAGTTATGTATCGTTACATAACCTAAATTATCAATATATGCCGTTATTTTCTAATCGATATGCATCGATTTATTGCTATATATCGATATATATCTATATAAAAAATTTTTTGATGACACTGCATTTAAAAATAATGATCTCTTTTGAGAAAAAACTAAGAACATAAAATTTATAATTTATGTTCTCATAAGATATATATAAATTAAGAAAGTTGCTATTTATTGCAACTAGTGATCATTACTAGTGTCACATGAATATAAACAGCTAATAGTATCTTATATGTATATTTAATTGTAAATACAATAAAAGAATTCTTACAATAATTACTATAAAACTAATATAGTAACTATTAGTGATTGAACTTACCAGAGTTAGAAATTCAGGTTGTTTAATTATCAAAATAAATAGTTCTTCTTATAAAAAATAAAATTTTAACAAGTTTAGGGGAGTGACAGAAATCAGGTGATTTTTTAGAGGGGAAGGGGTAAAAAAAGTTGAAATTATATATAAGAACTATAAGAACCTGACTATATATATATTAAAGAAGAGAGAGGGTGTAGGCCTCTGATAAAAAATAATCGGGTGATTAATAACACTGCTCTTATAATTTTTGAACCAATTTTCCACATTTTTAATTTAGTTTATTTACTAGTTAATGCGGTATTTTATATTTTAAAAATTATAATAAATGAATTTATTATTTATTTTTAATAAATTTTTTTAAAGAATATAAAATTATAAATTTATGTTCTTAAAGAACAACAAAATTTTTTTAAAAATTCTTTACTGGTCGTAATTATTATATATTTAATACCTTTACATTGACCCTCTATTATAATATACACTTTTCTTTAATATTACTTTATACCCTTTACCTGTAATTGGTCGGAGTTTAAATTGGCACTATTGTCTATATTGTTTTACTGCTCTCCTAAACAACCATTACAATAAGCCTAGTTAATTATGTGATTAATATTGACCAATGAGATTTGATCAAATATTCTTGGGATGTGTTTGTTTAACCACTTATGTCTAAGCCTAAATATTGATGTTGATCTAATAATCAACTAAAAACTGTCTTATTTATGGCTATACACATTAACTGCTGACTTTTTTTTCATTTTTTCAATTTTTTTTAAAACCTAATTGTGCCAATTGTTTGATTTTTGGTATTATTTTTTTGCTATTCTTATCTGATATTACCTAATGGGACCTTAATTTTCCATAATTGTTTAATAGGACTAACAGAAAAAATATGATTGCTAGCACAATTTTTTGATGTAATATTGTGCGAAATGAAAAATTAACCTTGCGTCCCGGGTCAAATAGCGCAGTGGTTAGTGCTCTGGGGTCTTATTCACAAGGTCACTGATCCGAGTCTAGTGGATGACGAAAACTGTGTTGGGACCACGAATAGTAAGGATCTATGATGAGGCGTCAAACATCTCTCTCATTTCAGAACTTGGTACTACAGCTACAATGAGTTGTGTAACATAGCCACAGAGGTCATGTGACATCCAGAAAAGAAAAAATCTGACAAAAAACGTCATAAACATAAGGACTATCCACTATAAAAGGAACATTATGAACGGGAAATGAAAAACAAGAATACTGACCAAATTAGGAAGCTGGGCACCTAGTGATGCTACACCAACCAAAATGGGAAGTGGCTCCCAGGGTAGATGAAAAAGGGCCAACCTATATAGCAGGCCAGCAGAGTATGTAGTTCCTTAAAGCTGCCTATGATCCAAGAGGTACGGGCACAGGAGTGTGGTTGGCTGGCTGGATTCAGCTGGGAAAAACAGACGATTGGAGGGAGGTATAGAGTAGTTAGGAAACCCTACTGTATATATAAGACCTTTGAAATAATGAATTAATAATAAATGAGTGCCACCAGTGCCCTTGGGTATACTACCAAGGAAATTTAAAAAAAAAACCTTGTATAACCATTAACGTAAAAATTATTTTATTAATTTACAGTAAATTAAATAAAAACCTGACAAACTAACCTATATTTTTAGATTCTATGTAATGCTAATGAAAAATCAACTTTGTGTGGCCTTATACAATCTAAAAAATTAATTTTAGCAGGGAGACTTTTAGTATTTATATAGCATAGTACTGAAGACCAGAATTTTTCAAAAAACTTAAAAAAAATAACAATTAATACAACACTTTATAATAAAAGAACTTCCTAGCAAGCATCTCTTTGTTGAATTACTGTGAATCACATTGAATTACGCAATAAAAGGTAGATATACTAAGAGTCAAAGTATTGTCTACTGTATAGCAAAAGATAAAAAAGATATTGTATCCCTTAAACCATCCTGGTTTAGCGGACAAATTTGTCCGCTAAAATATTTCAAAGAAAAGTAAATCAGGGCAAAATTTTTTTTATTAAAATACTAACTAAAATGGACTAGAGTAACTACCGTGAACACAAAGCCGGTGACAATTACAATTTCACGTCATTGCGCATGCTATGTGATACAAGTGATTATCGCTAACCAAAATTATGAATAATATTTGCATTTTTGTTAAGGAATATTTTATTGGGTTAAAGCTTCTCAATCACTCTGATAATTCAGCTATGAATTGTATAGACATGAACGAAATATCATCATATGAAATGCTGGGACATATTCATAATAAAATTTTTTTGAATTTTTTTTCTTTTTTTTTTAATAGTTAATTAATAGTAATTATAGACAATTGTCATACTACTAACACGTATATAATATGTCATATACTACTACACATGATAAAAGATCACAAGTTGATCTGCAAAATGGTATACTTTAATTCCAGCTTAGAAAAGCGGGTACAGTTGTTTAGAAAAATCAAGCACAATCGTACAAAATCAAAAAAACTGATTTTAGTAGGCAAATTTGCCCGCTGGACGGTTTAAGGGATAGCTTAATTTATAAACTTTTAATGTTATTTTTTAGTTTTTTCATCTTTTTTCTTTGTTATCCAAATAATTAACTTGTTTGTTTCATTTATTAGACTGTTTTTGAAAGTTTTATATATTCTCTATAAGACGCTTGATTCATTTTATATATGCAATAGTAAAGTTTTGTTCATTATAGGTAAGTATAAAAAATGGGAATAAAGGGCATATAAGCCAAACAAATTGATTATATGTTTTACATTATTTCTTCCCAGAGCTCCCCCGCTCATAGTAAAAAAAATTATGATAAATATACATAGGGCTATGGGATATTTATAAAAATTTTTATATAGTCATGGAACAATTCAGAAAAATTTTTTTTTTTGAAAAATAATTTTTTTAAAATTTACTATGTAAACCACCCCCTCCCCTCTCCTGGAGGGTGGTAATGTAAAACACATAATCAACTTGGTTTGGCTATAACTTGTTAATAAGAAACTTTTTAATAAAGCTCTTGTGTTTATAAGCTATATTTTAACCTGTGTGAATAGTTTTATCCATTTACTATGCGAGTTAGTTTGCTATGAAGTTACGAAAGAAATTGTAATATGTTTAATGATTATCTATCTGTTTTCATTTAAAGTAGTTTATGATTGGTCAACTACCTCATGATCAGACCCATGCATTTCTGAAAAATGCAAAAGTTTTCCCTGCTATCAACTTTGGGTGGCTTTATATGTGAACATGAGCTTATTAATTTATGGTAGATTAAAAAAAAACAAAAAAAAAAAATCTGATTACTGACTGGAATTTTGGAACACCATGTTATGCAAAACGAAAAATTAACTTTGCGTGGCCTTCTTGAATAATGATGTCTGACGAAACTATTTGGCATTGTTTCGACTGACGAAACTTATGACTGATGAAACTCTTGACGAAATTAATTTGACCAATAAAATATAAAAAATGTAGCTGTTCATCTTTCAACAAGCTCTTCTATAAAAACTCTGGATATTCTGAATCTTAATTTTTTTTTTTTTTAAAACAAAAAAAAAATTATTACAGTTATTTCTCAAAGTTTCGTCGGTCTTTTCTTCATCAGATTCAGATACATCCGGGTGAGTGATGTTTATCATCGGGTAATGTCAGATAAAAATATCAAAAAAAAAAATAATGATAAAATAAAATGAGGAAATATATTTTGGTGCAGGGTGCACATTGGTGCACCCTATAGTAGCAAATTCAAATAACGATTAAAGTTAGGATTAGGGTTAGGGTTGGGATTGGGTTAGAATTAGATTTAAGTAGCATTATGAGAAAAGCATTTTTTGCTAAAAATGCAACAGGGGTTACCCTAGTAAAATTTCGAGAAACATAAAAGGGGTGATAGATCAGTCCGCTCCGGTCGTTCCTGGTTCTTAATAGTACCGATTTAATAATGTTAATCGGTCCTGTCGGTCCGTCCTTCGGTCCTAAAATCGGTCTTACGATAAGAATTTTTCAACACACATTTTTACTTTTTTAAGTTTCAATACACATACATCTCTATATTTTTATTAATGAAAAAAAGTTATTTCTTATTTTCTTTTTATTAATTCATCAGTTTTCTTATCAACTAGGACCATTGTTTAAATCAGGACCAGACCGTTATGGACTGAGACCGAAACTCATTCGGTCCTCGGTCCGGTTACAGTCCGGTCCCGGTCTTTACGGGGACTGATCCATCACTAGGTGCAGGGTGCGCCAAAAATAAATGCCTATAAAATAAAATAAAATAAATAGATATGATAATGAACCAAAAATTAAGTTTGCATTGATTAATTAATTTCCATTAACTAGTTTTCAATGACTTTTGAAGAATAAATCACCTTTTTTAATTTTCTTCGTTTGTCATATAAAATTTATGTTTCTTCATGAGTTTCGTCATTCGTCAATTCGAAATTGCCTGACGAAATGGTTTCGTCATCCGTCAGGCATCATTAGCCTTGAAATAATTAGAGAAAGCGATATTATATGAGTTTATCATTCTACTTTTTATTCCGTCCATCATCCTTACACTCTTCCTCTCCTGCTTTTCAGATAAGTATACATTATTGGGGCAAATTTGTTCAACCGGGCAAATGAACACGTGCCGCGAAGCGGCATGTGTCAGCCAATCATTTTCCCGGTTGGTTGTGCCAATTTACCGTTATTTAAAAATTTTTACCCAATAATGGTGTTATCCGGCAATTGATGATAATGATTGGTAGGGAGTTGTCGTCTGAGTTTTTTAATTCAAGCAAACGTGATTATTTCGTAACACATGAAAAAAAATAACGGAAAGAAATACATTCATGATCATTAGAGTTTGTCGGATAAGACTGTATCTTGGCAGAATGATGACATCATCTTTGCATCCATTTTTCTAGATTAAGAGCATTCTCAAACACTTCACGCGCAGCGAATTCTATAAAGAATCTGATTGGTCAGTTTGATTAGTCATGCTGACCAGGTTCTTTGTTGAATCCATTTAACGTTAAGAACTCCTTAATTTTGTGACAAATTCATTATAATTTCATTGCCTAATATATATGTAAGGGGATATACGTACAGTACATATGTATGCAATGCAAAATGTAATGCTGAAAATCTTGTTTCCTATATTTAAAAACGAATATTGTACATCACTATTTGTGGATTTGCAAAATTCTTTTTACCAAGTCTCAACTTCGCTTAAGTCACATAGGTTAAAAGCCATCAGCAAATATTCATATACAATCTATAATCACATATTCTTAGCATTTCGAAAATTAATTTGTTAATGTAACTAATTTTTCGAGACTACCTTAAGAATTTAATTAATAATTATTAAAGGTTTTTTAATTAAGTTGATTGAAATCGTTTAACAAATTAAATTGCATAGTTATACATATAATCCATTTGGTTTGATTTTCACAATGAATGCAATAAAACATTTAAATACGTAGTACATTTAACATAAAAAAAACAAACCATTTTTGGTTACTGGTAATGCATATTTGGTAAATAAATTTAATTTTGCATATTTATAAAATGTTAACGTTTTTTTAATTAATATTCTAGACTATTAAAAATTATCCTAAAATTCAACCGAACATTATTTTATTTCACTTTCCTTCACTTTTAACAAACCATGCCATCTTCCCTTGATAAATCATCATCATTCCGATACCAATTTCCGCATCCTACCTGGAGAACCCTTAGAAATATTGTATTCTTATCACTTACTCTTGTGACTATAATTTTTCTTAATAATAACCATACAGAAATAATAATACGATCACCGATATACCAAGAAAGTTACAATAACAACCTTAACAAAATTATAGTAGTTGTCGATGGAGAACAACAAGCTAGAAGTTTGCAACAATTTATTGTCAATTATCAAAACAATCGGGCAATACACTTGTTCATGTAGTAGTTACTGGTAAAGACCGTGGACTGTGTGGATCACAGTTAAAGAATCTTAATTCTGAATTACCTGGATGTAGTGTATTCGTACATGACTTAAATATTCGAGATAGTTCACCAGATGATAATACAGTTTTATCATCTGTATTTAAAGAAACAATTCATGTGATAAACAAGATCAAACCAGTTGTATTGATCTATGCAAAAGATTTAAAGAATAAAGCGATTCGTGGTGTTGATGCTGCTGCATTAGCGACATCTCAAATAAATGAAAACTTTACTAAAATAGCCATACCTATTGAATATGTGAGCAACGCAAAGTTCATAGCAGATTTACCAGTTGAAGCACTTAAAAGTAAGTTTTTAAAATAATTGCTTTACTTATTTCTTATTTATTTCTTATATTATTGCATATCTATTTACGTTCGTATTGTTTATGCATTTTAGACTGGAATACGCCAAAATTTCATTTACAAGTAATCACACAAAATCGTGCAGCTTCTTTAAAACGTCTTGTAAACTCACTTAATTCATCTATTTATCTTGGTGACAACGTACCTCTCACCATAAATATTGATAAGTATGGAGACCAAAAAACTGTTAAATATGTTCAAAACCTTTACTGGCCTTTTGGTAAAAAGGATATTCGGCATCGTTTAGTTCAAGGTGGTTTGATAGCAGCTGTTATGGAATCTTATTATCCTGCTGATGATAATGATTATGGCTTCATTTTAGAAGATGATATTGAACTTTCTCCATTTTTCTACATCTGGGCAAAATATAGTATTTTGAAATATAGATATGGTCCTGATCGAATTTTAAGCAATAGAATGTTTGGTGTCAGTCTTTACAATTCAAAACATATTGAATTAACTTTACCTAAACATAAAAAATTTAATGCTGCTCTTACCTTGGAACCTACAAAATATAATAGACGAAGTCCATATCTTTGTCAAATACCATGTAGTTGGGGATCTGTAGTATTCCCCGAAATATGGCGTGAATTTCATTATTATATAACTGCTCGATTAAAGGATGTTGATGGTCCTAATTTACAGGAAGTCAATGTTCCTAATAGTCGTTCAAATAGATGGCATAATTCTTGGAAGCGTTTCTTCATTGAGCTTATTTATCTTCGAGGTTACGTAATGCTCTACCCAAATTATAAAAATTTTGTCAGCCTTTCAACTAATCATCATGAAGAAGGTGTACATGTTCATCTCAAAAATGGAAAACCCAGAAAAGGATTTCTCTTACCACTTATGGAAAAAGATATAATATCTGAAGGATTACCAGGTGGTGTTTTGCCCGATTATAGAAATTTACCAATAATGGATCTTTTTGGAAGAGTTGTATCATTAAAAAAGATCGTCGATCGTGGACATGATTTACATAACAAAATTTCATTATGCCCTCCTAATGATACAGCATCACTTACATATAATCCTAAAGATCTACTATGTATAGATAAAACGAAAAAAACTAGTGATAAAAATGATAGTGAAAATGGTGATGAAAATGTTAGTAAAAATGATAATGAAAATAACAATGGAAATGATAAAGAAAATGATAATGATAATAAAAACCAACATCACAATAAATCTAAATCAAAAAAGTCAAAAAAGCATAAAAAGTCTAAAAGTTCAAAAAAGATAAAGACAAAGAATAAACTTCAAATGACTAAGAATGACGACGACGAGATCGACGAAGAGATCGATGATAAACAGACCAACAATGAAGAAGCTATTGCATCATTTCACCGCCGTATTAAAAGTATTAAACATCTCAAACAAATGATGCCAAATGCTAATCTTAATCTTAGATTTGCTGTCTAATATCTAGAAAAGGATGAGAGTTCGATTGTCTAAGCTTCTATAATAAGAAGTTCATCCTTTTGTGATGTAATTAGTAAATCAATTAGCGTGAACAAATGTATATTTAGTCAGTATTGTAGAAAATATATTGGTAAATTAAAATTAGTCGAGTGTATAGTCATATTATATAATAAAAATATTAAACCTATTGATTCAAATAAATTTTTTTTAATTAAATATTGAAGCTTTTTTAGACCACTAATAATTTACTCATATACACATATATAAGAAGAAACTCGTTTATAAATCAATTGTCTGCGCCAGTTGCATCATAATAATAATTTGAAATTAAAATAATCAGTGACGCCGCTTTGCATCATAATGAGTTTCATTACATATATTATATATACGGTATGTAAAAATTTTAAGATTTACATCTTAAAATTTTAATTAATATTGTTAACATCATAATCATGAAATTTCGAAATAATAATCAGTGACAGCCTTGCTATGAGTGATTTGCATATATATTACATATATAGTATGTAAAAATTTTAGCTCCTTCCAAAACCGAATAAATGAAATTCATTACTCCTACTAAAAAAGGTTTTTGCAAAAATCAGGACATTTCATGCTACATAATAAACGTGATCGTACTGGTAAATGATCAATTTACGAGTGTGCAATTGTCCGATAAATGAGGTAATCAATGATCTAATAAGTTTCGGTTTATAAATACAGTACAAGTTTTCGATTGATCACTAAGCCATTTACTATTTTGATACTTTTGGTCGACACAATCGGGGTTTTTGAAGCGATTTGGTACACTATACTATCGATTCTTTTTGATAATAAGTATTTTGACGTTTGTTTTATGACTATAATTCGAAAGTTCAAAGGAAGTAACTACTGGAACTAACGCTTCTACTTTTATTTCGAAGGTGTCGAACTCCAGTTGAGTTAGTTTTATTACGACGAAAAGGCCTCATATTTATAGTTTTACATTACTGCGTCTTGTAGCGATCTAAGTTCGATAAATTGTATGTACTAATTAAACTAATCTGATAAATTTAACTAATCAGATAAGTCGAATTAATTTATAATTGCGATTAATTAGATAAATTTAACCAATTGGCTAATCGAACTTATCCGATTTTTCCATCCTTCAAACCGGTTTAAATAGGTAATGACTTGCTACGCTTTAAGAAATTATAGTAATATTTTATAACCTCAAAGAGTTCTATGAATCATAGGGAAAGTAATACGAATTCGGGATAATATATAGAAGGGGTTATACATATAATAAAGAAAAACGACCAATTTTATTGGACCGGGGATTCTGGCGCCTTTCACAACGTACGAAGTTCTTTTTCTCGGATAAATACATGATATAATTAATTATTATTTTTTTGCCCTCTCTTTTATAAGAGGAATGCAATGTTTAACTACTGAATCAAATTTATCTGACCTAAAATTAGCATCTCATCTAGAATCCCTAGACTAAATTTACTTGGAAGTCAATTCGTTATAATAGATCTACTACATAGATCTACTACATTAATTTCTCCCTTACCCCTCTTCCGGAGTCCTGGAAAGTGATGTTAACCGTCAAATGGACTTATCTCCGATGGCAGTGGAATGGGACTAGGGGGTTAATGCGGTCAACGTCAGCTTGTCTGCCCGTAAAGTCAATTCCTCTTTTTTAGTGATTTATTTCATTCAATGAGAGACAAAATTTGGATTCGGCAAATAAACCTAAAACTCCGATCTGTTACACTGCATACAATACTTTCAGATTCGATCACTAGATCACGAGAATTTTGGCTTTAAAAATTGTACGTACGAAGTTCTTTTTCTCATATATTATTTATTAATTATTTATTTATTAATTTTGTTTTGTTCCTCCCTTTTGTAAAAGGAATGTAATGTTAACTACTGAATCAAATTTATCTGGTCTAATTAGCAACTCAACTAGAACCTCAAGACTAAATCTAACTTGAATTTTAATAGATTTACCACTTTAAAAATCGTTTGTTCATTTTATGTGTCCGTTTCATTTGCCCCTTTCCGAGAGTCCTGGAAAGTGATATTAACTGAAAAAATTTTTTTGATAATCCCCGGATTGGCAGGATTGACCGGATTCGATCTGAATCCAGGGATTACAGCTGTTCTCATAAATTCTGCGACAACTGATAAAAATTATTTCGGCCGAATTCGATAAGTTTTTGAACTGGGTGTTTTCTGAATTGTATTTCAGCATTACAGTAATTTGATAATACCGAATTCAAAAACTTATCGAATTCGGCCAATTAATTTTTATCAATTGTCCCAAACTTTATAAGAACAGTTGTAAATCTATTTCGGTTCGATGCCGGATCAATCCGGGATTTTCAACCTGGTTCGGAACACTATTAACAACTAATTTTTCATATAAACTTGCAGATGTATATGAAGGACCATTCTTACAATATTACTTGGCATATTAATGAAGAAATAAGGAAAGGTTTGGGTGAAAGAACGATCGCAGCATACCAAAATGAATTGAATAAATATAACTAGCTCTAAAAAATTTTTGTAAGATATCTTGGGTCAAAGTTACAATGAATGCATGTACTTTTTCTACTTTATAACGATAACAATTTTAAATTATTCTTTTATAGGGAAATTGCAATGATATTCCAAGATTCTATTGTATATAATGTTCTCTCCACTCATATTATCGAAGCTTTAAAAGAGAGTATTTCTGAATCAATCCTCTGATGAACTGCAACATCGGCTTTAACTAATTTATCAGTATGTTTACTGTGATGTTTAGTAATTTTATTGTGATTTTAAATCTTATTAATTTAATGTTTTCATTACATGAATGATTTAGGAAAAGCTAACTATTAAATGGATGTCTTTAATGGTAACTTTTGGCAGTCAAGCACATAAGATTTTATGGTTAGATACTGTTAGTATTCCAATGGTTGATGATAAAATTTACTCAATATTTTATAAAAAATTATTATGCTAGATAATAAAAAAAGAGCACATGAAATGGCTAAGATAACGAAGCAAGAGATTCGTGATGATAATGAAAATGTGCCAAATGTTAACTTTATACTCAAATTTGGCACAAATGAGATAAATCTTTTGAAGAATAATGATTTAGCAATGAAGATACAATAAATCAATTTTTTTACAATCCTTTTTTTAACAATTTTATAAGACTATTTATAGTAGTATTAGGTCATTTGAAATTAATTTTTCAGTTAACACCACCTCCAGCTAAAGTCTCCTTACCTCCCCTGAATCACCAGTTATATCAACCAAGGAAATTGGCCATTTTTGTTCATTTTTATATGTTCATTTCATATGTCATTTCATTCTACCCCCTTCTGAGAGTCCTGGAAAAGTGATGTTAACTGAAGAATCAACTTTAAACATCCTAATTGAGGTTTTTGTCTTGAAATAGTCATTCAGAACATAAAAAAACCTAATTATTATATATGCAGTTCATATTTTAATTTTATTATAGGTTCTTGGCAGTTATTTACTTGATCATTGCCAAGATAGTGATATTAAAACTTTACAATTAGCTTTGAATGTTTTAATATTTTGGAAAAAATTTATTTGTTTATATTCCAATTATATACTCATAAATGAACTTAGTAACTACTATTTTATTAAAACTCTATATTTGACAAAATGGCAAAGTGTAATCAATAATTTGAATTTTGAACTACTTATAAGTCTTTTTGAAATTTATTACAACAAAACCATAGCAAATTTTTTAGCAGATCAAGGAAATTTCAAATTTGAACTACTTATAAGTCTTTTTGAAATTTATTACAACAAAACCATAGCAAATTTTTTAGCAGATCAAGGAAATTTCAAAAAGCTAAAATTAGTTAAAAACTAATATAAAAAGGTGGGAAATAATCTAAAAATAACAATATGCATTATTATTATTATTATTAATTTTTATATCTTTTAGACATAGAAATGCCACTTTATCAAGATCTTATAAAAAAATCCGAGAAAATTAAATAGAATTTACAAAATTACAAATGCACATTTGTAACTTCTTATACATATACATATATATTATATATAATAAAATTATATTCATATATTAGATCAGGCTTTATTTAATAAAATTTATACTTAAAAAACAATTAGTATTATGAATATATATTAAGCATATTGGAACTTTGCTAGAAAAATGACCCTTCAAGGATATATAGATTGTATAAATAAAATTCAAATCTGTTAGCTATCTAATAGTTTAATTTAACCAGAGTTTTTTTTTTGTAAAAGCTTGCTAATTTTTATAGTAGCAAAAAATTTATATAAATTAGATAATTGAATATCTAAGAAATTTAAATTTTGTTTATAAAATCTACATGGCCTCAAAAGTAGAGTTGTGGTACAGAGCATGCCAAAAAGCAAAAGGCATGCCAAGTCATATAACAAAAATAGTCAATTTTATTAGCCAAAATCAAACACTCCATAATATCTACTTTGTTATTTTTTATTCTTATATATAATCATTCTATATTAAATATATCTTTTAGATAATTGCTCTTATAGTTAATAATAACTATACAAGATCTTAAATATGATTGGAAGATATTAAAATTTGTGCACAACATTTATAAAATACAATCAAAAATTTAAACAAAATAATTTATAAAACTTCTAAAATGCTTATTTGCTATTTGTATTTTATCAACTCTTAATATTTATATCATACTTGGCAATTAATTAAATCTATGAAATTGTCTAAATATCTAAAGCTCTTTACTAATTAAATATTAAAATAAGTATTTTAAATGCTTAGTACTTTAATATATACATTTTTTCTGTTAAATCTTTGATACAATTAATATTTTGTAGTAAATTATATGAAAATTTTAATTTTTTAAGTATAATTTTAACTGATTTTAATTGGTTAATTTTATATTATTCGATTTTGTATGGGCATGCCCATTAAGGCATGCCTATTTTTTTTGTGCACACAACTCTACTCAAAAGATAATTTTTTAGCAAAGATTCTATATAGAAATATTTTTTATATGTATTGTAAATTTGTTTTAGCAAAAAATGCATTTAAGATTTTAGAGTTTTTATATATAATTCTCTATCACACTAAGTATTACTCATAACTATCTTCATCATTATTTTTACATGTGATTAAACATATTTATAATAATCAGAATCTCCCACAAAAAATTCTCAGTCTTATCTTGAACATCAAAAAACTCTAATTTTTAACTCTTAATTTTTTTTGAATTATTTTTTTTTTGTATTTTTCACATTTTATCTAAAAAACTTTAAAAGCCAAAGTAAATAGGCATAGTAAAATGAAGCTAAAAAAAGGCTCAATATGAGAAAGTAAAAGTAAGAGTTTGAAAAAAGTTAAATGTAGAAAAAAAGCAATAGCTAAAAACAATAAAAACAGGGAACTACTATTTCCACTATAGCATTTTGCTATTTCTACTATAGTTATATAAGATTTTCTATTTTAGAATTCAAAATAATAAATCTAATTTAACTTTAATACTAATCCTAACTCTAACCCTAACTCTAACCAATCACAGTACATATATTGGTTATACAACATATACACTTATATTATACAAAGGCCTAGTATATTGTTTTCGCAAAAATAATTTTTGGTTACATGCTGCTAATATTGTGTAATATTATACAAGTCTTATTTTGGTAATCTAACCTAGCCCTAACAACTAATTGTAGTGACAATGTCTGTTAGCAATATACAATTATAGTATATATACTAGTTACACAATATATGCACTTACATTATGCAAAGGTCCAGTGAATTGTTTTTGCAAAAATAATTTTGGTTACATGACTGTTACATGCTGCTTATGTCATATAATATTACACAAGTCTTATTTTGGTAACATAATCAGGTTGGATTAATTGAAGATAATTAAAATTATAATATACAAGATTATATTAAAATCTAAAAATAGAAACTTTTTGCATAACCATAGTGAAAATAGCAAAATACTATAGTGGAAATAGGCAGTCTCTGAAAATATTGTAAATAAAAAAAATAAAGTAGAATCCAAAGTTAGCAAAGCACAATATGAATATAAATATGGAACATATATAAAAATAATGTATAGTAGTCTGATTAATATTTAGTGACACACTCCTGGGGATTATTTATTTATTTCCTATAGGGAAATTATAACAGTGTTTACTAATAATCATAGTATATAGATGGTTTTTGGGCCATCCATATGCTATAATTATCGGTAAGCTCTGTTAAAAATAACTTTAATGTTTTTAAATAACCAATTGGCATTATATACAATAGAGATTACTAAAAAATTTTTCAAAGGGTCTGATAATAATTGAAAATTCAACATTATTCATTTTTATATGATAACCAAAAAAATAAATTAATTCGTAATTCGTGAGAGATGTACAGAATTTCTATATATAGAAATGAGGATATCAAATAATAAAAACAATTAATACATATAATTTGGAGCCGAAATTAAAATTTCACAATTCCTGTCAAGCCAACATCTTTTGTATTGCTAACTAAACTATAAAGACAAGTTTTCTCTTTCTAATAGTAGTAAAATCATCAAAATTGGCCTAATATATCAAGAGGTATTCTTATTTTTGTTTTTGTGACTATATGCATTCTTTGCAGATCTGCAAAGAAATTTCATATGATCATAAAGACAAAAATGAGAATATCTCTTGATATATTAGGCCAATTTTGATGATTTTACCAGCATTAGAAAGAGAAAACTTGCCTCCACAGTTTGGTTAGCAATACAAAAGATGTTAACTTGACAGGAATTGAGAAATTTTAATTCCGGCTCTAGATTATAGATATTAATTGTTTTTATTATATTTAATATTCCCACATGTATATATAGAATTACTATAGTAATTCTTTCCATCTCTCGCGAATTACTAATTAAAGATTAATTAATATAGTCTGGTGCAAAAATGTAGATATATGACATATCTTATAATAAAAAAAATTTTTGAAATTTAATATAAGCATTTAAATGCATTTATTTATTTCTCAGATCTGCAGATTTATTTTATTCAATTTTATTAAAAAATTTTATTTTTGTAAAAATTTTTATTAATGACTTATTTTTTCAATTTGTAAAATACAAAAAATATATGAATAAATTAAAACTAAATAATTAATTTATCTATATATAAAGTTTTTAATTTTTAATTATCTATTTATAATTTTTTTGTATTAAATAAACCGAATTCTAAACTATCTATTAATATAAAATTTATTATCTTTTTATATACATATTGTTGTGTAATAATGTTTTTAAAATTTAGTATTTTTTTAAAAAAAATCAAAAAAATACTTTTTAAAAATAACTATATTTTTGTTACTAATTTACAATCTTGTAAGTTTTTATTGTACAAGTATATTGTTATATATATGCTAAATATATAGTTAAAATTTTAGCTTAATTGAATCAGTAATTGTTAAAATATAAAATTTAATAATAATTACTATATATAAAATTACTATATATAGTTATATATAAAACTTTATTAAAATAAAATTAGCTTAATCTATATTTTAACAACTACTAATCCAATTAAGTTAAAATTTTAACTGTATATTTAATATATGTATGGCAATGCAGTTGCATAGTACAAGCTTATAAAGTTGCATATTGGTGGCGAAAATATTTTTTTTTAAAAAAAACAATTTTTTTTTTTTAAAAAAATATAATTTTTACAAAATTTATATAAAATAAACTTATTATAAAATGATAATAAAAAATTATATCAAAATGTAGCTTAGATCTTTCTTGTTAGGTATAAAAAATATAAATAAATATGGTGCAAGAAGCCTATACTAGACAATAAAATAGTATAACTTTAAAATGCATCAACTTTTTGTAGAGACAATAATTTTAAAAAATATTTGGCAAATTTATAGAACTTATTATAATAAACAAAGTCACTAGTCAGATTTTTAAAATATTGCCTTATAAAATGTTATAATACTTTAAAGTTAGTTAAAATTAAAATATATAGTAATAATAGTAATCTTTAAAAATGCATCAACTTTTTATAGAGAAGGTTTTTCAAAAAAATATTTAGCAAATTTATAGAACTAATACTACTCTACAAAGTTACCAGTCAGTTTTTAAAAAACCTCTTGCACAAAAAATTATAGTAATTTAAAAATTGAAACATGTTGAGTATAGGCTTCTTGTACCATAGTTAAAACTGAAGAGCTTTTGTATGTAAACAAAATAACTTTTAGTTTTTGTGTATTTACATTTTCGCACCAGCCATATTGAATAATAAATCTTTTGTTTATTTAGTTATAAATAATTAATAAATAAATACTATATATATTAAGGTCATTTGAAGTTAATTTTTTGATTAAAATCACTTTTTAGAACTCTCAGAAGAGTGTAAGGGCAAATAAAATGAATATACAAAATAAACAAACTGTTTTAATATAGTAAATCACTAGTAAATCTATTATAATTAATTGATTTCAAGTTAGATTTAGTCTAGAGATTATAGTTGAGTCACTAATTAGATCAGATATATTTAATTTAATAGTTAACACTACAAAAAGGGAAGCAAAAAAAATAAAAATAAAAATAAATAAATATATTATTCAGATATTTAAAAAAAAGAGCTTTGTTTATATATACAATTTTCATATTAAAATTTTATACTCTAGTAATCAGATCTGTAGTAGCAATTACAGATTAGAATTTTGGGTTTACTAATTTTTCTAAGTTCATACTAGTTAATACAAGTTTTGTCTCTTATTGAGTAAAATATATCAATGCTAAGATAGCTTAAAAGTTAATATTAAAAAGTATCAATTTGAATAATTGTTTTGTAATTGTTATTTCTATAATAGCTAAGTGCTTATTTAAATATCTTCTTAATCATTAATACTAGCTCTTTAGTTTTTTACAAATAAATAAAAAAATATATCTGAAGCTCTTATTTTAGATCACAAACTAAAAATAAATAAATATATGTGGATAGCCAAGTAAAAACTAAAATTTTAGCTTTAGTTTTTATTAATTATTTTTTTCACTTTTTTTAAATTATTTCTTTTAATTCATTTTTAATTTTATTTTTTAAATTATTTTTTTATTTGATTTTAAATTGGTTTATTTTATTTTAAATTATTTTTATTTTATTTTTTGATGTATAAGTACAAAATAACATATAGAGAGATATTTTAAATTTTAGTCTAAACTAAGCTTAATTTATACTGAAATTCAAAACTATACTCATTGTATTATTTTGTAGTTGTATAGTTTTTTATTTTTTTTTTAATTTAGCAGTTCTGATCTCTGTATTTGTAGACTTTATTATATAAAAAACTGCTTATACAACTTGATATTCTATTTTAACAAAAGCTTACCCAACTTTATATTCAGGTGCAATCCACCTAGCAATTCTTTGCCTTGATTTAAATTCTCGAATTTGTGCTCTCCTATTACTGGAAAGCAATTGTACTACCTGTCAAGATTACTAATTTTTTCTTAATCTTTTTTATCTGGCCTTTAGATTAAAGAGCATATAGGTTCAAATTCTTATGAAAAACAAAATTTACAAAAATGAAAGGGAAGTAAAAAAGGAGGAAGTACTACAAAACAAAAAATAACAAACCAAAAATATACTAAAATAAAATGAGAAAAGATAAGAAAACAAAGAAAACAAAACAAAATTGATATAGTTTGTTAAAACTAATTTAAAATTATATACCATAAAATCTCGAAATAATGCGCAGAGGTGAAATTACAAATTTCAGTCTGAATTAAGCTTAATTCGGGCCAAGATTTGAAATAATACCATGCCTGCTATTTTGAGATTTTACAGTAGACTGTATAAAGTTAAAACTCTACAAAGTACTATATAAAAAAAAAAGAAAAAAATGCCTAAAAAGAAAAAACAAAAAAGAAATTTCTAGAAAGTTTTATAAAAATCCCAACATGTTATTCACTTTTATCTTTGTAAGCAGTTATTATGATTCTAACTCATGATGAGTGGTTCTATTTTGGTAGATGCATAACCCAAAATAAAAAGAGTAAATACTGCTAATCTTTTGGAGAGGTAAACCAGGACGCTTACTTTTTGGTAAAATTTCAAAAGCCCAAAGGGACAATGGACATTACTTGTAACAAATCAAAAGAGTTTATAGTCAAAAAAACTCATTTTTTGTTGTTCTTTTTCATTTTACCACAGGTTACTTTGTCTATAGAATATACTGAACTCATTCAAAATGTCTTGTACAAGAGTGCTAACTTCTGCTAGTTATCTTGTAAAAGGAAACTTTTGGCTTGTATATCAAATATACAAAGGAGTCCTCAATGGAAGCAACAGGATGACCTTTGTAAAAACTGGCTTACTATACTTTTAATAGAATAAACAACACTCTAACAAACTTTTTAGTAACTTTTTGCTTTTTATCTATTAGAAAATTTAGTTCAGATAATTATCAAAAAAAGTTTTTTTTTGGTTTTTTATCTTTTTTATTTTTTACTTTTTTATAGAATTAATATATTTGTAACTATAGCTAGTGTAACTATATTTTATAAAATTGTTAATAACTCAAAATTATACTAGAGTAACCCTATTGTATTACTAACAAAAATACTTCTCTTATAATTTTGTATTAATTTTAACTTTAACTTTAATTTTAATATTATACTAACCCTAACTATATTATATCTGGGCTTAGTTATGGACCCTAGCTACAAAAATTTATTGTACCCATAGCTATAAATACATTAACTCTTTTTTATATATTTAAGAACATCAAATAGAAAAAGAAAGAAATAATGTTAACTAAAAAATTAACTCTTAGGTCTAAGTTTATACAAAGTTAATTTTTATTTTGTATTACTAGTTACCTATTTTTTTTAATTTTTTAATAATAATTTTTTTTTTAGATTACAATTGTTTAAGGGTGCTAACATTTATTAGGTAATATTTTAGGTAGTAGAAAATCAAGCCAAATCTTACCTTATATAAAAATTTTAGCTAATTAAATTTGATGAAAATATTACCTGGGATGGGGATAAGCTTCTATAGTAAATAGATATTAGGTAATAAATATTAGCTCCTTAATTTTTCGATTTTTACCATTTATTTTGTTTTTCTAATCTTATCTGAAAGAGACCTTAATATTCTGTCCTATAATTGTCCAATAGAACTAATAGAAAAAATATAACTGCTAGTTTAATTTTTTGATTTTTTGTTGTACAAAATGAAAAATATCTAACCAACTGATCCATGTTTTTAGAATGCAATTCAAAAAATTAACTTAGTATAGTCTAATATTCTATTTTTCAATTTTATAAATAAGATTAAGATTTTTTGTACCCAGCACAATCTATTCTAGATTTACTTTAAGCCTAAATTTGGGTTAAATGAGTATATTCTTGGTTTATTTGGAACCATTCCAGGTTTGAATGAGCTTGTTTTAGTTCATTTTAACTAGGTTCAAATGAACCTATTCTAAGTCAACCCAGGTTTAAATAGTCCACTCAGGTTATTTAAACCAATTCAGATTTAAATGAGCCAATCTGGGCTTATTTGAACTTAACTTGAGTTCAAATGAGCCAACCTGAATTTATTTGAATCCATTTCGGATTTAAATAAGCAACCCTGGGTTTATATGAATCCAGTAATTTAAAAAATCAAATAATTTAATTAGTTTGATTATTTTACCCAATCACAATGTTCTTAAATCTAATAATCTTTCAAAACTTATATAAAACCAGTTCTCAATGCATACTGTATGTGTTCAAAAATAAGCTACTATCTAAAATAAGCTACCTCTTCATTTTATAAAAAATTAAAAAAATGCCAATAGCTACAATATATAAAAGTTTATATTTTATTAAGTAAAGCTCAAAGAAGCTATTAAGTAATCTTGCTCAAAATATCAAAATACACTAATAATAAAAATTTGGTAGTATTTGAACAACTTTTTATTAGTACTTTTTTTTCAATTTTTTGAAAAATTCAAAATCTAAAAATAAGCTACTCTTAGATATATATGGTACTAATTTTGTGTAATATGAAAATATAGTTGAATCTTTTCCAAAAAAAGACCAGTTAGCACTATTCTGAAAAAGGTAGTAGTTTCTGCTCTTAGACTAGTTCAAACTAGTTTAGACTATTTAATAAATAGCTAAAACTAAAAAATACAATTTATACAAGAATGTTTTATAATTAGCAAATAACTAACAAAAGTATAAGCGTATATATTAATTTATTAATTATAAGTGAATTTAATTTATATAATAATTAGCAAAAATAATTTTATTTAATAATTAGCAAAGGTATCATTGCAAATTTATATAATAATTAGCTAAAATATTAATTTATTTAATAATTATAAAATATTAATTTATAATTAGTAAGGATATTAATCAATATAATAATTAAAAAAATTTATTTAATTAATAATTAGTGATAATATTGTTTAGAGGATTACTTTTTATATTCCCAAATTTGCTATTCATACCTCTAGCTTATCCTTTGATTTTTTTTTTTTTTTTTTTTTTTTTTGACCCAGTTACATATAATGAAATACAAACTGAGATCATATAACTTTTAAATTTTTGCATTTTGACCAATGGCTAGGTTATACAAACTCTAGATCACATGATCCAGGTAACAATAATGGCCAATCAAAATTTGAACTCGAAGTAGGTTCAAATTTAAACTACAAAATAAGTTACCCTATGATTGACAATAGTTGCTACATAGTAAAGTTCAAATTCTACTATATAAATCAATTTTTATTGCTTAAGTAAACTTATTTGGGAGGTCAAAATACAAATACAGTAAAATTAGGGTTCGGGTCCCATAGCTTAGTTGTTAAGTTCCCGTTCCCCCACAGACAAGGTCAACGGTTCGAGTTCGGCTGGAGGTAAATACTCTGTAACCAAAAATTGGAGCCTATAATCGGATGCGAAGCCCTGTGGCGAAGTCCATGTGAAGGTACATGCTTGAATCAAGGAATTCCTGGAAGGAAACCGATACGGCAGAGAGCGGGCACTATTATAGTGAGAAATGTGGAGAATGCCGTCGACGTTTGTGGAAAAGGATTGGCCTTGCCAATTATGGAATCACCTCTGGCACAAAAATCCAAAACCGGTATAGATGTGGGATCTACGTCCGTTATGGTAGAGATTACTT
>QKWP01000401.1:162260-174036 GCA_003550325.1 Gigaspora rosea | reverse complement strand
AAAAAAAAAAAAACCACCAAAAAAACGAAAAAAAAAAAAAAAAAAAAAAAAAATACAGTAAAATTTTTAGCAAGATTTGAGACCATTTTATTATTTGACTTTTTAACTTTTACATTTGACAAAAAAATTAAAAATTTTTAAAAAATTTATTTGACACATAAAAATTAAAGACTAAATAATAAAAAGTTCTTCGATTTGTATAAAAATTAGTAGAATATATATTTTGATCTTCTAAACATATTTACTTAAGTGCTTATGATCGATTCGAATAGTAAAATTTGGACTTTACTATGTAGCAACTACTTGTGAATACTAAAAAAACCTCTTTTTCAAAAAGAGATTGTTAGTAATCACAAGTAGTTGCTACATAGTAAAGTCCAAATTTTACTATTCAAATTGATTACAAGCACCTTAAGTAAATATGTTTAGAAGATCAAAATACATATTCTACCAAATTTTTCATACAAAATGGAGAACTTTTTATTATTTAGCCTTTAATTTTTACATGTATTAAATATATTTTTTTAAAAAATTTTAATTTTTTTTGTCAAACATAAAAGTTAAAAAGTCAAATAATAAAATGTTCTCCAATCTTGCTAAAAATTTTACAGTATTTGTATTTCCCAAATAAGTTTACTTAAGTAATAATAATCGATTTACATAGTAGAATTTGGACTTTACGTAACTTATTTGTAGTTACCTACTTCGGGTTCAAATTTTGATTGGCTATTAATGTTACCTGGGTCGCGTGACCCAGATTTCGTATAACTTAACCATTGGTCAAAATTCAAGAATCTGAAAGTCATGTGAACTCGTTTGTACCACATTACACGTGACTTGGTCGGAAGGGTCGGAGGCCGGGCTGGGAGTATGAATAGCAAATTTGGGGGTATAAAAAGGGGTATAAAATTAATCCCCTATAATTATTTTTGTGTTTCATACACTGATGTAAATCATGAAATTTTTCTTTAATTAATAAACGTTAAATTAGAAAATTTTCGAAACCTGCTCCGCTTTAGCAACTTCTGTAAAAGGAAAGTAAAAAATGACTACCGTCATTTTCGAGTTAATATATATGACTTACTTTTTCATATGGTGCCCGATTGGTCATAAAAATTGTGAAAAAAAATTAAAAAATGATCAAGAGTAATGTTTGTTAGAAACAAATAATTTTATACAATCATGTTAGAGACCACCGGTAAGTGCATAAGGAAAAATTAGATATTGGAAAATTTCAAGTATCTATATTTGTTATGAAATCACATACGTACGTACTAAGTCCGTCATTGAAAACAAGTAAACAAGGAACTACTGAACTAAGCGATATCTTCAGTGATCATCATATCCTAAGTTAGGTTAGATTATAGTACGTATAGTTTAGGCCGATTTAGTTAGTGCTGGTAAACAAATGACGTATGCATGATTCACGTCATGTGATGATTAATTGGTTCTTTTCTTTTACGAAATTTTTGTCGATCCTTTTATGGGTATGTAACTTCACATGCTGATCAACTAAGAATTTGATCAACATAAATCGGGGCATATTTTATTATTGCTCGTCTCGTCGTGTGCCCCTTCCTCACACACAACAGTCGTGACCAACCTTTACACCTACAGTCACGTCCTCTTAATGCAACGACGTAATACAGTATGGGATAGGAGCATGGAACAAGCCGCAGGACATCATGTGATCAGATCTTTTCGAGCATAGTTCTTCGATCTCTTTGTTTGTTTTTCCTTTGCGGAAAGTCCAATGACTCTGCCGTCATTTATTGCCCCCTTTCCCTTACCCCTCTCTTCTTTTCCTCCTCCTTCTTTCTCTTCCTTTTTTGGGGCGTGGTGGGGGGGACAGCTGGACACAATGTCGAGCAGAAAACTCAAAGAACAAAGAGATCGATGCAGATCATCAGGTTACTCAAATACCCATTCCGTCTGTGATCTGCCATCACATGTGAGTCCGGTGACTCGCAATAAATATCCGCCTTGTGACCAAGCGGATCAATTTATTATTTACTATATTTAGCCTTGCTTAGAGTAATGTACAAATAAATTTGCTAGGGTTGAATATAATAAATAATAAATAATAATGAAGATATGGATAGAGATGATTATTTTATTTATATTTTTTAGTTGTTGAAATTTTTTCCCTAGTAAAATTAAGGGTTTTTTTTCTTAACATATGTATAATTATATTTTGTATAAATATTAAATGTTCGCACCTCATGGTAATAATTTTTAGTTACGTGCTTAAAACTATTTTTATTAGTTTATTACACTATAAAATACTATATGTACTATACGTATGTACTGTACGTATTGTACATGAAAAAAATTGGACTATCATAAAATGGCACATCTCTAGGACTGACAGGAAAAATGACTGCGGGCCCAATTTTTGATTCCTTATTGTGCAAAATGAAAAATTAACCTCGTATGACCTTAAATGTGAACATTATTCTATTTGCAGCTAATTAAAAAAACAATCCGTCCGTCCGTCCAGAATTTTGAAATCCATGTAATGCAAAACGAAAAATAAACTTTGCGTGGCCTAACTATCATAGGGGGCGTACATGTTTCTTATAATCACGGTCAAATTTTCATTAATTGAATTCGTATACGGATTAGTCATCGACAACCGTACTAATCAGAATTTACATAATACCGATACGTAATTATATAAAAAATTATTTGTATTGTTCATAATTCATTCTAAATTATGCGGCAATTTGTTTTTTTACCTAAAAATCTTGATCCCTGAACACTATATAAATAGTACTTTATCCATATGTTTACAGTGCAAACGAAGTATTTGGTTAATATTAACAATATTATGAAAGAACTATTAAGTTATTTGGATTAACTAGATGGATATCTGGATTAACTAGATTAAAATAGATTGCATAATTATTTACGATCACGAGCCAAAATCACGGAGTCTCCAGTTCAACCGGTCAGGCCACAAATCATACAAATCAGAATATATTTCGACAAAGCATTCAAACATATGAGATCTTACAAATTTAGAAGCTCATATAATTAAAATGAGTCAATTAAATAATAAATTGCATCATGCATTTTTCCAACACTAACATTAAAAATGGTCACATGTTAAAGGTTCTGAAAGCTTTACAAAAGGAGGGACATAACAGTTTAAAGAAGGTAACGAAGTATCTTTATCTGAACTTTCTCAGATAGATTTTAGGACAGGTAAGAAGGACTTGACCCGGAATAAAAATGTAAATAGTTCGATAGTCTATTTTTATTATAATATAATTTTGTATTAGGTGTCAGTCAGTAAATTATTAATAAAGTACGCCTACATGGAGTCCTCTTCGGAGGTTTGTTAAAAAAAAAAAAATGGTCACATGTAAAATTGCATTTACGAGTCCGTACGTCTTATTAACTGTTAATAGTTTAATTTCATTCGTATTACCATCCGAGTCTGTATGTCTTATGTACTACTATATTATTCGTATGCGTACGTACAGTACATGGGTTTCTAGAATTTCGATGCGCTTTTCGACACAGAAGCTTTTTGTAATACAGTTCCGTACAATAACTCCGAAACAAACAATATTTGTAGATCGCTGCATACTCGCACAATCACCTGTTTGTCTGATTGAAAAGATTGTAAAAGATTGTAAAATGCAATTTTTTGTCAAAGATTCAATATAAATATGTTATTTTCTTCGGCCATATCTATGCTCATTAAAAAATCATTACAAAATCGCGCAAAGACAGCAATCAGGTAATTCAAAGTGATTGTATGGGTGTGCGATCTACAAATTTGATAAAAAAGTCCAATCATTTGGTGTTTAAATTGTTTGACGATCAATCTGCATGTTTGATTTAAATTATGAACTTACAATGCCAACACGGATAAGTCCGGCAGTAAAACGGACATTTTAAGAACACAGCATCTGATCAACTAATCAAAATCAGTACAGAAGTTTCTGTAAGTATACACAAAAAAAATGGTCTACTAATACAAGATAATGCGTGATAATATAATCTGTGCAACTTTGGATTAATAAATCATTGGCAGATATAATCCATCATGCTAAAATTAAGATTTTCTTTTTTAATGGTTTTTTATTTTGGATATTTACTGTTGGTTTTTTTTTTTTTTTTTTTTTTTTTTTTTTTTTTTTTTTTTTTTTTTTTTTTTTTTTTTTTTTTTTTTTTTTTTTTTTTTNTTCAAAGGCATCATAAATATTTATGAAAATAGTAAATACTTTCTTTATTAATTTAATACAATCCATATACGGAAGTCATTATAACAGATAAAGAAAATTATGTTTTATAAATTATTAGAAATTATAATTGTGTTCTCGTTAATTTAAACAAAATGAGACCGATACATATGTACATACGACGTACGTAATGGTACTGAATCAAAGGAAGTAGTTCAAGTACGCCATAATAGAGAATTTGAACTTAAATTTTTCAGATCACGACTTGCAGTAACGTTAAACATCTACTTAAATTTCCAATTATCCGTTCAGTATATCCAAGTCAATTTCCAAAAAGATCTCGGAGATGATGAAACTTTATTCCTTTGATGAGTTTTATAGTTTAAGCGAAGAACCACTTAGATTTATTGTATTATTTTCGGTAACATTGCATAGTGTCCATCAGTTAGTTTTATTATTAGTAAAAGCGCATCATTTATCTTTATTAAAAATATTTATTACAATAAAATTGCGATTTACAGACTTTGGTTTAGTTTTGGAATGTAACAATATTTTTTTCAATTGTAGCTTTAAAATAAATAATTATTTATTTCTTACATTATCATATAAACTCCATTACGCCATGTAGTATTCTGAAACCCGTGCAAAAAATTTTCGCAGGTCTGTACCAGGCAATGATATTCATATGTATAATGTATTTAAATACTCGCCGCCATAAACGTACACCCCACAGTAAAATTATGGATCAAGAAAAAATCTCAATTAACATTAAAATTAAGATATTTAAACGTATTAAAAAACCATCAAATTTGATGTTGGCTTGCAAAGAATGGCGCAGCGTCGCAAACAATAATGAGGCTA
Organism: Gigaspora rosea; assembly: GCA_003550325.1. Taxonomy (NCBI): domain Eukaryota; kingdom Fungi; phylum Glomeromycota; class Glomeromycetes; order Diversisporales; family Gigasporaceae; genus Gigaspora; species Gigaspora rosea. Next base: position 168,982 of record QKWP01000401.1, on the reverse strand, counting down.
AAGTTGAATGGGTTATTAATACCTATGGAAGAGCGCATGCTCTTTTTCATGCAGTACAATTAGGCCCATCATTTATTAATCTACTTACTGCTCAAGCTATGATTACGAAACGTGCAATTCTTTCAAGATATTTTATTCAAATGCTTCTCCTTCATTATGGAAATTATGACCCTAACTTAACAGGGCAAAAAATCACGTATAATGTTAGACAAACAGACGCTGATCGAGTCAAATCATTGCAAGAAAGAGTACGTGCCTCTTGGGCTAGTGATTTAGAATTGTCTTTAAATGCTTATTTTCTTACGGCAGCACAGCACCAACTTGAAGGCAATAACCTTTGCATGAAAGGCGATGATATGGAACTATTCCATTTTCTTTCTGCCGGACCACATGTGATTAAGGATGCACCGGGTATTCTGCAAAAAAATATGATTGCTATTGAAGATTTAATATTTAACAAAAAGATCATTTCATTCCCTAGACCTCCTAGGAAATTTACTGAACATTGCACTCAGCATATTCCTGAAGAATATCCGTCTAAGGATGGCTATGAGAATAATAGACAATTAAATATTATTGCTCGTGCAATCTTAATTTGCAAAAATTTAGGTTTATTGTGGAAAAAAATTGGTTATTATGTGAACTGCAATGACGTAAATGATTATGCGATCTTTAATGACGTAAATGTTCTCGTAATTCAAGGGTTGCTTTTCATTCTTTTCCCGCCAAACCCACCAGTTGAGTGGATTCGACCAGATGTTAAATTTCAACTAAGTTATAATATTATAAGGAATATTCTGTATTTATTTGAAGATAGACTGGAAGATATTGGTGAAACATTAATAGAATCTTTTATATATATCAAACAAGATTCTCGAGACAACCTTCTAAATCGTTATTTAATAGAATCCTCAAGATCTAAACACAGTTCAAATAAACCTGCCAGTCAGACTTTTGCCATTCAAAGGCAAAATAATCGCCATCTACAAAGACTGCAAAATACTGGCAGCCTTCAAAGACTGCAAAATACTAGCAGCCTTCAAAGTGCACTAAATACCGGCAGACAAGCTGCAGGACAAAGCCCTCAGAATTTGTTTATCGATACTTTTACTCCTGTTCAACGATATAATGACCTAGTTGGAGGATCAAATCCATTTTTTAGAACACTAGATGTGGAAAATTCGTCACAAATTGCCCAATTTTCAATGGATTTGCTGTTAGGGTTCTCTTTCACATAAATATTGTTACGCATAAATATTGTTGTCAAAATGTGCATGATTTTTTTTTATTTATACTTATCATGTCGGCGAAGGAATATAATGCCGATAGTTTATTTACTCCATGGAAAATTTATTAAAATAGTTAAATTAGGAAAATCTAAAATTTAAATATGTTATCATATATAAGATTTAGGTTTAAGTTTAAATATTAAGTTATTAGGCGCTTATAATATATAAGATTTTAGTTTAAGTTTAAATATGTTTATCATATATAAGATTTAGGTTTAAGTTTAAATATTAGGTTACTAGATTCTTATAATATATAAGATTTTAGTTTAAGTTTAAATATTAAGTTATAAGTTGTAATTGGAAAATCTAAATATAAAATAAAGGTTTATTATTAAATTAGCAAACAAAAAATAATTTTACAAGATTTTAGTTTAAGTTTAAATATTAAGTTATAAGATTTAATTGGCAAAATCTAATATAAAATAAAGGTTATTATTAAATTGCCAAACAACAAATAATTTTATTATATTTTAATTTTCAAATATAGCTTTAAACTTTTGGTATAATAGATACATAATATACATAAATTTAAACAATTATATATTATACATCGGAATAGAATTTTGGTAGGCATAGAATCAGTATAAGTTGATTCTAAATACATTTATGTTAAACCGAAATTTTAAATTCACTCCAATCGGTAAAGAATTTTGAACTAACTTAAAGATAATCCCGAATCCATTTAGCGCAGTGCAGCTATGATATTTATGTATATAAATAACACTGGGCAGTTTGGTACGGATTTTAAAATGGGTATTTTACATCCCATACCATACTCATCTGGTCATCCATACCATACTGATATTCTATTGTACAATCCGTATGCAAACTATAATTAACTGTAGATGTTCTGTGCCATTTCTCAATTTATGTCAATTATTAAATTGACTAATGTCATTAGTAAATTTAAAATAACATACGTCATTTTGCAATAGGTATGATATAAAGGTTTTTTGATAGTTTAACTTCGTGTTTAGGGTTGTTAATCGGTCTGTCCGGTCCTCTTAGTCCAAAGATTGACAGTCTTTTAAAAAGTTAGAAGGGACTGCGGTCTAGGTCTGATCAATATGAGACTGGACGGACCGACTATTAGACTAATTAAATGTCACATAAATTGCACTAACATATTAATTTATTACCTGTTATTATAGACTCCTTTCGTTGAAGTGAAGTCTCCTCCCGAAATATGAACAACCAATCAAAAAACGCTGATAACTCTCGTCGATCATCTGATCTACATCGACCAATGAAATTGGCCATATTTGCTCATTTTATATGTTCGCTTCATTTTACCCCTTTCAGGTCCTAGAAAGTGACTAACCGAAGAATCAACTGCAAGCCTGAGCACAATAATCTCGAGTTGCATTATAATGAGATGACGTTTATGATCATGTGATTCCAGATCGTCTATTGGTCAATTGTGTTATCTAACGTATCTTTGTATTTATTGAATCTGTGATTTCCATGACATTTGATCTGCAGAGGTCAAATCTTTATGCAAGCTGCAATAAAATTCTATCACAGTAAATATTGACAAGAATATGCCGAAGTATGCCATGTCATCCAATTATTTGCTTACAATAGAAAAATTTCATGATATTACAGTAATCTGTCATACAAAATAATATGTAAAACGGTTGAGTAATTAATTAATTCAAAATAAATCAATGGAAGTCTTCTAAAGAATTCTACGCAATTAGATGAAATTTTCATAGTCGCACAAAATGAACTTCAAAATGTTCATATAAGATGTAAATCATAAAAATTTTGCGTGGTCTGGATTCTCATATATTTTTGGCTGTTTCAAGTTGTTAACTTTTAACATCACCAGCAAATTGCAACATTAGGTCATATTCACAAATATATTACACACAAATCAAATGCTGTATTTTGTCTGTGAAGCTAATACATTACTTATACAACAAACAATTTTATCGCGCTGTTTGCATGGAATTACGCCATATTCCGCACATTTAATCAATTCCTAATTCAAATTAGAGCGTAACATGGCGAATCCAGAAGTGAACCGAGAACTTTGCTATTTTAATTGCTGTTTAACGGACGGAGTAAAGAAATCCTCTTAATTTTCCATTTATAGAAAAGTTCGATGTTTAATCTGCGTAGCACAAATTCCAAAAAGGAAAACAAAATAGAGGACAAACCGCCACAAACATTTAGCGAATAGTCAATCAAAACTATTATTTAATGTAACGTATCACGATCAGGAGATCCAAAACAAACCTTGTTGAAAAAAAAAATCGCTTGCATTTTAAAACTTTGCATATGAAATTCGCCTTTTGTTCTAGCTATAAATCTTCTTTGAGAAATTTTATTATATACGTTGCAAATATTTAACCCCACATACAAACGCAAACTTAACATTTCTTAATTGGTTGTTTCCTTTCTTGAAGCATATTAATACATTTCTGTTTAAATATACTAAATTCTTTGTATGAATTGATCCAGATGCAGAAATATTCACTTCATTAGTTACGATTCATATTAAAACCTGTTTGGCGTAATTTTGGCATTGTTGCAACTAAGGTATCGTTATGATAATATCTATGCACTTATGTCTGATATCAATAAATACTGTAGATAATTTGTAATAATGCTACAAGGTCAGCGTATCTCAAATTTGGAATATGCCTAAGTTTTGTATGGTGCAAATTATTTATTTAACCGCATCGAATCTGCGCCATTAAGTAATTTAAAGAGTTACATTCGGGAACAACTGATCAAACAATACATTGCCTATTATTAATCTTCAAAATTTTCTGGTATGCTTTTTCTAAAATTATGTCTACTTAACGAATATTCGGAGTTGCTTAAAAAAAAAATCTATATTAGATCTTAATCAAGCCTACTACAAGTTAATGTTTTTTTTTTTTTTGAAATTCCGAATGTTTATCGAGAAGTTACAATTTGAATTTTTAGATAATTTGCGCCATATTATAAATATTCTCCGAATTTTTTTATCTAAATTAGTTTAGCATTCTTTTTACGAATACTGAACCGAGACACAAGGGTTCTTTAAATTTTAGTGTGACATAATAAATTGGTACGATCATTTTCTACGGTATTGTGACAATTTTTGCAAAATAATATTTTTATGCATAGACTGTATCGTAATATTCGTAATTCATATGGGCGGATTTAAGTAATTTATAAGTAGGGCTGATTTTTTTTAAATTTAAAGCTAAATAACTTTTGATCTACTGGTCCATTTTAAATGATTTTACTACCAAAAGCTCGTCACTTTGAGACGAACATTTTGGTGATAAAATCATTTAAAATGGACCAGTAGATCAAAAGTTATTTAGCTTTAAATTTTTAAAAAAATCAGCCCTACTTATAAATTACTTAAATCCGCCAATATGTGATAAATTTATTGATTCATGCTTTATCATATTTTCTCAAGGGACGAATCTAGAGCTTGGATTCGAATTTATTTTGCTTTAAATAGTGTTTAATCACATCAAAATGTTTCAAAATTTGCTGATTAAACATATTAAGATTTATTTATTCACATTTGGTAAATAGAATGCTCAAAACTTTCTAATTAGAGTACAAAATTCCAAATTTTACGTAATCCTTATAATCAGATTAGGTTAGCATATTAGAATACAAGAATGCGATTTGGTTGAATTTAGGCATTCATCGATATTAAATTTGTTTAAATTATTGATGAGGGAAGGCAAATTAGTAATTCCTTATCGAAAATCATTATAAAAAACTGATACCATGCAAAATTTCAAATTGTTTCTGAATGTCTTTTAATAAACACTTTTTTAGCAGTATAATTCAACATTTCAGTTGTTTTTAAGTTGCCTATCATGATTAATTTCTGAGATAGAGCAGTACAAGAATAACTTTTCAAAAAAAAAAAACAAATATTAGAAAAATAAAGTTTGTCGTATAATAGGAAATGTCAGAAGATAAGAGTAAATTTACGCAGCATACGGTATTGGAATTATTGTCAGGAACAACAATATATTAAGATCAAATATAAATAATAAAATTATCCGATTTGATGAATCAATCAAGGTAACTTCATTGTCACGGAAAAACTATCAATTTGTTTGAAATCATATCTATTTCGGTACTACCATCCGATTTGGGCAAATAATTAATGTTGACGGAAAATAATTAGCCCATTCCGATAGATGAAATGAAAGATCGCTTCATGCAAAATTCATTAACAATTCAGCCTCATGCGGAATGGTTTGTATTTATGATCATTATTTTTTTATATCTTTCTGGCATCAACGGATTTTAAGTAGTCGTCTCATCATAATCAGACCATTGTATGCTTATTAATTTATAGGCATTTCAACAAAATTTTTATTACGATAATTTGCCTTAATTTCTCAATTAAAGTTGCTTAAAATTAAAGTGCATATAACTTTTTAAATATTTAAAATTTGGGACAACTGAATATTCTTTGATATAGACGGAAAATCTTTTGGACATTCAAACGTACGTCTCGAAGGGAATTAGATACACGGGTCGAAATCAAAAATATTACCCAAATATCATCTTATAATCGCCTATGGTGATAGCAGGCCGATAGGTTATTGGATATAAACCAATTGATAGGGTATAAAAAAAGACAATATGCTTAAGATTTTGGTAAAATATGTTACATATCGGCCTGATGTTCAGAAAAAATATCAAAAAATCGGTACGATGATTAGTGAAATATGTTACATATCGGCCTGATGTTCAGAAAAAATATCCAAATATCGTTAAGATGATTTATAAAAGATTATAGACAGATATTTTTAGTATATTTTATTATAAATTTAAAAATTCTATTTAAAATTATATTATACATTTTAACTATATTATAAAGTTTTTGTACACTTTATAATAAAATTTAATTGTATACAGTCAATTCTCTCTAATTCAATGCTTTTTTTTACTATATAAAATCAGCCTTATAACAAATTGCAGCACGGAATTATACTGCAATACACGAAAAAGTTTGGATATGGAACCACACGAACCTGCACGTAAATCTATACGAGACAATGTATGGGAAAGCACGTTTACAGCACGTAAAAGGGCGCGGATTCTGTGCAACGGTGCACGTACTTACGTGCAATTTTAAGTGTTTTCTCGTGCATTGTCTCGTGCATATTTACGTGCAGGTAATATATAATAGCATATATCCATACACATATACATAATAACATATATCGTCGTATATGCATTATTTTATTAACTAAATTTTATAATTTTATTAACTAAATTTTATAAGTTTTATTTACTAAATTTTGTATTTATTAACTAATTTTAATTATTTTATTAATTAAATTTTATAATACAAATTCTTTAATTTAATAATTTACATATCGAATAAGAAAATACTTCTAATTACTAAAACTACCAACTTTAAAAATAACCCAGCAAATAATAATATTGAAAAAA